>OY720441.1:170190810-170790810 GCA_963082915.1 Dolichopus griseipennis
GGTGATTCAGCTGTAGTTTAGTGTATTTCGATAGTTATTATTATTTTAGATAGTTTATAGTTATTTTTAAGTCCATCACTTGATTTTTTTCTTTTAAAATTGCATAAATAGATTTTTTTTTATTATTTTAACTGAGTTTTCAGCCTGTCCATTTGTTGATAGGTTACCAGGAGAAGTAAGTTTATGTATTATGTCATTTGCCTTTATGAAGTTTTTAAATTTGTCAGAGGTTAATTGAGTGCCATTTGTCACTAACGAGTGTATCTACTAAACCATATCTACAGAATAGTTCGCGAAGTTTATTAATAGTAAAAAGCTTGTTATGTTTTTTGTTTTAAAAATTTCTGTCCACTTGGAAAATGAATCTACAACTATAAGTAAATAATGGTTTTTGATCGGACCAGCAAAATCTATATGGATTCAGCTCCAGACTGAATCAGAATGCATCCACGAAATTAACGCACTTCTTTCAGGGCCCGAATGTAATTCTTGACATGGTAAACAATTTTTTACGACATTTTCAATGTATGTATCTATTTTGGGACACCAAATATGTGATCTGGATAACGCCTTGGTTTCAACTATGCCCAAATGGGCTTTATGCAATTCTTTAATTATAATTAGTTTCACGTTTAGTAACTTTGATAGTACTACTGTACGATAGCCCCATAAAATGCATCCAAGTTCAACCGTTAACCCAAATTATTTATTTTTAAAAGATTTGAGTTGTATATCATTTAAATTTTTGATAGTACCCTTTTGAATTGCATCACATACTTCGGATAAAATAGGATCTCGCCTAGTTTCGCCTAGTACCCTTTTGAATTGCATCACATACTTTGGATAAAATAGGATCTCGCCTAGATTCGAAAAGAATCGTCTATATCTATGTAATTAAAATAACTATTTTCTTCAGATAATTTAATTGACTCCATTTGCGGAAATATAGATAATTCATCCGCCTCATTTCTTTTTCCTCTAACATACTCAATTGAATAATTAAAGCCTCATAATATAAAAGCCCTTAGCTGTATACGTACATCTGCCATAATTTGCAAACTTTTGTGTTCACCAAGAATTGTGATTAAGGGTTTGTGGTCAGTACGTATTATGAATTTATTTTGAATTAAATATTTTTTTAAAAATATTTAAAAAATCGTCGTCAACCTTCGCCGTGATAACCTTTTTTTTTTTTGTGTGAATTTGTTTGGACCACATTGCCGCATTTCCAATGGCGGCATTTCATGGATAAGTATTATTATTTAAATTTATTTGATTTATCAATTTTGTAACTAGAATAATTTTACGAACACTAAATTCTTTTTTTTTATTTATATTATTATAATTTTTTTTAAATTTAATTTTTTCTGTCTTTTAATAACTAATTAATAATTCATTTTTAGCACATTTTCAAAATATTTTGTAAAAATGTGCCTATATAGCTTCACTCTGTCCGTCCGTCCGTCGGTATGTTTACAAAAACTTTTACACCGTTTGAAATAGAGTAAAAAAATTTTAACCATGGGTAGTTTTTGCAAAAAAAATAATTTCGTAGAAGAATTTTTTTCTGTAGCCCCACCTGTTACGAAAGCCCCAATGTTGGAAAAAGCCCTATATTTAAATGGTTATTACAAGAGTTCTGTTAGATATATTTTCAATCTGAAAACGGCAAAAGATAGCTGGTTTCACAAACTTTATAAATTTTTGACAGGCAAATGTTTAGGAATGCCACATGGTACTAAAATTTAACATTACACAAAACTCAATTTTTGGAAAATTTTTGACCACACATATCTTCGTTCGTATCTTCGAACGGTTCCAGCTAGGGTCTTGAAATTTTGGGAGAAGTTAGATAATCAGAAATTAGTAGGAGTCGGTTAACAATATTTTTTTGTCAAGCCCCCTTTTTAAGAGCTAGAAGGGCTCGAAAATTGAAATTTTGCTATTTTTAAACACCTGTAACTTGAATACCTGTACAAATTTTTTTTTAGTGATATACAAAATTCAAAGCTCCATAATTATATTTCATATATTATGTGTCAAAGGTTTTTCTTAATTTTAAAGGGTTACGAAGCTACAGCCCCTACAAATTCCAAAAAAGCCCTATATTTAAAATGATATAACATTAGTTCTGTTCGGTTTATTTTCAATCGAAAAACGGTATAAGAGAGCTGCTCTTATAGACTTAACAAAAATACGTCGACCAAATTTATAGGGTTGCCATACGGTACTAAAATTTATTTCTCGAAAATTGAAATTTTGCTATTTTTAAGCACCTGTAACTTGAATACCTGTCCAATTTTTTTTTTATTAATATACAAAATTTGAAGGTCCAACATTATATTTTAACATATGTTAAAGGTTTTTCTTAAATTTAAAAGCGGTTCTTTAAATTGAAGAAAGTGTTTCTCAGTTTTACCCATTTTTGCTTAGATAATAAAATTCTAAGCAAAATTCCACATTTTGGTTTAATTCCTAAAAACTACAAAAATGGAGTGGGAGGGGGAGGGGGGGTTAGGTGAAGTTAGGTCCCTGAGAAATTTGCTAACCTTCCCCATTGAAGGGCTATTAGAACTTTAAAATAAAAAATTTACTGTTTTTATAAGTAAGCAGCAACTTAGTCACCAACGTATATATTTCCTAAATTAAACGTTAATATTAAAGCTTGAACATTATATTATATACTTAGTATAAAACACTATATTATTTTGAAAATGTGCTTTTTTAAAAACCTTTGGTTTTTTATCATCACTTGTTTTTAGTTTCTTTTTTATATACGCCATTTATATTTATATTTTTAATATTATTTTCGCCAATTTTTATGGCTTATTTCGCATATTTCGCCATATGGCTTTATTTCGCATTTAAAAGTGTAATTTTATTTGTGAAAATAGAAGCAATTTAATTTTCCAAACTTTTTTATTTAAATAGTTAGGAAGGAGTTTTAGAGTTAGTTTCAAAAGCAGGGTTTTACGCTTTTTCCAGAATATTTATATATGTGTATATGTGGGATTCTCAATTAGGAGGGATTTTACAGTTGGATTCAAAAGCAGGATTGCCGCTTTTTCCAGAATATTTATATATGTGGGATTTTTAGTTTGATTCAAAAGCAGGGCTTTACGCTTTTTCCATAATATTTATATATATGTGTATATGTGGGATTCTCAATTAGGAGGGATTTTGGAGTTGGATTCAAAAGCAGGATTGCCCCCTTTTCCAGAATATTTATATTTATTAATTAGGGTTGATTATTTTTTGTATGAAATAGCTATGCCGAATTCTCATACCATTCTTTTCATTATAGTGTTGGATTCAAAATCTAGTTTCAATAATTGAGCTAGCGGGCGTTCGGGGGCAGCAGCCCCCGAAATGAAAATATAATATTATTTAACATGTTTTATTACAGTGTATTAAAAAAAATTAGGAACTTATTAATTATTTAGGCCCCCAGTAATTTTTCTAAGCCCCATATCTCCCAAACGGATGAGAATAGACCCTACCTCTAGAAGCATTTTTTGTTTGTTTTGAACCCTAGAATAACCCCTAGTTCTATGGCAGGTTATTAGCGAAACACCCTGTATTTATCCTTTATAACTGCACTTAATTATCAATTTTTATTTTTTTTTTACTTTGTTTACTATTAAACTAGAATTTGTATCAATTTTTTTTTTATATGGCTTTATTTCGTAAAATTTTAGAAAATGATATGGCTTTATTTCGCATTCAAATGCAAAATAAAGCCATACGCAAAAAAATTCTCGATATGCCTTTATTTCGCATTTGAATGCGAAATAAAGCCATTATGTCATTTTATGGCTTTATTTCGTATGGCTTTATTTCGCGCCACCTTCATTAATACACTACATTAAATATAAAAATTCTTCTTTTCTTTTTTTTAAATAAAATGCTTTTCTTTTTTGTTAAATAAACTTCTTTTCCTTTTTCTTAAATAAATCTTCCTAACTGACTTTTTTATACCCTACACCTATAGAATAGGTAAAGGGGTATATTAACTTTGGTATGGTGTTTGTAACCACCTAAAGGAAGCGAGCTAGATATGGAAAAGTATATATATTTGTGATCAGCGTGACCGCCTTAGTCGATATAGCCATGTCCGTCCGTCCGTCCGTCCGTAGGCACGATAACTCAAAAAATAATGGAGCTATTTTGATGAAATTTTAACTGTAGGTTACTAGGACTGAAAGTACGGCGGGGATTGCATATGGGCGAAATCGGCCCATGGGTTCGGGTTCTGGACCTTTTAATCGGTTTCAGGGCTAATGAACAAATATAAAAAATCACGATATCTCAACAACTAATGACGCTATCTTCATCAAATTTGTGCTGTAGGTTACTAGTAATGAAACTACTTCGGGAATTGCGTAAGGTCGGGATTGGACCATGGGTTCGGAACCTAGAACTTTTTGATCGAATTTAGGCCAAACGAGCATAATTCCGAAACCAATGAAGATAGAACCTCCAAATTTAGTATCAGGGTGTCCCTTCCTATTTCCTAAGTGTCTTGTGAATTTGGGTCCCATTGGAGTAGTGGGTCGGGGACCAGCCACACATTTCCGAAGACCTTAAAGCATATCTTTAAAATTAATAAAGATAACAACTTGAAAAAATGTAGAAGCTTCCAATTTGCCACAAGGGTGTTCTTTACTATCTCTTGCATGTTCCCCTAATTTGGGATCAATTGGAGTGGTGGTTCTGTACCCCTCTCAGACCTCCCAAGTTTTAAAGGCTTATAATCGAAATTACTAAAAATAGTTACTTAATAGTTACTTAGGATAGACCGTTCAAATTGTGTACAAGAGTTAACTAGTACTATAAGTACAGCGCGGACTATATAAGGGCGAAATGAGCCCAACGGTTCGGATTCCGGACCTTTTAATCGATGTCAGGGCTAAGGAACATATATAAAAAATCACGATAACTCAACAACTAATGAGGCTATCTTCATGAAATTTGTGCTGTAGGTTATTGGCAGCGAAACTACGGCGGTGATTACGTACTGTGAGGATTGGACAATGGGTTCGGAACTTAGAACTTTTTGATCGAATTTAGGCCAAACGAGCATAATTCCGAAACCAATGAAGATAGAACCTCCAAATTTGGTATCAGGGTGTCCCTTCCTATTTCGTAAGTGTCTTTGAAATTTGGGCCCCATTGGAGTAGTGGATCGGGGACCAGCCACTCAGTTCTTAGGCCCTTAAAGCATATTTTCGAAATTAATAAAGATAGTAACTTGAAACAAATGTAAAAGCTTCCAATTTGCCACAAGGGTGTTCTTTACTATTTCTTGCGTGCCCCCCTAATTTGGGATCAATTGGAGTGGTGGTTCAGAACCTCTCTTAGACCCCCCAATGTGTAAAGCTTATCATCGAAATTAATAAAACTAATAACTTAAAATTAAGATAGAGCGTTCCAATTGTGTACAAGGGTTAACTAGTATTGAAAGTATGACGGGACTGCATATGGGCGAAATCGTACCATAATTTCGGTTCCTTGAACCCTTGAAAAGTTCAAGGACTAACAAACATATATCTTACAAACACCATAACTCAAAAAATAATGCCGGTATTTTGATGAAATTTAACAGTAGGTTACTAGTAATGAAAGTACCATGGGAATTGGTTGTGGTCGAGTTTAATTTCGAAGCCAAAGAATATATTTCCTATGTCCTATGTGTCTCCGAAATCTAGACTTAATTGTAGTGGTTCATCTATGTTCAAAGGTACTTGCTGCATTTATGTAAAATTTATTTTTATATTTAAATGAATTATATGAAAAGGTGTAAATTTTTAATTGTATTTTAGAAATACATTTATTGCATATTTTGCGTTTATAAGCTTTTCTATTAGGTATATAAACTAACCATTTAAAATAATTGCAATTTTTAAAAATTTGGATTATTAAATATATTATGCTTTGATTATCTTTTTATCACAAAATTTAATAATTAGAATTTTTTCATTTTGTAATTGAGTTGGAATAAATATATTTTCATTTATTTCAAGTTTGCTTGTTTTTGAATATTTTTAAATAGATAAATTAGTAAGAATTTGTAGTATTTTTTAATAGATAGGGTAATTAGAAAATGTTTTTAGTATTATACAGTTAATTTGGTTAGCTATGTCTTACGATCAAATTAATAACAGCTTCTATGGTGTTAAAATGACTTATGGATATGTCCTTAAATTTGAACCAAATAGGTGTAGGGTATTTCTAAGTCGGTTGCACCGACTGACTGTTTCTTTACTTGTTTTTATTTTTAACTTTTCTTTTTCGACGTACTATTCAAGAGTAAAGTTACAATAATTCGTACGTCTCTATTTATACTAAGTTAAATTAAAAATTCTTTATATTGAATCTTTGTTTTTTGTTTTTGACATAAAAAAAGATTGAAAACTCCGGATTTGTTTCGTTATAATTTGATCGATTCGATGTAAGGTTTTGACAATTCCATTTAGTTTATACAAAAAACCAAAAGTAAACAAAATTTTTTATGTTTGCAATAGTTTTTTTTTTAAATAAAATGGAATTATATGAAGATAATATAAAGATATGACTTCATCTGGAGATTTGGAACTCTTGGACATTTAGTAAGCATAATTTCAGGTATTTTTTGTTGCGTTTGTTTAATTCTAATGGAAAATGTGGTTATATTTTTAGGTTTTAGTGAGTTTCATGATTACTACACTCGGCCATCCTGCTAATTGTCTGACCCAGACGAATATGAAAAAGTGCTGCTATCGGTATCTGAACCATCGTTGACCCAAGGTTTCATATAATCAGCTGTTGTTGAAGTTCTATTAGGCCCATCATGATTTCCAATTTTTTTTTTTTTTTTTATTCCTTTTCCACTCCTTTAAGAAGTATAGGGCATTCACCAAGTTTAAATTTTAAACTAGGCGTCAGTTTCTTTAATCATAATATTCACTAAGCCGTTGATTAGTCGGCTATAGCTATTGTATAAGGTTATGAAATATGAATGCACAAATGTCAACTTTGTGCGCCATCTATAATCTTACACAAAAATTATTTATATATTTTTATTAAATGTTATTTTATATTACGATATAAACTTTTACGATATAATTAAACAATTTTACGATATTTTTTTATTAGATATGATCTGACCGGGGTTTGAACCCGAGACCTTCCACATGAAAGACGGCGTCTTTACCACTACGCCATTGGTCAGATCTGCATTCAGCATTTTCATGGGTACACATTCCAAACATCACTTCAAATGGTGTTCAGCCGATGCTCCTATTTTTGTTCGAATTAATATATTTTTGAACTATTGGTACATGTTTGTACCATTGTGCTGCTTCTTCAATTGATATTTTTCTCAAGATTTCTACGATTGTTTTGTTCTGCCGCTTAACTTGTCCATTTACGCGTGGAACACCTGTTGTTACCATGTTCCGTCATAATGTTGTTTTACTTGCAGTAGTCCTGGAATTTGTTGGATATAAATGCTGATCTCTTATGAGAAATAATTCTTCTTGGATTTCCAAACGATTTTGATTGCAGTTCCAGTTTCTGCAGATGTTTCGGACTGTACTGGGTATATCCAGGTGAATTTTGTGAATGTATCTACTATGTCGAATAAATGTTTGTAACATTTTGCTGTTGAAATTTGTGGACCAACATGATCCAGATGGTACGTGTCCAATGGGGCGTCATCTTTGTCAATTAGATTTAACAAACCCTCATTTTTGCCGGCTTTTCTCGATGCTAATTTTTTACAAACGTTTCTACTTTTGAGTTTAAATGTCGTATAAAATAATCTTATTTTAAAATTGTTCTTACTTGTTTGCTATTGATATGACCTCTGTTATGCACACGCTGGATTAACTCTTTGGATAAATTGTTTGGTACCATCAACAAATATGTTTCATTCAAAAATTTGTACAAAATGTTGTGCCTTAATTTGAAACTATCGAGTTCTTTTAGGATTTTAATTATTAGTTTACAGAATTCATCATTTTCTTGTGCTATTCCGATTCGCTTGAGCATTCCATCTTCAACCATACCACCACGGGTCGTCGGTTCAAAGCGTTGACTTGCCTCATAGTAGATCCAGAACGGAGTAACACAGTACAGTCAAAATCTTTCAGCATAATCGCCCATCTTGCAATTCTCGTTATTATTTTCTTTTTACTCATCGTCGATTGGAATGCCTTAGAATAGATTTTAACTTTTTTACCTAATAAATATACCCTTAGTTTTTCCAAGCATTGTACAATTGCTAGTACTTAATGTTCATAACTTGTTTAGTTCTTTTGTGTTGGTGTTGCCTTGAATGAAAGTTACCTTCATGCTTTTGCAGTAAAATACCACCATAGCCTTCAATGAATGATGTGTATTTCTGACTTTTTCTATCGATAGAAAAATAACAAAAAAACATTTTTTAGGTCCAACGTTGATCATAAAGCCGTTCCAATACATCTTCTATTATGGGTAGAGGATACCTGTCTTTTATAATTTTTATGTTTAACTTACGATAATCAACGCACATCCTATTTGTTCCATATTTTTTCTTTACGAGTTCTATTGGCGAAGCAAATTCTGAAACACTTTATTCAGCAATGCCTTCTTTTAACCATTCTTCTATTTGTTCCTTTATATCTTTTCTTTCTGATAATGCCAACCTCCTTGCTTTTTGATATATAGGTACTTCATCCTGTAGGACTGTCTTCATTTGTACGCAAGAATTTATAATATTATTAGGCTCGTACTGGTTGACCAGGTCCAGAATTACTTTCTTCATCTAAGGGTTTCTTGACTTAATTGCAACTTCACACTGAACCTTTTGTATCGACTCAATGTTTATATTAAAAATTTCATTTTCCAATATTTCTGACTTCATTTTCTTTTCTTCTCTGGAAACTTTTTCTTTATCAATTATTAATTTTACTTTGTTCAGAAAATAAACAAAATAACCTAAAATAGTATTGTTTGCCAATTAATGGTCAGACACAATTTCAAATCTTATTTCATGCTAATTAGACTTGACTTTTACACTTATTATGGCTGCACCAATTTTTGCACTTACATTATTTCCGAAACCTTTTAACTTAATTTGTTGCTCGTTACAGATTTATACACCAAGTTTTTTTTGAGCCGCTTCTTGCATAAGATCATCACATCACTGCCATTATTCACAAATGCTATGAAATCATTATTTTGAATTATTATTGGAATTATATATTCGCTGTTAATTCTTTTCACCTCCTTTGTTTTACCAGTTCTGTTTTGGGCATTGTGGTGATATGTGACCAAATAGATTTCCGCTTTCTTTAATTTGACAGTTTTCTGCTGGAAGTGTTAATGCTCCACAGTTTTTGCATCTTGATTATTGTTGGTTCGCGAAATCAACACGAGATGGACGTAATTCTGGCCCTTGCTTTACGTTCAGCATTTGCGCATCTTTTATTTATAAACTAAAAATTTTGCTTTCAACTCGCTTACCGTTGTGGCTTTATATAAAACCATTTTATTGTGCACATCGTCGTTGATTCCGGAGATTGTGTATGTTATTAAAGACTTTTCATCCACTTTTCCTTTACTAGCGATGTTTTTCATTACGTACAGATATTCGTAGACTCTCTGTGTCTTTCATTCTTAATTTTTCTAACAGGCGCCTTATTTCAATACCAGTGAGTTTGTTATTGAATTCTTCTTCTAACAACATTTTCGCTTTTAGAAGGATATAATACTCCAATTTGCTTCTACTGCTAATTTTGTTGCATCTTGTAGGAGTTTCCTAGTATATAGAAGTTAAGAATTTTACCATAAATTCTTTTAAAAAAATAATTATTAGGACTTATTAATTTCTTCTTAATAGACAAATTTAAACTGGGTCTTAACTAATAATTAACAGCTAATTTATATTATAAAATATGCTGATATGACATTTTACGTTATTACGAAATTAATTATTTCCCGTGAGAAATAATTAAAGTGTAAAAAGTAATTTAAGTATTGTAATTTGATATTTAAAGTAAAATTATGAAATGATTTGAAATTACTAAATAAACTTAAAATTATGAGAAATATAAATTTGTTGACTGAGCGTTTTATAATTCACACATGTACAGGTGTCTTAACTTAATTCACACATGTACAGGTGTCTTAACTCTTCCCTCCTAAAAAATCCACGGCCCGTGGATCAGAAGTTGTTCCTTATTGTAGCTCTAATTTTTATATGGTTGTACTCGATTCCACTTGTTTTTGGCAAATTAATGATATAAAGAAGAGTTGAATTTTTAACTGCTATGGATGGATTACGTATTCTATTGCTTCTAGTGTATTTGAGTAAGGTAAATTTTCTGCTTCTATTATAAGACGCTGGATTTCTATTTTATTGAGTAGATTAGTGTTAATAATGTTTGCTTTTGCTAGTTGAACTGCTCTGCCAATTTCTTTCACTTCCTGAAAGAAAGATGGACTGTTGAACTTCTATGCTAGAATCATTGTTTAATTTTCGTGTGATCTCGTTATATTCATTTAAAAGTTTTTCGGTGGTGGTATTCAGAATTTGATTGGTTTCGTATTGCTTATTGTTATTTTGAATTAGCTCATTATGGCTTTTAAGCAATGTGTCCCAGTCATCAGCGTCTGGGTTGCCTGCGATCCATTTCCAGGCGCTACCTAGCCAGTTTATAGAAGGTTTCTTTCTTGTTTTTTCCGTGAAATCTTTGATGAGCTCGTCAACTTTCTGGTTTTGGTATAAAAGTTGAGATCTGAATAGACTTTTCTCTTTAAGATATTCAATTTCGGTTGTTGTTCTTGCGAGAATTTCCTTATAAATGTTGAGATCTACTTCGTGAATTAATTTGAAGTTGCCGTTCAGAATATGTTGTAAGCCTTGTTTTATTGTAATCATTGTTAATTTGAATTCGTAAATTTGTAGGGCTATTGTTGGTACCCATAGTAAAAAGCTAAAAAGAAATAAATTCGTGTATTAGTTAACAGAATTTTTTAAGTGAGCTTTGTGAATCCGTCTTCCAGATTCTGTTGTTATTGTAACTCTGTTGTTTCTTGCTACAACTTCTTTTTTATAGAGTGGTTTATTTTTCTTTTTTATTTGTTAAATTTGAGCGAACACAGTTTTCCCTGGTTCGTAAGTTTTCGGTTCTTTTCTTTTGGTTTTTTTCTCTTTCTAATTTCTTTTCTTGATTTTTCTTAGTTTTTCCTATTAAATCCTCATTAATTTTTTCTTGAAAGTTAATTAAATTTTGGTAATTAATTCTTTGTATTCTTCCGAGAAAGATGTCGGCTGGTTTTTGTCCAGTAACCGAATGAATAGTGTTATTATATCTATCTACTGCTATGTAAGCGATTTCTTTCGTAGATAAATTCCTGTATTCCTGTTGCAAGCACCTTGCTATTTCCTCTATTGTTGCATAGACTCCTTCAATTGCTCCGTTAACTTCACTTCTTTGTGTGGGTGTCAAATAGATTTCTATGCCAATAGTCCTTTAATAATCTGTTACAATTGGACTTGTGAAACTCGCTGCGTTATCCATTACGATTAGTCGCGGTGTTGTGAAATAATGTACAATTTTGATTAATTTTTGCCTGATATGTAATGCTGATTTGCTTTTGATTTTGAAGAATGTTGTAAATTTAGTGAACTTATCTATGCAAGTTATGAATTTTTCCTTTTTTATTTCCATTATATCTATGTGAATAATTTCGGATGGGTATTTCGGTATTGATGTTTCCTTAAGATGTGGTTTGTTCGGATGACGATCGTATTTATTTATGTTAGATATGTCACAATTAGCAGTATATTTTTTATTAAGCTTGCTATCTGTGGAAAATAGAAATTTTCCAAAATTTATTGTTTGTTTTCTTTCCAATTTCTGTGTGCTCTTTTATGCTCGTCTTTGATGATGTTAAATATATTTTCTTCATTGCGAATATCTGTTACGATTCATTGAGTTATTCTGATTTAGTACGAACGGAAGTGTTCTTTATAAATATCCTGCAATGTTTAGATGTAATTTTCAGGAATTTTGATTCTATTAATAACGAAGGGTGACAGTTTTTCTTTTAAAACCTTTATAAGTTCCGAGTTAGTAATTTCTATAAGACTAGTATAATGTCTGTTGAAATTAGGATGCGGTTCTTCATGTGCTGTGACTCCATTTTCTACTGATATTATCAACTGATTTCAAAAAACTTTAATTGGTCCTATATGATGTGGTATTAGATCAGAATTATCGTCTTCCGCGCTGTGAACTGTTGCCATTGATGAAGTATTTTGGTTGTTTTGATCCACTTCAGATGCAGTATCAGTTGAAGCATCCTCGTGTTCTCTTCTTGGGCTTGATAATAAGTTTGCCTCGAGTTTCAGTCGGGATAATGCATCTGCCACTTCATTTATGCATCCAGGCTTGTATATGAGCTCATAGTTGTACTCTTCAAGCCGTGATTTCCATCGTTTTAATTTAGCGTTGTTATTGCTAGTACTCAGGGTAAAGGTTGAGGGTTGATAATCGGTTAATATCTTAATCTTCTTTGCGCTATATAGGTAGTTGCGAAGTTTGTCCAGTGCCCATATAATGGCTAGCATTTCTCGCTCGTTGGTGTCGTAATTTTCTTCGGTTTTATTGAGAGATCTTGATATATATGTTATCGGTTTATCTTTTCCCATTTCACCTTAGGATAGGACTGCTCCTATTGCTTCGTTTGAGGCGTCTGTAGTGAGATTAAAATCTTTCTCGAAGTCCGGAAATATTAGAAGATCAGATGATGATAACAATTCCTTTAAATTTCGAAAAGCGGTGAACTCATCCTCTTTAAACTTTACTTTTATCTTTTTTGACTGATTTGATTTGATTTGAGCATTTCGCCTCTTGTCAGGTTCGTTAGAGGTTTAGCAATTTTTGCGAAATCTCTGATGAATCGTCTGTAGTAAAATGCTAATCCTAAGAATGATTTGAGTTCCTTAAGATTTTCGGGAGGACGTATTTTTTGAATTGCTTGAATCTTCGTTGGATCTGGTTTGATACCTTGACTTGTTATTATATATCCGAGAAATTCGACTTCTTCCTTGAGAAATTCCGTTTAATCAAGGTTGACTTTTAGGTTTGCGGCTTGTAATTTACTAAATACTTTTTCTATGTTTTGGAGATGTTCTTCCTCGTTTTTACCACCAAAGATGATCACGTTGTCGATGTATACGTAGCAAATCTTTCCAATATATTATTTGAGTACATCGTCAATCATACGCTGGAAGATCGCGGGTGCGTTCTTCAGTCCAAAAGGTAGTCTCAAAAATTCGTACTCTCCATTTAGTGTAGAAAATGCGGTTTTAGGAATGTCTCTTGATTTCATTCTTATTTAATGGAAGCCAGAAGTTAGATCGATAGTAGTGTAAAACTTGGAGTTTCCTAGACTAGCTATTGTTGATGTTATATCCGGAATGGGGTAGGTATCCGAAACCGTAACTGCATTTAATCTTTTGAAATCTATTACAAGTTGATATTTTTTTAAACTTGAAGCATCCATTTTCTTTTCTACAATCCATATGGGTGAGTTATATGGACTTTTTGAAGGTCTTATTATTCCATCTTGAAGCATTTGATGTATTTGCTTTTCTACTTCTGCTCTCATACGTACAGGATAAGGATAAACTTTACTGTAGATAGGCTCATCAGTTGTAGTTTTAATTTCAACTTCTACAGACGTGTCAATGGTTTCTTGATTGTTGATTGACCAAAGAGTTCGTTGTATTGGTTTATTAATCCTTTTAATTTATTCCTTGTATTTTCATTCAAATGGTTATCTCGAATTCCGATACTGTTGACTTGGAGAGATGTATTCTCTTTTAACGGTATTCTTACTCCGGGAGCTATTGTAAGCATATGATTTTTGCGGTCGATTACTGCTTCGAGTTCTTTGAGCGTATCGTCGCCTATTATCCCATCAAAACTTTATAAACCAGGTAGTATGAAGAATTCTGTTTTTAGGTTGTTCCAATACATTCAACAAATTTAACCAGAATTAATTTTGAAAGATTTATTTGTTGGTATTGCATTTGGTGCTAATTCTTCTTTTATAAAATTCTTTTTTGCACCGGTATCTATCAAGAATTTTACAGTTTTATTGCCTTTAGTAATATACTCTAAGTAGGGTATGCTACTATTGAGGTTTGGTTCGTAAAATTTATTTGTTGTTCCTCATATTCAATTTCTTCTTCTTGGTCATCGAAGTTTTGAATATAATCTTCGTAGTTTTCATCATCTTTTTCTGAATTTGTTGGTTAAAGATTGAAAATTCTTTGCTGATTCGGTTGCGTACTTGATCTGTAATTGTTTCGGGCTCTTGATAGTTCGATTTTTGAAGGATCAACCTCCATTGATTGATTTTTTGGTTGTGCTGGTCTCTTTGAGTAATTATTTTGAATTGGTTGATTTATCTTTTGATTTGGCTGCTGGTTGTATTGAGTATAATTATTTCGGTTTTGACATCGGTTATGACATATTTTGATTGGTTGGATTATTTCTTTGTTGTGGTTGAAATTGGACTGGCTTCTTTCTTATAACTGGATTTCTTTGTTGTGCCATAATGTTAGAATTATGTCTGTGAATCGTAATGTTCCGGAAATTGGAATTTTCAATCTCCAAACAATAGGAGTATGCTTCGGGGAGTGTTTGAGGTCTCTGTACCCTTAGCATGTTTGAGAGGTTTCCATTGAGTCCTCTGATGAAAACATCTAGTGCTCTATCACGATAAGTTTTAGTTAGAGCGTTTATCACGTCTGTATTTCCATTTTCAGTTTTTATTTTATTTATTATTAGCGATAATTGGTTATTTACAGTTGCGAAAAATTCGTCTGTAGATTGATTTTTCTGCTGAAGATTTGCCAATTGATGTTCTAAGGATCTTAAATCTCGTTTATCGGCATAATGCAGGGACAAACAATCTTTTATATCTTCCCAATTGCTATCGAAAATGTTATAGGATATAAAGGCTGAGTCTGCATTTCCTCGTAACTTTCATCTAATGTGTTGTAATATAGATCTGTAAATCGGTTTATTTTTTACTATTTCACAATCTTGTAGGATGTTTTCAACATTATGCGCCCAAAATACAAAATATAGAGGGTTGCCATCGAATGTTTGTAATTCTTTGACTGCATCCGGTAATTTCCAAATATCCTTTAAATCTTGCTCATTTCTTGGACGCTGTACTCCTGTGTTATGGTTAGTTGTGCTGCTTGTTGGTTTATTCTAATTTCTATGTTTTTAGGCGAGCTGTTAAATTTCAGATAAGCTCGAGTTGTGCGTTACTTGCACCAGTTAATTGGCTAAGCGTTTCTTGGGTTTCTTCCATTATAAAATTTATCTTTTTATGATTTTTTTTTTTATATTTTAATTTATATAGGTTTCTTAATATTTTTTGTAATTTTGAATTTCATATTCTTTTTGTAATTATCAATTTTATATTCTTTTTTTACTTACGTTATAATTAGAGTAGTTTGCATTTAGCTAAGGATTAACGTTTCCTTAGTTATTAAAAAGGTTCAGCTTCTTCGTATATTTTTTTGAAATATAACGTATTATTCCTTTTTAGCTAAGCTTTGACAAATTTAAACTGTGTCTTAACTAATAATTAACAGCTAATTTATATTATAAAAAATGCTGATATGACATTTTACGTTATTACGAAATTAATTATTTCCCGTGAGAAATAATTAAAGTTAAAAAAATAATTTAAGTATTGTAATATGATATTTAAAGCAAAATTATGAAATGATTTTAAAATTATTAAATAAACTTAAAATTATGAGAAATATAAATTTGCTGACTGAGCGTTTTATAATTCACACATGTACAGACGCCTTAACTTAATTCACACATGTACAGGTGTCTTAACTTAGATATTTTTGTATGTCGTTTCAATCACATACTTCTGCAATTTCAAGAAATTTTTTCATCCACGTCTCATAATTCTTTCCTGACTCGCCGTTAAATTTTTCGAGCGAGTCCTCTATATCTTTGAACACAAAATTATAGAATCTCAAACTCTTCCTTCACACGTCTCCCCTATCACAGTCACTGCTGTCATCGCTATCGCTACTAATTTGTTCTCTTGCAGTAGTACTTGTAGCTGTTTGATGGTCAATCTTGACAAGCTCTCCATACAACTATGGTGACTGACATGCCAGCTATCACGAGTATTAACTTATCATGACAATTTTTTCTTCTGACACCAAGCAGTTTCTATTACTACAATATTTATTTATAAAATGTAAAAAAAGCACAACTTGTTTTTTTTATACGTAAAATAAAACTATTTTTATACCCTACACCTATAGAATAGGTAAAAGGGTATATTAACTTTGGTATGGTGTTCGTAACCACCTAAAGGAAGCGAGCTAGATATGGAAAAGTATATATATTTGTGATCAGCGTGACCTCCTGAGTCGATATAGCCATGTCCGTCCGTCCGTCCGTAGGCAGGATAACTCAAAAAACAATGGAGCTATTTTAATGGGATTTTAACTGTAGGTTACTAGGACTGAAAGTACGGTGGGGAATGCAAATGGGCGTAATTGGCCCATCGGTTCGGATTCTGGACCTTTTAATCGGTCCAAGGGCTAACGAACATATATAAAAAATCTTCATCAAATTTGTGCTGTAGGTTACTAGTAATGAAACTACTTTGGGTATTGCGTAAGTTCGGGATTGGACCATGGGTTCGGAACCTAGAACTTTTTGATCGAATTTAGGCTAAACGAGCATAATTCTGAAACCAATGAAAATAGAACCTCCAAATTTGGTATTAGGGTGTCCCTTCCTATTTCCTAAGTGTCTTTGAAATTTGGGCCCCATTGGAGTGGTGGGTCGGGGACCAGCCACACATTTCCGAAAACCTTAAAGCATATCTTTAAAATTTATAAAGATAGCAACTTGAAAAAATGTAGAAGCTTCAAATTTTTCACAAGGGTGTTCTTTACTATCTCTTGCGTGTCTCCCTAATTTGGGATGAATTGGAGTGGTGGTTCAGTACCCGTCTTAGAACTCCCACGTTTTAAAAGCTTATAATCGAAATTACTAAAAATAGTAACTTAAAATTAAGATAGAACGTTCAAATTTTGTACAAGGGTTAACTAGTACTTAAAGTTCAGCGCGGACTGTATAAAGGTGAAATCAGCCCAAGGGTTCGGATTCTGGACCTTTTAATCGGTTTCAGGGCTAATGAACATATATAAAAAATTACGATAACTCAACAACTAATGACACTATCTTCATGAAATTTGTGCTGTAGGTTATTGGTAATGAAACTACGGCGGCGATTGCGCACAATGAGGATTGGAAAATGGGAACTTAGAACTTGTTGATCGCATTTAGGCCAAACTAGCATAATTCCGTAATCAATGAAGATAGAACCTCCAAATTTGGTATCAGAGTGTCGCTTTTGATCTCCTTAGTCTCCTTGAAATTTGAGCTCAATTGGAGTAGTGGGTGGGGACCAGCCACTCAGTTCCGAGGACCTTAAAGCATCTTTTCGAAATTAATAAAGATAGTAACTTGAAACAAAGTAGAAGCTTCAAATTTGGCACATGGGTGTTCTTTACTATTTCCTGCGTGTCCCTCTAATTTTGGATCAATTAGAGTGGTGGTTCAGTACCTCTCTTAGACCCCCCAATGTGTAAAAGCTTATCATCGAATTTAATAAAACTACTAAATTAAAATTAAGATAACACGTTCCAATTGTGTACAAGAGTTAACTAGTATTAAAAGTATGACGCGGACTGCATATGGGCGAAATCGTACCATGGTTTCGGGTTCTGAAACCCTTGAAAAGCTCAAAGCTAACAAACATATATCTTAAAACACCATAACCCAAAACATAATGCCGCTATTTTGATGAAATTTAACTCTAGGTTACTAGTAATGAAAGTACCATGGGAATTGGTTCTGGTCGAGTTTAATTTCGAAGCCAAAGAATATATTTCCCATTTCCTATGTGTCCCCGAAATTTTGACTTAATTGTAGTGGTTCAGCTATGTTCAAAGGTACTTGCTGCATTTATGTAAAATTTATTTTTATATTTAAATGAATTATATGAAAAGGTCTAAATTTATAATTGTATTTTAGAAATACATTTATTGCATATTTTGCGTTTATAAGCTTTTCTAATAGGTACATAAACTAGCAATTTAAAATAATTGCAATATTGAAAAATTTTAATTATTAAATATATTAGCTTTTTATCACAAAATTTAATAATTCAAATTTTTTCATTTTGTAATTGAATTGGAATAAATATATTTTCATTTATTTCAAGTTTTTTTGTTTTTTAATATTTTTAAATAGATAAGTAAGTAAGAATTTGTAAGAATTTGTAAATAAATTAGAAAAGTAATTAGAAAATGTTTTTAGTATTATAAAGTTAATTTGGTTAGCTATGTCTTACGATCAAATTAAAAACAGCTTTTATGGTGTTAAAACGACTTATGGATATGTCCTTAAATTTGAACCAAATAGGTGTAGGGTATTTCTAAGTCTGTTGCACAGACTGACTGTTTCTTTACTTGTTTTATTATGATTAAAATAAAATTAAATATAAAATTAAATATACAAATTTTTCTTTTTCTTAAATAAACTGCTTTTCTTTTTTTTAAAATAAAATTCTTTTCTTTTTTTTCTTAAATAAATATTACATATAAAAATTTTTCTTTTTTTTTTAAATTGAACTTCTTTCTTTTTTTTTTAAAAATAAACTGCTTTTTCTTTTTCTTAAATAATTTTTCTTAACTGACTTTTTTTTAATTTTTAACTTTTCCTTTTCGAAGTGAAGTTACAATAATTCTAACGCCTATATTTATACTAAGTTAACTAGCTGTTTTAAATCTTATTTACTTGAGTACATAATATAAAAAATGTAACGATTATTTTAACTTTTAAAATTTACAATTAAATAATATACTTTAAATTGAGTCTTAGTTTTTTTTTTAACAAAAAAAAAAGATTGAAAACTACTGATTTGTATCGTTATAATTTTATCGATTCGACAAAAATTATACATTGTCAAACATACATTGTCCGGTTTTGACAATTCCATTTACTTTATAAAAAAAACCAAAAATAAACAAGATATTTTATGTTTACAATAGTTTTTTTTTAAAAATAAAAAAGGAATTATCAAGATTATATAAAAATATGACTTCATCTGAAGATTTGGAACTCTTGAACATGTAGTAAACATCAAATATACAAAATTTAAAACTCCTACATTATATTTCAACATTATGTTAAAGGTTTTTCTTAATATTTAAAGGGGTTCTTTAATTGAAGAAAGTCTCTGTTTGTTTTAACCATTTTGGCTTAAATAATAAAATTTTAAGTAAAATTCCAATTTTAGATGAATTCCAAATTTTTTTTTTCTTTATTTCTATTTAAAAAGTATTACATAGGTATATTATAAAATTATTGTTTTTAATTCCTTAAAACTAAATATAAGAAAATTGATATTTATCGAGATCGTAGCACAAGCTTTCTGATCCCGTAATTGATCTTTGATTAGTAAAGACATAATTTTTCAATATGTAAACAATATTCGTAAGCTACTTATTTAAATTTAAATTTATTATTTAATCTTAATGTATAATAAATATGAAAAGAAAACAAAAATCTTCTTTTCATTATTGAACTTATTCTTGCCTTTTGAATGAATTATTTATATGCTATTATTCAAAATTATTTTTTTTTAATTCCTTCTTAAAGATTATTAAGTAATCAATTTTTTTTTTGGCTCGTTGGGTAATTCATAGTTAGGTTTAGAATAGTTTTATTTTAATCTTTAGAGGAAAACTCAAAATTTGCAAGTTTCAACAAAAGTGTTTGGTGGTCAACACAATCAAACGCTTTTTGCAAATCTAAAAATGCACAAGCTGCATATTTACTATCATCTAAGCTAAGCTACTGGTTATAAAATTTGTCAAACTTAGGTATGCAGCGGTTGTGTTAGAATTGTTTTCAAAACCGTATTGCTCTTTGTGTAGAATATTATTGTTAGTTACAAAGGAGTTTAATCGGTGTTTAATTGTGGTTTCAAATATTTTTGAGAAAGTACTTAACACTGAAATTGGTCGATAGTTTGATGGGCTTGATGTAGAACCAGCTTTGTATATAGGTGTTACTATTGCCTTTTTCAAACTTTTTGGGAAAACAGAGTTTTCAAAAGCAATATTTATTAGTTTAGCCAGCACTGGTGAAAGTTTAGAGGAGAATTTCTTAGAAAACTTGCTAGATATTTTGTCATATCACGTAGCAGCTGATATCTTTAGTTTAGAAAGTATCTGTTCAATTTCTTCATCTTGCAATGAATTTAATTCCTAGAAACTAAAAAAATTTCTGAGAGGGGGTAGGAGGGTGGAAACAGATCCTCAAAAATAATCAGAAATTAGCTTAGTAAAAATTTTGGAAACCTTCCCCATTGAAGGTCTTGATTAGGCCATTAGGACTTAAAAATAAAAAGGGTGAGGTACGAATGCTCGTTTCTCAAAATCTCGTTTTTCAAAATCTCGTTTCTTAAAATCTCGTTTTATCAAAATCTTGTTTTATCAAAATCTCGTTTTTAAAATCTCGTTTTTTCAAAAATCTCGGTAAATCTCTTTTTTTTTTCAGAAAATACAGAAAACATAAAAAATTGTAATTTTTAATTTTTATCGAAGAATATTTTATTTTTTTCATCCAAATTAAACAAATTTTATAAAATAAAAACATTTTCTGTATATAAAAAAAAAAAACAAAACAGTTATAAAGAATTGTTATAAAAATTTCAATGTAATATTATGTTTTGCGCTATTTTTTTTAGAAAATCCAATTTATCCATATGTTTTCTTTTGTTTATTACTGTTTCAATTTTTTTATTTTTTCTTATTGTGGCTGTTTTTTTTTGTAAACGCTGTTCTCCACCCTCCATTCTATCAATTCCCGACATCGATATCAATAGCTCTTTGTTCATTTCTGAAATAAGTTTGTATAATCCAATGTGCCGTTTTCCAATTACATTCTATTAAAATGTATAAAACATATAGTTAATTGTTTTAGTATTAATTCAATTCATCATCAATTCTTTATTTACCTGAAGGCGACGATGCCAAGCTTCAACGTTATTTTGTGTTCTCGGAAAATATAGTACCTCGGACCCAGCAACAGACCAATATGAGCCGGGATATTTCGGATTAACAATTTTCTCGATTGCGTTTTCAGAAAAATTACCTATATAATTTTTTTGAAACCAATCGGAAATGGATTTGGCATCTTTATCTGTCTTTAAATTATTATTCAGAACAGAATAATAATCTAAGATTTCATTCTCAGGCACGAATGCTAAACTTTTAATCATCCGAATTTTCAGAATGAAATTTTCATTTTGACCATATTTTTACAAGGTGGTTTAATTGAACTCTTCTCCAAATAATTTGCCCGAAATGAAAAAGGCAACCTTTAAACTCAGATGACGGAAAATGAATTTTCGCAGCAGCAACACTGGCTTTCTCAAAATCTGCAATGATTCGTTTAGGATTAAGTGATATATTGAATTCATGACTCAGCTGAGTAAGTCTTAAAAAAAATGCTTTATAAGCCTTTGCACTTTTTGAGCTCATTAAGCAAAACACTAGTGGCGAAATTTCGGTGTTAAATCTGCCATGGATAATAAAAAGTTGACGCATAATTCGTGGCATTATGTCAAAAGTACCGTCCATCAACCAACAGTCTGTCTGTGACAAACGTGTTAAACTTGATTTTGTGCCTAAATAAACAGAAATTGCACACAATAAGGAAAGGAAATAAATAAAAATTATTTATTTGTTTTGAGTCTTTTTTTTTTTATACCCTACACCTATAGAATAGGTAAAGGGGTATATTAACTTTGGTATGGTGTTTGTAACCACCTAAAGGAAGCGAGCTAGATATGGAAAAGTATATATATTTGTGATCAGCGTGACCGCCTTAGTGGATATAGCCATGTCCGTCCGTCCGTCCGTCCGTCCGTCCGTAGGCACGATAACTCAAAAAATAATGGAGCTATCTTGATGAAATTTTAACTGTAGGTTACTAGGACTGAAAGTACGGCGGGGATTGCATATGGGCGAAATCGGCCCATGGGTTCGGATTCTGGACCTTTTAATCGGTTTCAGGGCTAACGAACAAATATAAAAAATCACGATAACTCAACAACTAATGACGCTATCTTCATCAAATTTGTGCTGTAGGTTACTAGTAATGAAACTACTTCGAGAATTGCGTAAGGTCGGGATTGGACCATGGGTTCGGAACCTAGAACTTTTTGATCGAATTTAGGCCAAACGAGCATAATTCCGAAACCAATGAAGATAGAACCTCCAAATTTAGTATCAGGGTGTCCCTTCCTATTTCCTAAGTGTCTTGTGAATTTGGGTCCCATTGGAGTAGTGGGTCGGGGACCAGCCACACATTTCTGAAGACCTTAAAGCATATCTTTAAAATTAATAAAGATAACAACTTGAAAAAATGTAGCAGCTTCCAATTTGCCACAAGGGTGTTCTTTACTATCTCTTGCGTGTTCCCCTAATTTGGGATCAATTGGAGTGGTGGTTCTGTACCCCTCTCAGACCTCCCAAGTTTTAAAGGCTTATAATCGAAATTACTAAAAATAGTTACTTAAAATTAGGATAGACCGTTCAAATTGTGTACAAGGGTTAACTAGTACTATAAGTACAGCGCGGACTATATAAGGGCGAAATCAGCCCAACGGTTCGGATTCCGGACCTTTTAATCGATTTCAGGGCTAAGGAACATATATAAAAAATCACGATAACTCAACAACTAATGAGGCTATCTTCATGAAAATTGTGCTGTAGGTTATTGGCAGCGAAACTACGGCGGTGATTAAGTACGGTGAGGATTGGACAATGGGTTCGGAACTTAGAACTTTTTGATCGAATTTAGGCCAAACGAGCATAATTCCAAAACCAATGAAGATAGAACCTCCAAATTTGGTATCAGGGTGTCCCTTCCTATTTCGTAAGTGTCTTTGAAATTTGGGCCCCATTGGAGTAGTGGATCGGGGACCAGCCACTCAGTTCTTAGGACCTTAAAGCAGATTTTCGAAATTAATAAAGATATTAACTTGAAACAAATGTAGAAGCTTCAAATTTGGCCCAGGGTGTTCTTTACTATTTCTTGCGTGCCCCCCTAATTTGGGGTCAATTGGAGTGGTGGTTCAGAACCTCTCTTAGACCCCCCAATGTGTAAAAGCTTATCATCGAAATTAATAAAACTAGTAACTTAAAATTAAGATAGAGCGTTCCAATTGTGTACAAGGGTTAACTAGTATTGAAAGTATGACGGGACTGCGTATGGGCGAAATCGTACCATAATTTCGGGTTCAGGAACCCTTGAAAAGTTCAAGAACTAACAAACATATATCTTAAAAACACCATAACTCAAAAAATAATGCCGGTATTTTGATGAAATTTAACAGTAGGTTACTAGTAATGAAAGTACCATGGGAATTGGTTGTGGTCGAGTTTAATTTCGAAGCCAAAGAATATATTTCCTATGTCCTATGTGTCTCCGAAATCTAGACTTAATTGTAGTGGTTCAGCTATGTTCAAAGGTACTTGCTGCATTTATGTAAAATTTATTTTTATATATAAATGAATTATATGAAAAGGTCTAAATTTGTAATTGTATTTTAGAAATACTATTTATTGCATATTTTGCGTTTATAAGCTTTTCTATTAGGTATATAAACTAACCATTTAAAATAATTGCAATTTTTAAAAATTTGGATTATTAAATATATTATGCTTTGATTATCTTTTTATCACAAAATTTAATAATTAGAATTTTTTCATTTTGTAATTGAATTGGAATAATTGTTTTTTAATATTTTTAAATAGATTAATTAGTAAGAATTTGTAGTATTTTTTAATAGATAGTGTAATTAGAAAATGTTTTTAGTATTATACAGTTAATTTGGTTAGCTATGACTTACGATCAAATTAATAACAGCTTCTATGGTGTTAAAATGACTTATGGATATGTCCTTAAATTTGAACCAAATAGGTGTAGGGTATTTCTAAGTCGGTTGCACCGACTGACTGTTTCTTTACTTGTTTTTTCTTTATTTTAATTCATTTTAAAAAGATATAAATTATATAATTCAAATTTGTTTGTGTTGGATGATCGTAGCTAAAGCAGCTATATGATCTTATAAAAAAAAAAAAGTATATTAATATAAGTTTAATTATTAAAAGCTAATGAATATTGCAAAAATCAAGACGATACAATCAATTTAAAAAATAAAAAAAAAATTTTATAATTAAAATTAAATATCAAAATTCATAATTATCACATTTTTTAAAGTTCAATCACTCAATTTCATTATCATTTATCTACAAAGCAACAAATACATCGGTTCACTATATACATATTAACTAAATATTTACATATCCAGTATTTATACTGGTTTTCATTATCTATGGGTTTGATGTTCTTGTAATATATATTTTTTTATTTCTGTTTTGAACAAACCAATTGAATTAATTTGTTTAAAGCCTGTTGGAAGATCATTATACACCTTTAAACATTTAAATAAGCAATTATTCTGTTGTTGATTTGTCCTAAATAAGGACAAATAAAAATTAGAACTATTTCGCGTATTATAATTGTGTATCTTTATTGCTCTATTTAAAATAAAATTGTGCTTTATTTTATTATTCACAACCTTATAGGCAGTCAGATACAACTCCCTTTTACAAATGTTCTCGAGACTTAAATATTTTTCGGTGTATAGCCTATTCGTTGGAAAAATATTCGGAAGTCTTGGCGAATTAGACTAACATTAAATTTTCATTATCATTAAATTTTTTGATAATTTAATTTAATTTTAATGATAATTAAAATTGATTTTAAATATGTATAATTAAAAAAATTAATGTTAATTAAAATTGTCTTTCATTATGTAAAGATCTAAAAATAAAGAAAATAAATATAGATCAAAAAATAAATGAAATAATTTCTAAAGAAATTTTACATTTTTTAGATTTTATTTCATTTTTAAATTTTTGTTTTTTTTTTTATTGATGTTATTTCGCAAAGCCATATAATTTAATCATTTTGATAAATTACCTAATATGATATTCTTTCCACCATTAAAATCATCTTCTGAAAGAACAAATAATTCACCTTCTAAATATTTTAGGTGTTCTGGTATTACGATGTCAATAATACTAGTGGGTTATTTTACAGCCGAAACAGAACGCGCTCTTGTAATTCTTTGTTTCTGGGCTTTTTCTGAAGGCAAGTAAATGCGACAATTTGGTTGACATTCCAAAAAATTGTTACGTATAATTTGCGAAGGAGCAGCTAGAGTTTCACGTGCCCTTGTCTTGGTATTATTATTGATTCGTACTAATTCCTTGTCATAAGCCGATCGAGCATGATTGTGATTCGCTCCTACCTTAAATATTTTGTGTTCTTCACCTTCCATTACTGTTATTAAACGACCTCTGCAAAATTCACTTTTTTTTTTATACAGATCCATCTAAATCTATCACGATGTTTAATTTCTAAATGGAAACTATAACCATCAAAAATAATTCTTTTTTTCCTTTATTAGAAGGTAAGATTAACAATTCACTTTTCATTTCACTATTAAATTTTCTTAACTTTTATATTATATTATTAAAACTATTAAATTATATTATTAAAGTTATATTATTAAAGTTGTATATTATTAAATATAATTATTAAAATTTCAAATGAGGTACGTGACCGACAAAAATGCACTGTATCATTGAAATAGTAATAACTGCATTTGTTTTTAATTTTTATCATAATAAAATAAAAGTTTAATGATAAATTTTGCAGTATTTAATAACAGTACTTATCAAACATGTTTAAGTGTAGACAAGAGCGGATGAAATACAAATCTATTAGGCGGGGTTTTTTTTTATAAGACACAAAAGAACAATTATATTAGTTTGAACGTAGCATGAATAACGTAACTATATAAACAATAATATTAAATATTAAAAAGTTAGATTGTACTTTTAAATGAGTTTTTTTTCTTTTGCTTTCAATAATAATTATACAAAAAGCATATTTGTAAATTATAAAATAAAAATTTCCCTTCCATCAAATCCTTGCTTGTTCTCAATCTCAAAACATAGGTTTATTTACATTTAAGTAAATAAATCTCGAAAAGTAAAATTTTTACAAAGTTCAGGTACAGGGTGTTTAAAAAAAATTATTTTTTGTTGTGGTTTTTATAAAATTTAATTAGAATATTTAATTAATAACGATGCATTTTTTTAACAAAAAATTAGTGCCGTCACGTCCGTGATTTTTAATATTATTTGTAAAAAATTTTATATTTTACATGAAAAATAATATTTTATATATAAACACATTATTTACTATGTACATAATATGAGTTATTGAATGTTAAAATTAAAAAAAATATATATACATATATACAAAAAAGTATAGTATATAATTAATATAATATAATATAATTAAAAGTATATAATATTATTTTTGTTATTATTTTATTTAATCAGAGTTATACGCTTTTTCCAGAATATGTACTTATGTAAATGTATATGCGATATTTTGATGTAGGAGAGATTTTAGAGTTGGTTACAAAATCAGGGTTTCAATAATTTGTTTAGCGGGGGTTTGGGGACGGCAGCCCCCACTATTTAAAGTTAATTGTTATTAAAATATATATATAAAAAAAATAATTTAAAGGGATTTTAGAGTTGGATTTAAAATCAGGATTGCTCCCTTTTCCAGAATATTTATATATGTGTATGTGCGAGATTTTGAAGTAGGAGAGATTTTAGAGTTGGTTACAAAATCAGGGTTTCAATAATTTGTTTAGCGGGGGTTTGGGGGCGGTAGCCCCCACGATTTTAAGTTTATTGTTGTTAAAATATATATATAAAAAAAATAATTTAAAGGGATTTTAGAGTTGGATTTAAAATCGGGATTGCTCCCTTTTCCAGAATATTTATATATGTGTATGTGCGAGATTTTGAAGTAGGAGAGATTTTAGAGTTGGTTACAAAATCAGGGTTTCAATAATTTGTTTAGCGGGGGTTTGGGGGCGGCAGCCCCCACTATTTTAAGTTAATTGTTGTTAAAATATATATATAAAAAAAATAATTTAAAGGGATTTTAAAAAAGGGAAAGGGATTTTTCTATCCAAAAATAGACGTTAAAATTGAAGCTGAAAATTGGTAACATGTGTTCCTGAGTGCATGGGGATTATAATCTAAACATTCACTATTATTCATAATTAATAATGAATTGATAAAATAACTTTAATTTATTTATTTATATTGTCATATACGGGTTTTAAACGTGTGAATTAAATAACCGCTTAAACAACTGTTTTAACTAGCCTTGAATATCACCTAAGTTTAACAGCCTTAAAATAACTTAAATATAACTCAAATATAATAACGGTGAGAAAAACTTAAACTAACAAATCACATAAAGTAATACGATAACTATTTTTCCTTCCTTTTCGTTCATTATAATTAAATCTGTTAAATTAGCAATTTTAGTTTTAATTTTATTTTGTAATTTTAAATAAATGTTTGATAAAAATTAATAAAAAAGTTCAGTTTGGAAGAACAAACGAAAGTAGTAAAGTGTTTTAATTTTAACTACTTAATTGGCGCAGTCCGCGAGTGCTTTCGATTTCGAAGAAGAAACGAAACCACTAAAAAGTTCCTACTAACTCGCATATAAAAATATAAAAAAAAAAAAAAAACCATAGAACGTTTATTTATTTTTTTTGAAGAAGAAAACTAAAATACAAATCTGTTTTTGATAATTAATGCAAATACCTAATAAGTTAATTAGAAGAAATTAAACTAAATTAAATATAAAAAAAAAATATATATATATAAAACTAATTACATATAAGATCAGTGCAAAAATACAATTAAATTATATGATGACAATAATGTTAATGTTATAAAAACAAAATTAATAAAAACAATATTTTTAATTTGAACTTAAAATACATTTTTTTTTTGCATTAAAACAAAAAATTTTTTCTTTAATATTATAAGTGATAAAAGAAAAAAAATTTTATTACAAAAACTTACATCTGGACTACTTGAAAAAAAAAAAAAAAAAAAAAAAAAAAAATTTTTTAACAATAATATGATGACTTATTAAAAAATAAAACATTTTAATTATATGTGGAAAATATAAAATTTTGCAATTATTGTAAGCACATTTTAAATAAAAAAAACAAAAAGCAAGGGAACAGTGAAATCATCAATTCAACAAGATCATCATTTTCATCATTCCCGCAGGTGTTAATCAAAAAACGCGCAACAGGCAGTACAACAAAAATCTGTAAAATCTGGAAGCTCAAATTAAAACATATTCATAATACTAAGTAAGTTCAATTTACTATATAAAAAAAAAAAAAAAACACACAAAAAACAGAAAAAAGAACAAGAAAAAAAAAATATAATAAAATTAGGTGTACTTTGAAGTATAAAATTTTTTTATATGTAATAAGATAAGTAATGCAAAATTTTTTTGTCATATTAAAATAAATTTCTAATTTTTTTTCACAAAACAAAAAAAAAAAAAATATAAAATAAAACAAAAGAATTTTTTTTAACTTTGAACTTGAATTTGTAGTCTCGAGCACATACATATATAATACTTGAAAAAAAAAAAAATTTTAAAGTAGCACTATAATATACGTAATATTAAATGATAGTATTTTTTTTCTTTTTTAAATTAAATAAATAAGTAAGTCAAGAAAAAATAATATTCTGTTCTACTCTGTTCTGAAAATGGAACAATTAGGAATGGCCGATAAATTTAATATCATTTTAGATTTTATAAGTAAAGTTCCAATATTCGATGGGAAACCCCCAAACAGTCTCCCCGAATTCATAGAAAGAATAGATAATATTACTCCAACGATAAATCTGTTTGATGAATTCAATAAAAAAGTATTAAATGGGTATAAAAGGGATAAAATTACCGGTAATGCCAAAACTACATTACAACTAAACGGAAATCCTACTAATTGGGAAGATATAAAAAAATTAATAGTTAAGCACCATGGAGAAATATTATCTCCTAATAAGTTATTAGACCAAATTAGATCATGTCGTGTTACTACCGACATTCAAAACTTTTATGAAAAACTAAATGCTCTGTTATGTAGAATTAATAATTACTATTCATTAAATTCTAATGAATCAAATCCTAAAAATATCATTGAAAGTAATACGCGAATAGCTTTAGAAGTTTTCAAAGATAATCTGCCCGAACCAGCTCGTAGCATCATTCTAAATAGAAATCCAACAACATTAAGTGATGCCTATGATATAATTCGCGAATGTAAATACAAACATTTACCAAATCAACGAAATAAATATTTTCAAACAAATCATACTTTCCAAAAGCCTATACATAACAAAAATTTTAATTATAAACAATCCTATAACCAAACATATGTTAATCATAATAGAAATCGAAATAATTATAATAATTATCAACGACAAGATGTTGATAGTAATAAAACAAATTTTAATCATAACTCGTCCCAAAATATTAAAAATAGTTATAATCATCATAAACCAGAAGATATCGAGCCAATGAGTACTCAAACTACTTATACTCAAAACTCTTCTCAAAATAGTTTTAAAAATAATAATAATAATTATAATAATAAAAATTATAATATGTAATTATAATAAGTCAAAAAGATATTTCCAACCAATGGAAATATCAATTATTCAAAGACGAAATTTTCAGGAGGACCAGTCAAAAGACTTCCCTATATAGTAATAAATAATCCTATAAAAACTATGCGTTTCATAATTGATACTGGAGCCGAATTCAGTGCCCTTAATCCTAATCTTTGCAACCCGAAATGGAAACAACAAAAACAGAATTACGTACAAGGTCTATGTAGTTTCATAAATTCAAAAATTGTATACAAATTCGCACTTTTCGAAGTATTTAAAGAGCAAAACCTAATGGTTGAATTTGTCGAAGTAAACTTCCATGATAAATACGACGGTATAATTGGGAACAACATTTTAGAACCCTTAGATGCAAAAATTGACTTTGAAAGTCGTATTTTAAAAACAAAAAATTCAGTAATTCAATTCTTTCTCAATATCGAAGAAGAAAAATATTTTAACTGTTCCTATGATAATAACACAATAGAAATATTTCACAATGAAATTAAAGGGTCAAAATTGTTAGAATACGTTGAAACATCACACCTGAATAAAGAAGAAAATGGTTTGATAAGTAAATTAATTCGTAATATTAAAAATGTGTTTTTCAAGGAAGGAGACTGTTTATCATTTACAAGTCACATCAAACATCAAATAAAAACAAAAAATGACATACCTGTCTATTCTAAACTGTACCGATATCCTCAGGTCCACAAAAAACAAGTAGATAGGCAAATAGAAGAAATGCTAAAGGATAATATTATACAACCCTCTAGTTCGCCTTATAATTCACCAATTTGGGTTGTACCTAAAAAATTAGATAATAGTAAAGAACAAAAATCGCGCATTGTCATGGATTATAGGAAACTGAATCAGATAACTATAGATGATAAGTTTCCTATCCCTAACATTGACGACCTTTTTAACAAATTAGGTAAAGCAAATTACTTCACAACGCTAGATTTAGCGAAAGGGTTTCACCAAATCGAGGTAAACCCCAAAGATAGAGCAAAAACAGCATTCTCTACTTCAAATGGTCACTTTGAGTTTCTCCGTATGCCTTTCGGACTCAAAAACGGACCAGCAACATTTCAAAGGTTAATTAATGATGTGCTAAAAGAATTTATTAATTCCATATGTATTGTGTATATGGACGATATTCTTGTTTTCTCTACCTCACTACAAGAACATATCGAGTCAATTGAAAAAATATTTAAAAAATTATCAGAAGTTAACTTAAAAGTCCAATTAAATAAATGCTCCTTTTTGACACGGGAAACAGAATTTTTAGGACACATCGTGACGGACAATGGCATCAAACCTAACCCAAATAAAATTGAATGTATTCTAAAAATTCCACTACCCAAAAATCAAAAAGAAATTAAAAGCTTTCTCGGTATAACAGGGTTTTACCGGAAATTTATAAAAGATTATTCCAAAATAGCTCACCCTTTAATAAAATACTTGAGAAAAGGTATGAGAATAAACACAAATGACAAGGAATACCAAAACACGTTTGATAAACTTAAAAAGTTGCTAACATCAGATCCGATCCTCGCGTACCCAGACTTCGAGAAAATATTTACCTTAACAACTGATGCATCAGATTTCGCATTGGGAGCCGTCTTATCTCAGAGCAACCAGCCAGTTTCCTTTATCTCTCGTACCCTCAATAAACATGAAAGAAATTACTCAACGATCGAAAAAGAACTTTTGTGTATTGTATGGGCAACAAAAGTATTTAGACCCTATCTTTTCGGTCGCAAGTTTACAATAAAAACAGACCATAGGCCCCTAGTTTGGCTTAGTGCATTGAAAGAATCAAATAGTAAGCTGCAAAGATACAAAATCCGACTAAATGAGTACGATTTTAACATAGAGTACGTAAAAGGAAAACAAAATTTTGTTGCCGATGGGTTATCTCGAGTAAGAGTTGATAATAGTGAAGGGAAAATAAATTCTGATGATTCGTTTTCCCACTATCTTAACATAAATCCTTTATTTAATGAAGAAAATATAGATAATGAAAGTATTACTAAAGTCTATACTAATGAGAAGTTTAATAAAAATGAAAGTATTCTTACATCTGATATTGAAACGAAAAATTATCAAGAATATAAAATATGTGATGAAACATTATCTTTTTATTCTCACATTGATAACAAATTCTCATGCAAAAAAAGATATAACATCCTACATAATGCAAATTCTAATGACACAAAAACAAATAAAGGTTGCAATAATGATGAAATTATTTCAACCGATGCTACAATTCATAGTGCTCAGGAAGATTCATCCGATTTAATCTACATTACAGAAAAGCCCATCAATCTTTATAAAAACCAAATTTATTTAGAAGAAGGAGAAAAAGCAAAATATTCCTTAAAAATAGTTAACCGAAAATGCCAAAATAAAATAATTGTAGCCAATGAAAGCAATCTTCTAGAGTTAATGAAGCAATCAATACCAGACCGTGGATTGATATGCGTTTATTGCGAAAATATAAGATTATTTGTAAAATTCCAAAATTTATACCAAAAATATTTTTCCGCTAACAAAAACTTAACTATATTAAAATCTTCTAAGAAATTAATCGATTTTACAGATAAAAATAAAATTTTTTCAATAATAAAAGAGGAACATCTCCGTAATAATCACAGAGGAATCAATGAAGTGTTTAATGAGATCAAAGAAAAATATTACTATCCTAATATTCTTGTTGAAATTAGTAAAATCATTAGTAACTGTGAAATATGCAGTTTAGCGAAACATGATAGATCACCTCCAAAAATTCCATTTAAAATTACAGAAAGTCCAGAGTTCTTTAACGACATTGTTCATATGGATACATGGTTTCCCGAAAGGAACAAACCATATTTAACAACTATAGATAAATTTAGTAAATATGCCACTATCCACAAACTGAATGACAGAACGTGGATTTCAATTTTAGAAGCAATTAAAGAAAGAATCCGCTATTTGGGAAAAATGAGAAAACTTGTGTCAGATGGAGATAGATGTATAATTCATAACGCGGTTGAACTATTCCTCAAAGAAAATGGTATAATTTTTCACCAAACTACTGCTTCCAATAAGACAGGCAACAGCGATGTTGAAAGATTGCACGGTACCCTAAACGAACATATAAGAATACTTAATACCGAAGGAGAAATTAAAGAACTTGATAATAAAATTTTTAAAACGATGAACTCGTATAACAACACCATTCATTCTACCACCAATCTTAGACCCATAGACTTCCTTCAAAAGAATTTTGATAAAAACGATATAAAATACTTTGAAAAAAAATTTGAAAGCGAAAAACAACGAAAAATAGACAGATTGAATTCAAATAGAGACAAAAACATTAAACTTTCTGAAAATATCGTTAGAAATAGAAATATAGCCAAAAACAGCCCCAAATACAAAAAAATTAACAAAAGAACCTAACAAACAAATCACAATTAACCAGCAAATGTTTGAATCAATTAACAAAATTAAAAATCATATAAATGCACAACAAGAAAAGCTCAAAATATTTTTTGAACAAGTAAAAAACTCGAATAGAAAAACGGAAGAAACTCAAAAACAGCCCTTCGTATTAGAAATTTTTTCAAATATTCTAACAATAGACAAACAAATAGAATTAGTTAAAGATAATATTCTTCTAAGTAGACTTAACATACTGGCTCATGATATCCTAACTCCTGAAGAAATAAATGACCATAATATAACCTTAGATATATTATCCCATATTAAAAGCTCAACAATACTTAAAGAAAATATTATCATTTTTGCCATATTGATTCCATCATTTTCACAAACAGAGTATAACAAAGCATTAATTTTACCATTTCCAAATAATAAAAAAGAAGAATTAGAAATTAATAACGAAGAAATCCTAATATCAAAGAATAACATTTTTAATTTAAATAACAATATTTTAGAAGAAAAAAAATTAAAATTTCATGATAATTACTGTATTAGAAATATATTATCAAAAAATAATACTTGTAAATTTAGGCTAAATAATCAAGAATTTATAGAAGAAATAGACTTCGGTTTTATTATTACAAAAAATTTAAAAATAACTGATATTAAGCAAAATTGTATTAAATTAGATTAAAGGAAACAACATTATAAAAATTGCAAAATGTAGTATAGAAATAAGAAATGTAAAATTTGTAAATAATTTATTAGAATATAAGGAGCATATTAGGTTACCCAATGTTAACTATAATTGGACAAAAATTGTAAACAATGTTACATTAGAAAATTTAAATATTGTAAGCTTTGAAAATAGGAAAACAATAGAATATATTAATTACAAAAATAATATAAAAGATTTTTCAATAAGCTCAATACTTATTATAATATCAATTTTAACATTATTTTTATTTGTATGTATATATCGTATCAAAAGAAAAGGAAAAATAGTTGTCAAAAACAAAATTGAGATTCCAAAAAAATAAAAAACTGGATTCTTCCGGGACTGAAGAATCTCGGAGGGGAAGTGTCATATACGGGTTTTAAACGTGTGAATTAAATAACCGCTTAAACAACTGTTTTAACTAGCCTTGAATATCACCTAAGTTTAACAGCCTTAAAATAACTTAAATATAACTCAAATATAATAACGGTGAGAAAAACTTAAACTAACAAATCACATAAAGTAATACGATAACTATCTTTCCTTCCTTTTCGTTCATTATAATTAAATCTGTTAAATTAGCAATTTTAGTTTTAATTTTATTTTGTAATTTTAAATAAATGTTTGATAAAAATTAATAAAAAAGTTCAGTTTGGAAGAACAAACGAAAGTAGTAAAGTGTTTTAATTTTAACTACTTAATTATATATTTTTTTATTTTATTTGAACCAAAACAAGGTTTTTACAAAAAATTCTTATAGCTAAAGCTTAAAATTAACATGAAATTTAATTACAAAGCATAAATTTAAATACATTAAAATCAAAAGTTTATTTATTTTTTTTGTAAATTGTAAAAAAATGCATGCACAGTTAAAATGCAATTTATAAAGTAAAAAAAAAAAAATAACTAAATTATTTTAAGTTATAACTTATTAAAGAAGCACTCTTCTTGCAGACGATTAAGATTTGTCTGAAGTAGTGCAACATCGAAACTCTATTTAATTACATAATAAATCTTGAGATCATCAGCAAATGCAACAAGTGACACACCGAAAAGTTTACTAGAAATATCAGAAATAAATATATTAAACAAGAAGGGACCTAAGTGGCTGCCTTGCGGTACTCCTGATGCAACATTGATTGAGTCCGACAATAATCTTTGAAATTTGATATTTTTCGTTCTATTTTTGGGTACGGGGAGTGTTCTGGACTTAAAGGTGGAACAGTTTTTAATTGTAAAATAAAAAAATAAAAAAGGTGTGATCCATTGCCTACAAATTTTATATTCATGTTGCTGTTACACTATGCAGTTCACTCTATTAATATATTTGAACTTTCCTAATCCACACTGGGATGATGGTCTAATAAAATTAAAAAATTAAACGAATAAAATTAGACGAATCTAATAAAATCCACAAAAATTTTAACAATACTGTTTTCGATTTCCGTTAATATATTGCGATTTCAATTAAAAATCATTTGAGAAGCGCATCAAGTATTATTTAATTTACATATAAGTATTATTTAATCAGTTTCATTAAAGATCAAAGGGTATACTAAATTTTCCATTACCCTTGTGACGCAGAGAAATACAACTTCTTTTTAGAGTATATGAGCATTACTCTATACATAAGAAAATTGGGTGTCTTTATGGTTAGCTTTACGGCCAAAGTTTGTGAAAAATTTAGTGGAAGTAGTGCGGTGGATTGAATGGTTGCCATATAACTTCATCTTTTACATGAGCATTACTCTACATCTAATAAAGGTGTTTGCCTAAAATGTTGTCAAAAGTAATTCATCAGATGATATAATGGCGATATTACGGAATTGTTAAACAAAAACATTAATTTGTAAAACCAAAATACGAATCAATTAAAAAATAATAGTTTTTGCTGATTTTAAGTCACACTTTTAAAACATTTTTTTTTAGGTATGAACATATGGTTCAATTTTAACACAATACATTTTTCGCACATTTTCAAAAAAGTTTGTAAAAATGTGCCTATATTTTTTTTTATTTATCTTTTATTTATTAATTCATATCTCTAAAAGAGCAGATTAGCTCGAGTGAAGAGTTTATAATTATTATTATTTTTTTTTGTCTATATTATAAATCATGTTACATAGATAATTATATAAATCAGTGCTTAAAATTTATTCAAGTATATAAAAAAATGAAAACAACAAGTAATCAAAGCATAATATATTTAATAATCCAAATTTTTCAAAATTGCAATTATTTTAAATTGTTAGTTTACGTACCTATTAGAAAAGCTTATAAACGCAAAATATGCTATAAATATATTTCTAAAGTACAATTACAATTTGAGAACTTTTAATATAATTCATTTAAATATAAAAATAAATTTTACATAAATGCAATGCATCTTTGAATATAGCTTAAGTATTGTACACAATGTCTTAATTATATATCACCTTTGGTAATAATTCAATAAAATATATGATATGATTAACATAAAAAAAAAGGAATTTAACCGTTTATTAAAAAAATATTTTGTTTTTAATTTATAAAATATTATACAAAATATGTTTTATAGTAAAATTCTTAGCCTTTCAAAAATATAAAAGTGTTAAATAAAAACGGAAATAGGAAAGAACCCTCGTGTATCAAATTTAAAGTTTTTATCTTCCTGAATTTCGAAGATAAGCTTTTAAGTTTTGGGATTTCTTAGGAGACATCTGAACCAATACTACAATTAAGTCTAATTGTCAGAATTCGACCAGAACCAATTCCCATGATACTTTCATTATTAGTAACCTGGAGTTTAAATTTCATCAAAATAGCGGCATTATTTTTTGAGTTATACTGCTTTTATGATACATGTTCGTTAGCCTTTGAACTTTTAAAGGTTCCAGAACCCGTAACCATGGTACGATTTTGCCCATATGCAGTCCCCGTCATACTTTCAATACTAGTTAACCCTTGTACACAATTGGAACGTTCTTTCTTAATTTTAAGTTAATATTTTTATTAATTTCGATGATGCTTTTAAATCTTGGGGGGTCTAAGAGGGGTACTGAACCACCACTCTGATTGATCCAAAATTAGGAGAACGCGCAGGAAATAATAAAGAGCACCCATGTTCCAAATTTGAAACTTCGAAATTTGTTTGAAGTTACTATCTTCATTAATTTCGAAAATATGTTTTAAGGTCTTCGGAACTGCGTGGCTGGTCCTCAACCCACTAATCCAATTGGTCCCAAATTTCAAGGAGACTAAGGAAATAGAAAGAGACACCCTGATACGAAGTTTGGAGGTTCTATCTTCATTGGTTTCGAAATTATGCTCGTTTGGCCTAAATTCGATCAAAAGGTTCTAAGTTCCGAACCCATTGTACATTACCCACCGTACGCAATCACCGCCGTAGTTTCATTACCAGTACCCTACAACACAAATTTTATGAAGATAGCGTCATTAGTTGTTGAATTATCCTGATTTTTTATATCCGTACTTTCAGTCCTAGTAACCTACAGTTAAAATTTCATCAAGATAGCTCCATTATTTTTTGAGATATCGTGCCTACGGACGGGCGGACATGGCTATATCGACTAAGGAGGTCACGCTGATCACAAATATATACAATTTCCCATATCTAGCTCGCCTCCTTTAGGTGGTTACAAACACCATACCAAAGTTAATATACCCCTTTACCTATTCTATAGGTGTAGGGTATAAAAAGATAAAAAATTATGGAAGTCATTAACTTTCGATGAATTTACAGCTTATTTAGGTGTAATAATTACTGCTGGTTTAAAACATTCATATTTTGAACATACGAAACCCTTATGGAAAATCGACTCATATCCGTTTACAGAGCCATAACAGGCGAGAAAGATTGAAAGATGATAAAGCTGCTCCTATAAGTGGAATTTGGGAAATGATGAATCACAACCTGGAATCATTATATAAACTTTTTGAAGCTTTGATAGTAGACGAGCAACTTTTCCCATTTAGAGTCAGAACTACATTTACAATTTATATGCCTAAAAATCCGCAAAGTATGACATCAAAATTTGCTGGGTGTGTAACGCAACACTTCTTATCCTCTTAAAGGTCAAATCTACACAGGTAAAATGGTCCTGCTCCAGAGAAAAACAAGCGTGAAAGAGCAGTCAAGGATTTGGTGTGAAAATATAAAGGTTCAGGACGTACTGTGGTTTGTGATAACTTTCTTACGTCATTGCAACCAACTGAGCTACTCTTGTCATGGAATATTAGTTTGGTAGGAACTCTGAAGAAAAATAAATCGTATATCCCCAGAGAATTTCTGAGTTTTGATGATAGAGAAGAACAGTCTAGTTTGTTTGGGTATAGAGATAAAGTTACAGTATGTTCGTATCTACCAAAGAAAAAGAAAAATGTCGTAATGATTAGCAACTTGTATAAAAAACCAACTGTATGTAGGCCAAAAAAAAACCTGAAATTATTTTATATTATAACTAAATAAAGGGAGGTGTTGATACAATGGACCAAATGCGAAGTGTGAATACACAACAAAACGTCAAACCAGAAGATATCCACCAGCTTTATTTTACAACATTATAGATATTTGTGCACTTGCAACTTTTATAATTTAAAAAAAAATAATCCAAAAGAAAAAAAAAGATACAAGCGAATGCAGAAATTTTTTGAATAATTTGGGTCGGCAACTGGTATTACCACATGTAACTTCCGGATCAAAAAATTCACATTTTTTCCGCAATTTTAGTACCAAAATGGCTATAGATTCAATTTTAGGCACATCCATAAATCTACCTGCTCCAGCACAACTATATGCTTTACAAAAAAGAGATAGCAGTGGCAGAATAAAAATTTTGGGGAATCTTGTCGTTTGTAGCTCATTAGAAGAAAATAAAGGCAGGCCAACAAGAAAAGCTTGTTATACATGTAATCGGCCTATTTGCAATGAACACACAACTATTGAAAAATATGTTTTTTGTGCATAATTACTAACTGAGTTTAACAATTTTGTTTTTGAGTTGTAAGTATTTGCATTATGTTAACTTATTTTCATGAATTTTTGTTATTTTGTTTTTGTTTCAACATTTTATGTTTATAAATCTGAACTATAAAATAATTAAAAATAATAAAAAAAATTTTATTTTATAATGTATGAACATACCCAGGTATGTTAGGTGTGGCATTATCACAATTTTTTTTAAGGGTCCTAAAGTTGGACCTAAAAACAGAATTTCAGACTTATTTTTCCAATACCCGGGTATGTAGGTATAGACACAAGGGATATTCCATTTTAGATCATCATCAATTGTAATTCCCAATTATTTTTATTGTTTTACTATTACGATTTCCATATTATTATAACGTAATGTTATATTCGACTTTCTATCATTTACTAACAAGTATTTAGTTTTGTTAATATTGACTGTTAACTTGTATGTATACATATATGTATCCAATTATGTATTGTATACATATCTTTATTAATTAGTTCATTCAAAGGTTTACAGGAAGCGAGCTAGATATGAAAAAGTATACATATTTGTGATCAGCTTGACCTCCTAAGTCGATATAGCCAAGCCCGTCCTTCCGTCCGTAGGCACGATAACTCGCAAAATAATGGAGCTATCTTGATGAAATTTTAACTGTACGTTACTAGGACTGAAAGTACGGCGAGGATTGTCAATGGGCGAAATCGGCCCATGGGTTCGGATTATGGACCTTTTAATCGGTCCAAGGGCTTACGAACATATATAAAAAATCATGATAAGTCAACAACTAATAACGGTATCTTCATCAAATTTGTGCTGTAGCTATAACTTTTTGATCGAATTTAAGCCAAACTGGCATATTTCCGAAACCAATGAATATAGAACCTCCAAATTTAGTATTAGGGTGTCCCTTCCTATTTCCTTAGTGTCCTTCTAATTTGGGCCTCATTGGAGTAGTGGGTCGAGGACCAGCCGCACATTTCTGAAGACCTTAAAGCATATCTCGAAAATTAATAAAGATAGCAACTTCAAAACATGTAGAAGCTTCAAATTTGGCACAAGGTTGTTCTTTACTATTTCGTGTGTTTCCCCCTAATTTGGAATCTATTGGAGTGGTGGTTCAGTAAACCTCTTAGACCTCTGAAGGTTTAAAAGCTTATAATCGAAATTACTAAAAATAGTAACTTAAAATTAATATAGAATGTTCCACTTATGTACAAGGGTTAACTAGTATCTAAAGTACAGCGCGAACTGAATATGGACGAAATCGACCCAAGGGTTCGGATTCTGGACCTTTTAATCGTTTCTAAGAGCTAACGAACATATATAATAAATCAAGATAACTCAACAACTAATAACGCTATCTTTATAAAATTTGTGTTGTAGGGTACTCGTAATGAAACTACGGCGGTGATTGCGTACGGAGGGGAATAGACAATTGGTTCGAACTTTTTGCCAAACTTAGAACTTTTTGCCAAACTATGCCAAACGAGCATAATTTCGAAACCAATGAAGATAAAACCTCCAAACTTGGTATCAGGGTGTCTCTTCTATTTCCTTAGTCTCCTTCAAATTTGGGACCAATTGGATTAGTGGGTTGGGGACCAGCCACGCAGTTCCGAAGACCTTAAAACATATTTTCGAAATTAATGAAGATAGTAACTTCAAACAAATTTAGAAGTTTCAAATTTGGCACATGGGTGCTCTTTACTATTTCCTGTGCGGTTCCTCTAATTTTGCATCATTCGAGTGGTGGTTCAGTACCCCACTTAGACCCCCCAAGGTTTAAAAGCTTATCATCGAAATTAGTGAAAATAGTAACTTAAAATTAAGATACAACGTTCCAATTGTGTATAAGAGTTAACTTGTATTGAAAGTATGACGGGGACTGCATATGGGCAAAATCGTACCATGGTTTCAGGTTCTGGAACCTTTGAAAAGTTCAAGGGCTAAAGAACATATATCTTAAGAGCAGCATAACTCAAAAAATAATGCCGTTATTTTGATGAAATTTAATCTCTAGGTTACTAGTAATGAAAGTACCATGGGAATTGGTTCTGGTCGAGTTCGGACAATGAGTTCGGATTCTAGAAGCTTTTGATCGATCTGAGGCCAAACGAGCATAATTACAAAGCCAAAGAATATATTTTCTATTTCCTATGTGTCCCCGAAATTTAGACTTAATAGTAGTAGTGGTTCAGGTGCCTCCTAAGAAATCCCAAAATTAAAAAGCTTATCTTCGAAATTCATGAAGATAGAAACTTTAAATTTGATTCATGAGGGTTCTTTCCTATTTCCGTTTTTATTTAACACTTTTATATTTTTAAAAGGCTAAGAATTTTACCATAAAACATATTTAGTATAATATTTTATAAATTAAAAACCATAGGAGATATATAATTAAGACATCGTGTACAATACTTAAGCTATATTCAAAGGTACTTGCTGCATTTATGTAAAATTTATTGTTATATTTAAATGAACTATATGAAAGTTCTAAATTTGTAATTATATTTTAGATCAATTTAAAATAATTGCAATTTTGAAAAATTTTAATTATTAAATATATTATGCTTGGATTAGCTTTTGATCACAAAATTTAATAATTCAAATTTTTTCACTTTAGTAATTGAATTTAAATAAATATATTTTTTTTTGTTTTTTAATATTTTTAAATAGATAAATTAGTGAGAATTTGTAAATAAATTAGAAAAGTTATTAGAAAATGTTTTTAGTATGTTTTTATAAAGTTAATTTGGTTAGCTACGTCTTACGATCAAACTAATAACAGCTTTTATGGTTTTAAAATGACTTATGGACTTCCTATTAAATTTGAATAAAATAGGTGTAGGGTATTTCTAAGTCGGTTGTACCGACTGACTGTTTCTTTACTTGTTATATTGTCACACTGAGCATATTGTTTTCTGTTTTGGAAATAATGTTAAAACCAATTGTATTCAATACCTAAAGTTCCACATTCAAATAATTTTGTTAAAAGTATCTTACTGTCAACTGAATCAAATGCCTGTGCCAAATCGAAAAATACCATTGCTACTTTTTTGCCTTTACTTATTTTGGTTTGAGTTTTAGCTATAAAATCGTATAATGCCGTATTGTTATTTGACGATTTAACAAACCCATAGTGATTGCTACATATTAGTTTATTATTTGTAAGATATTCAGTCAGTTGATTGCAAACATATGTTTCAATTAACTTACTAATTATAGTAGAAATTGCAATGCGTCTGTAATTTATTACCTTATTTTTATCTCCAGAATTTTTATAAATTGCAATAATTTTGCTAAGTTTTAATTCATCTGGTATAGTGGTATTTTTCAATGATGAATTTATAAGTGTAGTTATTTGTGTAGCTAGTTCATTATTTAAATGTTTAATGATTGTAAATAATGAATAATTAAATTCTATCTGCACCAAGGGTATTCTTCAATCCATTTATTAGTTTAATTGTGACATTTCTATTTCCCTAAATTTTAAAATGTGATTTGTTCTTGTTTTAGGTATATAAATTGAGTCAAATCGTTCTGCCATATTATACCCCATTGAACCAAAAACTGTATTAAATTGGTTGATACGGTCATATTTGTCAGCTGTAGTAAGATTATTATTTGAGAATAATTCATGTGTTCTATTAGAATATGTTCCATCAGATATTATATTTTTTATTATACTCCAGCCTTTCTTAGGATTGTCCTTACTATTTCTATATTTTATTAAGTCATACAAATATCACTGGTAACTCTTTTAGATTTCTTAGTTGAGATTTGACATTTTTTCTTTTAATAATTTGAAGTTTGCTGTTGTTTTTTTGTATTGTTTATTATTTATGTTTTCTTTTTCATTGTTTGTTATATAATCTGATTCGATTAAAATTGCTTTGTGATCTGTTATGTTCAAATCAAAATAAGTTAAAATAATATAATTAGAAATTTTATTTTTCAGAAGTGGTCGATGCACGTGTCTCATATTGTTCTTGTGACGGAGTCATCACATAAGTAAAAACCATTACTTTCAACAATATTGAGATAATCAAAAACATTTTTTTCTGTAGAATTTTTAATAAATAAATTAAAATCACCAACAATTAAACAATTTAGATTAACAGGATCATGCATTAGGTTGTCAAATAGAGTGAAGAAGGAGCACACATCCGAAGCATTTGCAGATGCAGGTCTATAAATTGCCAGTAAGTAAATTTTATGTGACTCTTGTAATATTTAATGTAATTATACTGTTTCTCTCATCACAAAATTTTTTTGATAGAGTTTAATTAATTGAAGTGTGAATAAATAATCCAACTCCCCCACCTAGCCTATTAGTACGGCATGAAAATATTAAATTGTAATTATTTAAATTTACATAATCAATGTCTTCGTCTGCAATCCAAGTTTCAATGAAAACTAAGACATGTATAGTGAATTCTAAATTATCTAAAATGAGTGCTATCTCATCTATTTTATGTTTTAAACTACGAATGTTCATATAAAGTATTTTTAAATTATTATGTTTTGATATACGAATACTTTGAAATGTTTGTATATTATTTACATGGCAGCATATTGGCAAAGTTAATAAATTTTGCAAATTATTGATCAACATATGTATGTTGCGTTACCTCCAGATCTTTCTCAGATAATAAGTTATATATTCTATAAATGAAATGCCCAAAACTACCTCTATACCATCGACAATTACTTTTTACTTTTTTTCGAATAATGTAATTGATCTTTAAAATTTTTCTTTTCTTTTCCTTTTTATTTTTAACTACGTTTAGTAAACATATAGTACATATGGTTTACACATTTTCTTAACCCTAATAAATTTCAATAAACACTTAACAAATTTGGATGATAAGCATATTCTTTCTTTAAACTAAAACATTATTAAAACGTTTAAATCAAATTACAAAACAATTTCGAACGTTTTTGTTTTGTAATATGATCTAAAAAGAAATTCTTATTTTAAAATTATGACCTACTCCAATATTAATGGATTTGCTTTGCAACTTGTGTATTCATATAAAATATATAATATATTGTGATAACAAAAAATGACATAAATTTAATTTAGAATATTTTTATTAAAAAGAAATTTTGTAATTGTAAGTAAAAATGCTAAAACGCATTTAAGCTATAAGGGCTCGAAAATTGAAATTTTGCTATTTTTAAACACCTGTAACTTGAATACCTGTCCAAATTTTTTTTTAGTGATATAAAAAATTCAAAGCTCTATAAATATATTTCAACATAAGTCACAGGTTTTTCTTAATTTTGTAGAGTTACAAGGTTACAACCCCTGCAAAATCCAAAAAAACTCTATATTTAAATTGATATAACAAGAGTTCTGTTAGGTTTATTTTCAATCGAAAAACGGTAGACTTGAATAGCTGTTTAATTTTTGTTCAAAAGCTCCTGTAGTTCAAAACTCCTGTGGTCCTGTAAAATTTCCGGTATTCTAGATTTAACGATTCAATCACCAAGTCATCCAATCACCAAGTCATCCAATCACCACTTATAAGTAAAGTAAATTAACAAATTTAAGGTACTGTAAAACTATTTTTTTTTATACTACAAATTTTTAGACGAACATAAGTGATTAAATTTTTTTTTTCTTATTTTTGTAAAATAAATTTTTCTTAAACACGGTATTGTTTAAAATTATTACAAAAATTCGATAACGAACAATATAGATTTAATTTGTACTTGTCAGAGATAAATTAAATTAATGATATATAACATAATAATTGCTTGCTCAATAAATTTTTATGTATACAATCAATAAATTTAAATAGTATAATTTAATAAATTTGTATAAAATTATTTACAAAAAAAATAAATTAAAAATATTATCTTTAATCTATCAAAAAAACTAATAATATATTTTAATAATTTCATTTCAAATATACATTTTTTTAAAATTATATAACCATTAAGTCTTACAATACATAACGTAATATTTACAAAGTATTCATACATACCATTTTAACATAATACAAACATAGCTACACCACAAGGTTACAAATTTTTTTTTTCTCTCTTTTTTTTGGGTTCAATTAAATTTTAAATTTTCTCATTATGGCAACACCCCCTCCAGCAACCCCACCAGCTGAACGCTCTATTACTATAGAACCCTTAATAATCTATCTAAGTAATAACATACTTAGATAGATTATCAGAGTTCCATGGTAACACTAAGGACTTACAAATTTTTATTGATTCGATAGATAGAATATATCCATTGTTGTCCGAATATAATCAAATATCCAAATTGGTTTTTTCCGATACTATTAAGGGTAAATTAAAATCAAAAGCGAGAGAAGCAATCTTAATAAATAGTCATGCTGTAGATTGGCGTGACATTAAAACAGTACTAATAAATAATTTTGGAGATAGGTTAAGTATTGAAGAAATTTTTGACGAGTTACGAGCCGTTACCAGTAGAACGACTATTTTAGAATTTTACAAATTAAAACGCTTCATGTCTTGAGCAATGATAATGAAAGTTTTGAATGGACTACAAATAGCATATTTTATTCTACGAAGCAGGTTACGCATATTTAACTCACGTTTCTCAAGATAGAAATAACAATCAAAGAATTTCCAATACAAGACATACTAATGCATTACCAAATCGCAATAACGGTAATGTTAGTAATAATAACAGAAGAGATAATCATTATAACAATAATAATAACAGTTATCGAGAAAATAACAATAACAAACCTAATAATAATAATAATAATTATCAACAAAATAATTCTAATAACAATAACTATAGACAAAATAACAAAAACTATAGATAAAATAACAATAGTTATCAACAATATAATGGTAAGAATATTTTTAACCAACAGAATAACAGTCAGCAATTAAATAGACCAATGCCAAATAACTATAGAACCAGTAGTTATAATAATGGTACATATTCAAGGTCTAATAATTTCAATAACAATACTTATAATAATAATAACAATAGTAATAATAATAATAATAATAACGGTATCAGAGACAACCTTAACCCTTACAGAGGCAATAATATAATGACAATCATCGAGGTCGAAATAACTCACCAGGACCTATGGATGTATATCACAACGAAGTACAGAATTTTCAATTGACAGCCTCGAAAACCAACTAACCTATATAATAGTTAAATCTAAACTACTTCCCCTCAAATTTATAATTGATACTGGAGCAACAAGTTCAATCATTAACCCTGGTATCTGCCATCCAAAATGGATCATTCCAAGTAATAATATTACCCTAAAAACTTTACAACACCAAATAATTACGTCGCAAATACCATCGCGCATACCTCTTTTTCCCGAATTAGGAGATACAAACGAAAAGATAGACTTTTTAGTTTGTAAATTCCACGATAAATATGGTGGATTTATAGGAAATGATATTTTAAATCGATTTAACGCAAAAATCGACTATAGTAAAAATAGATTAGAATCAACCAAAACCAAATTCCTCTGTTGTTTGATTTCGACGAACAAAAAAATATCAAACTATCTTTTCAACAGAAAGACGGACTCATTTTTGGGAACGAAAATAATACTTTGGACGGAAAAACAATAATAAAAAAAGGTATTTATGACGTAGAAAATAATGAAGTACAATTAAAAATCGACAATCCTTCAGAGTTGGAAAATGCAATATTAACGGAAGTAGTCAATCACGAAAATTTTAACATAATTGAAAATAAACCTTATAAACGCTCCTTGAACAAATTCGTACTATCCACCTTAATTCAGAACAAAATGAGAGACTTATTAGATTAATTAAGAAACTTTCAAAACTATTTTATCAAGAAAACTCTAAATTATCTTTTACAAACGCTATTAAACATGAAATTAGAACTACTGATCATGCTTTAATAGCAGTTAGAACTTATAGATACCCATATATTCACAAGAGTGAAGTACAAAATCAGATTAAAGAAATGTTAGATAATAAAATCATAACCAAGTCGAGCTCCGTACTCTGCAACAGTATGGGTTATGCCCAAAAAGACGGACGCAAGTGGTAAAAGCAAATAGAGACTTATTATCGATTACCGAAAGTTGAATGAGGGTATTTATTTATTTATTTAGACATTTCATTACACTAAACTATTTTTGGCAAAATATCAGACACCCAGCTTTAATAGGTATAGAGTAATGCTCAAATAAAATAAGAAGTTGTATGGCAGCTACTCGAACTCACTGCAGCAGACCAACCAGGTGCAGGGTATAAAAATTGCTTCTGGATCTCTTAAAATAAAAACCTCTAAAATATTTAAATCAGAAAGAAAAATTATTTACGCGAAAACTTTGGACAAAGATACTGTAATTACCTTTGTGAAAAATTTTTTCGACCAAAACAAGACAAACGCAATAATAATAGACGACGAGACATTTTATAATGATTTCCGTACTGTACTGAATAATAGCTTTAATAGAAATAATAATATTAATTTCAAAATAATAAAATGCAAAAATTTACTCAGAGATATAACAGACGAGAACGAACTCGCTGAAATTATAGAATGACAACATCTCAAAAATAATCATAGGGTCATAAATGAAAATTTTGCACAATTAAGAGATGAGATATATAATCCTCAATTAAGAGATAGAATTACAAAATTTATAAATAATTAATATGCAACTTAGAAAAATATGACACAAAACCTGTGAAACAAAATTATAAAATAACCGAAACCCCCAATAGTCCTTTAGAAATAGCAAATGCAAACCTATAAAAAATAGTCTCGACAAATCTTTATTTTTGACAACAATAGACAAATTTTCTAAATACGCGCAAGCTATCAGCATTTCAGGTCGAACATGGACAGAATTGAAGAGAGCGATAACGCAATATATCTCTGTTGTGGGACATTTTAAAAAAACTTATAGCACACAATGAACTAGGTCTAAAAGCAATCCCCTTCCAAGAATTCCTTAAAAATAAAAATATTGGAATACTTTTTACTTCCAACAATAATCACACATCTAACGCAGATATTGAACGTCTACATAATGCAATAAATGAGCATCTAAGAATCCTAAGACACGATGCAAACGTTAATATAGACAGCGTTGATGAGAAAATACACAAAATCATTTAGTTTTACAATAACACTATTCATTCCACGACAAATAAAAAACCTATTGATTTCTAAACAGACATATAAACAAAAACGAGTATCCCCAATAAAAGAACGCATAGTCAAAATTAAAGAAAACGTTATTAATAAATTAAACAAAAATCGCGAAAACGTCGAAATAAAAATAGGACCTCAATACTTAAAAGAAGTAGAGGAGGTAAAAATCATGCTAAGTTTAGGATAATAAATACACAAAATCTAGATAACGACCACAAACCCTACATAAAAAGACACAAAAAAGACCAAAATAACAGTAATCTTAAGACAAATTCGCGCTCTAATAGAAAAAAAATATAAAATAACGTTTTATCATTCCATAACTAATAAAACAACAAAGTTCATTTTACCTATTTTTGTAACATTAGCGTTTTCTCAGTTCATCGAGATAGAAAATATAAACGAGAACAACGGCTATATAACAATCAAAACCGGAGCCGTTAGAATTATTAGAGATTATAAAAAATCATTATATGTTATTAATATTACTAAATTTCAAGATAACGAAAAACAATTAGAGCCTAGTATTTTAAATATCAAAAAGTATGTTAAGGCAAATGACACTTCCTATCTTACTTTAGTTCAAACTTCAATATTTTACAAACAAAAATACACGGACTAAAACCATATATATGAGACAAAACAGGACTAATAAACTTTTAAAGTTCGGGTATTAAAATTTTGACAGGAAATATGGATGAAAAATTTATAAAAACAAAATTAGGCGAATTATGCAAAACAAATTCTGAAGTAATTACAGAATCAAATAAACAAATATCTATTAATAACCAGATCTTTGACCAAATTAATAAGATCACCAACCATATTAATTACCAACAAAAAATTATTTCAGACACACACACACTCGATAATTATTCCAATAATATGCAGAAAACTATAGATCTGGAAAACGAATTGGAAATATTCCGCCAATTATTTTAATTAGATTTCGATATAAGCCTTCTTCGAAATCATATATATGATATAGAACAAATCATATTAGCTAGTAGACTTAATATACTTTCACGATAAATACTTACTGAAGAAGAACTTGACCTTGTGTCCGATATAAAAGTACTTAAAGATATAAGAATTGCCATAGCATACTATGATAATCACATTATTATAATCATTTCAATACCATTCTATTCAAAAAGGAATTATTTTAACTTATTAATTGAACCAATTCCTACATCAGAAAATAAATGTTTGTTATTACCACAATATGAATTTTTGATAGATGAAGAAAAAACTTTTTGTAACAAAAAAATTGTATAATGTAACAATAAAAGATAATTTGAAGAAAAATTTAAAAGAAATTGAAGATAATTGCTTAAATAAATTAATAAAGGCAGAACAAGTCAATTGTAGTATGAAATATTGTAACGAAAAAGTTGTTAAAGAAATCTTACCTGGTTTAATAATTGTAAAAAATCCTTCAAGAGAATATTACCCAGAATTGTAGTGAAGATAATTAAAAACTTTTTAAACAGTTTTAACAGTTTAATTAAATTTGAAAATTGTAACATTATAATAGAAAATTTTACTTTTAATAATAATTTTATTAAAATTGAAGATCATGTTATATATCCATATACAAATATTAATATTATAGAAAATGTAAAAAATTAAACAAACAATTTGAAAAAACTTAATTTAACTGAAATTGAAAATAATCGTAAGAAAATTGAAGAAATAACAGCAACCATAAATTTTTAAATACTTTTAATTATATTTTTTTCTGTATAATATCATTTTTAATTATCGTAATATTCGCAATACTAATAAAAATTAAATTTTTTCATAAAAATAATAAGTTGCTAAAATAATAGCTTCGTCGGAGCCTCAGTTTAAGAGGGATGTAGTTATATATTCTATAAATGAAATACCCAAAACTACCTCTTTACCATCGACAATTACTTTCGAATAATGTAATTGATCTTTAAAATTTTTCTTTTCTTTTCCTTTTTATTTTTAACTACGTTTAGTAAACATATAGTACATAATGGTTTACACATTTTCTTAACCCCAATAAATTTCAATAAACACTTAACAAATTTGGCTGATAAGCAATTCTTTCTTTAAACTAAAACATTATTAAAACGTTTAAATAAAATTACAAAACAATTTCGAACGTTTTTGTTTTGTAATATGATCTAAAAAGAAATTCTTATTTTAAAATTATGACCTACTCCAATATTAATTGATTTGCTTTGCAACTTGTGTATTCATATAAAATATATAATATATTGCGATAACAAAAAATGACATAAATTTAATTTAGAATATTTTTATGAAAAAGAAATTTTGTAATTGTAAGTAAAAATGCTAAAACGCATTTAAGCTATAAGGGCTCGAAAATTGAAATTTTGCTATTTTTAAACACCTGTAACTTGAATACCTGTCCAAATTTTTTTTTAGTGACATAAAAAATTCAAAGCTCTATAAATATATTTCAACATAAGTCACTGGTTTTTCTTAATTTTGAAGAGTTACAACGTTACAACCCCTGCTAAATCCAAAAAAACTCTATATTTAAATTGATATAACAAGAGTTCTGTTAGGTTTATTTTCAATCGAAAAACGGTAGACTTGAATAGCTGTTTAATTTTTGTTCAAAAGCTCCTGTAGTTCAAAACTCCTGTGGTCCTGTAAAATTTCCGGTATTCTAGATTTAACGATTCAATCACCAAGTCATCCAATCACCACTTATAAGTAAAGTAAATTAACAAATTTAAGGTACTGTAAAACTATTTTTTTTTTATACTACAAATTTTTAGACGAACATAAGTGATTAAATTTTTTTTTTCTTATTTTTGTAAAATAAATTTTTCTTAAACACGGTATTGTTTAAAATTATTACAAAAATTCGATAACGAACAATATAGATTTAATTTGTACTTGTCAGAGATAAATTAAATTAATGATATATAACATAATAATTGTTTGCTCAATAAATTTTTATGTATACAATCAATAAATTTAAATAGTATAATTTAATAAATTTGTATAAAATTATTTACAAAAAAAATAAAGTAAAAATATTATCTTTAATCTATCAAAAAAACTAATAATATATTTTAATAATTTCATTTCAAATATACATTTTTTTAAAATTATATAACCATTAAGTCTTACAATACATAACATAATATTTACAAAGTATTCATACATACCATTTTAACATAATACAAACATAGCTACACCACAAGGTTACAAATTTTTTTTTTCTCTCTTTTTTTTGGGTTCAATTAAATTTTAAATTTTCTCATTATGGCAACACCCCCTCCAGCAACCCCACCAGCTGAACGCTCTATTACTATAGAACCCTTAATAATCTATCTAAGTAATAACATACTTAGATAGATTATCAGAGTTCCATGGTAACACTAAGGACTTACAAATTTTTATTGATTCGATAGATAGAATATATCCATTGTTGTCCGAATATAATCAAATATCCAAATTGGTTTTTTCCGATACTATTAAGGGTAAATTAAAATCAAAAGCGAGGGAAGCAATCTTAATAAATAGTCAGGCTGTAGATTGGCGTGACATTAAAACAGTACTAATAAATAATTTTGGAGATAGGTTAAGTATTGAAGAAATTTTTGACGAGTTACGAGCCGTTACCAGTAGAACGACTATTTTAGAATTTTACAAATTAAAACGCTTCATGTCTTGAGCAATGATAATGAAAGTTTTGAATGGACTAAAAATAGCATATTTTATTCTACGAAGCAGGTTACGCATATTTAACTCACGTTCCTCATGATAGAAATAACAATCAAAGAATTTCCAATACAAGACATACTAATGCATTACCAAATCGCAATAACGGTAATGTTAGTAATAATAACAGAAGAGATAATCATTATAACAATAATAATAACAGTTATGGAGAAAATAACAATAACAAACCTAATAATAATAATAATAATTATCAACAAAATAATTCTAATAACAATAACTATAGACAAAATAACAAAAACTATAGATAAAATAACAGAACAGAATAACAGTCAGCAATTAAATAGACCAATGCTAAATAACTATAGAACCAGTAGTTATAATAATGGTACATATTCAAGGTCTAATAATTTCAATAACTATACTTATAATAATAATAACAATAGCAATAATAATAATAATAACGGTATCAGAGACAACCTTAACCCTTACAGAGGCAATAATATAATGACAATCATCGAGGTCGAAATAACTCACCAGGACCTATGGATGTATATCACAACGAAGTACAGAATTTTCAATTGACAGCCTCGAAAACCAACTACCCTATATAATAGTTAAATCTAAACAACTTCCCCTCAAATTTATAATTGATACTGGAGCAACAAGTTCAATCATTAACCCTGGTATCTGCCATCCAAAATGGATCATACCAAGTAATAATATTACCCTAAAAACTTTACAACACCAAATAATTACGTCGCAAAAAGTGCGCATACCTCTTTTTCCCGAATTAGGAGATACAAACGAAAAGATAGACTTTTTAGTTTGTAAATTCCACGATAAATATGGTAAAATTATAGGAAATGATATTTTAAATCGATTTAACGCAAAAATCGACTATAGTAAAAATAGATTAGAATCAACCAAAACCAAATTCCTCTGTTGTTTGATTTCGACGAACAAAAAATATCAAACTATCTTTTCAACAGAAAGACGGACTCATTTTTGGGAACGAAAATAAAACTTTGGACGGAAAAACAATAATAAAACAAGGTATTTATGACGTAGAAAATAATGAAGTACAATTAAAAATCGACAATCCTTCAGAGTTGGAAAATGCAATATTAACGGAAGTAGTCAATCACGAAAATTTTAACATAATTGAAAATAAACCTTATAAACCGCTCCTTGAACAAATTCGTACTATCCACCTTAATTCAGAACAAAATGAGAGACTTATTAGATTAATTAAGAAACTTTCAAAACTATTTTATCAAGAAAACTCTAAATTATTATTTTTATATAAAAATTGCTTCTGGATCTCTTAAAATAAAAACCTCTAAAATATTTAAATCAGAAAGAAAAATTATTTACGCGAAAACTTTGGACAAAGATACTGTAATTACCTTTGTGAAAAATTTTTTCGACCAAAACAAGACAAACGCAATAATAATAGACGACGAGACATTTTATAATGATTTCCGTACTGTACTGAATAATAGCTTTAATAGAAATAATAATATTAATTTCAAAATAATAAAATGCAAAAATTTACTCAGAGATATAACAGACGAGAACGAACTCGCTGAAATTATAGAATGACAACATCTCAAAAATAATCATAGGGTCATAAATGAAAATTTTGCACAATTAAGAGATGAGATATATAATCCTCAATTAAGAGATAGAATTACAAAATTTATAAATAATTAATATGCAACTTAGAAAAATATGACACAAAACCTGTGAAACAAAATTATAAAATAACCGAAACCCCCAATAGTCCTTTAGAAATAGTAAATGCAAACCTTTTTATAGTCTCGACAAATCTTTATTTTTGACAACAATAGACAAATTTTCTAAATACGCGCAAGCTATCAGCATTTCAGGTCGAACATGGACAGAATTGAAGAGAGCGATAACGCAATATATCTCTGTTGTGGGACATTTTAAAAAAACTTATAGCACACAATGAACTAGGTCTAAAAGCAATCCCCTTCCAAGAATTCCTTAAAAATTAAAATATTGGAATACTTTTTACTTCCAACAATAATCACACATCTAACGCAGATATTGAACGTCTACATAATGCAATAAATGAGCATCTAAGAATCCTAAGACACGATGCAAACGTTAATATAGACAGCGTTGATGAGAAAATACACAAAATCATTTAGTTTTACAATAACACTATTCATTCCACGACAAATAAAAAACCTATTGATTTCTAAACAGACATATAAACAAAAACGAGTATCCCCAATAAAAGAACGCATAGTCAAAATTAAAGAAAACGTTATTAATAAATTAAACAAAAATCGCGAAAACGTCGAAATAAAAATAGGACCTCAATACTTAAAAGAAGTAGAGGAGGTAAAAATCATGCTAAGTTTAGGATAATAAATGCACAAAATCTAGATAACGACCACAAACCCTACATAAAAAGATACAAAAAACACCAAAATAACAGTAATCTTAAGACAAATTCGCCATAATTTCATTCCATAACTAATAAAACAACAAAGTTCATTTTACCTATTTTTGTAACATTAGCGTTTTCTCAGTTCATCGAGATAGAAAATATAAACGAGAACAACGGCTATATAACAATCAAAACCGGAGCCGTTAGAATTATTAGAGATTATAAAAAATCATTATATGTTATTAATATTACTAAATTTCAAGATAACGAAAAACAATTAGAGCCTAGTATTTTAAATATCAAAAAGTATGTTAAGGCAAATGACACTTCCTATCTTACTTTAGTTCAAACTTCAATATTTTACAAACAAAAATACACGGACTAAAACCATATATATGAGACAAAACAGGACTAATAAACTTTTAAAGTTCGGGTATTAAAATTTTGACAGGAAATATGGATGAAAAATTTATAAAAACAAAATTAGGCGAATTATCCAAAACAAATTCTGAAGTAATTACAGAATCAAATAAACAAATATCTATTAATAACCAGATCTTTGACCAAATTAATAAGATCACCAACCATATTAATTACCAACAAAAAATTATTTCAGACACACACACACTCGATAATTATTCCAATAATATGCAGAAAACTATAGATCTGGAAAACGAATTGGAAATATTCCGCCAAATATTTTAATTAGATTTCGATATAAGCCTTCTTCGAAATCATATATATGATATAGAACAAATCATATTAGCTAGTAGACTTAATATACTTTCACGAAAAATACTTACTGAAGAAGAACTTGACCTTGTGTCCGATATAAAAGTACTTAAAGATATAAGAATTGCCATAGCATACTATGATTATCACATTATTATAATCATTTCAATACCATTCTATTCAAAAAGGAATTATTTTAACTTATTAATTGAACCAATTCCTACATCAGAAAATAAATGTTTGTTATTACCACAATATGAATTTTTGATAGATGAAGAAAAAACTTTTTGTAACAAAAAAATAGTATAATGTAACAATAAAAGAAGAATATATTGAAGATAATTGCTTAAATAAATTAATAAAGGCAGAACAAGTCAATTGTAGTATGAAATATTGTAACGAAAAAGTTGTTAAAGAAATCTTACCTGGTTTAATAATTGTAAAAAATCTTCAAGAGAATATTACCCAGAATTGTAATGAAGATAATTAAAAACTTTTTAAACAGTTTTAACAGTTTAATTAAATTTGAAAATTGTAACATTATAATAGAAAATTTTACTTTTAATAATAATTTTATTAAAATTGAAGATCATGTTATATATCCATATACAAATATTAATATTATAGAAAATGTAAAAAATTAAACAAATAATTTGAAAAAACTTAATTTAACTGAAATTGAAAATAATCGTAAGAAAATTGAAGAAATAACAGACAACCATAAATTTTTAAATACTTTTAATTATATTTTTTTCTGTATAATATCATTTTCAATTATCGTAATATTCGCAATACTAATAAAAATTAAATTTTTTCATAAAAATATTAAAGTTGCTAAAATAATAGCTTCGTCGGAGCCTCAGTTTAAGAGGGATGTAGTTATATATTCTATAAATGAAATACCCAAAACTACCTCTTTACCATAGACAATTACTTTCGAATAATGTAATTGATCTTTAAAATTTTTCTTTTCTTTTCCTTTTTATTTTTAACTACCTTTAGTAAATATATAGTACATATGGTTTACACATTTTCTTAACCCTAATAAATTTCAATAAAAACTTAACAAATTTTGCTGATAAGCATATTCTTTCTTTAAACTAAAATATTATTAAAACGTTTAAATAAAATTACAAAACAATTTCGAACGTTTTTGTTTTGTAATATGATCTAAAAAGAAATTCTTATTTTAAAATTATGACCTACTCCAATATTAATTGATTTGCTTTGCAACAAGTGTATTCATATAAAATATATAATATATTGCGAAAACAAAAAATGACATAAATTTAATTTAGAATATTTTTATGAAAAAGAAATTTTGTAATTGTAAGTAAAAATGCTAAAACGCATTTTTACAAAGAAAAAGAAATTGTCTGTTGTAAAAAATCTAAAAATTAAAAAGTAAATTTTAGTAATAGAATTCAAACCAAAAAGATTTCTCTTTTTTTTTTTAAGTAAAAGTTAATTAAATATAAAACAAGAGTTTTATATTTAATTAATACTAAAACTATAATAATCTAATAATTTTAGAGTTATCTTTACCCTAAAAAATTTAATAATGCAAATTTAATAATTTTATGTCTGTCAAATTTTATAATTTTATTAAGGCCCGTGACCTAACCTTTTTATATAAAAAACTATAGTACGAAGTAAGGTTTTCGTTAATAAATATTATAGTAGGTTTTATGTTGGTTGATTCTGGAAATATATTCTTGTATTCTATTTTTTTGTTCTTTTTTACTCTCAGAATATTATCTTTTATTTCAAGGTTATTAAATTTAACTATCACTTTATTTGTCCCACCTGTATTTTTCGATACAGCTTTTGCAATACGTACATGTTTTAGGTTAACAGGTTCAATTTCCACTCCAATTTCATTAAAGACTTTAGTAACAGAAATAGTTTTCTCTTTTTCATTTATATTATTCATGTTCGTAATTTCAATATATTTGTTGTATTTTTGTTGTTTCATATTTTCAATTTGTTGAATTATATTCTCACTTAGTATTGTATTCTAGTTTTTTAAATAATATTATCATTTATTTTTATGTATATATTATAAAATAAATGGTAAAATACTCAGTAAGAAGCCCTATATACCCTTGGGTTTTTTTATAACTTGTTTATCATATTATAAAAAAATGAAGATTAAGTTACAGTAATTTTATTTTTATATTTACTTTATGTAAATATGGGTATTAAAATATTGGTAATATGGAAATAATTATTGGAAAATAGATTTAGGCCAAAATATGTGAACAAAGCAATAAATTAATATAATTTATTGTCTTTGATAATTTGATATAAATTCAGTGTATGTAAAATTTACTATAAATAGTCTAATAAATTTTGAATAAAGTATCATTATATTTTTGATCATAAATGAAGCTAGTTGTTTCATATATTTTATTTTTGTTTAATTATTATTATCCGGAGCGATTCATTTCGCTTGCCTTTATTATTTTATATATTATTATTTAGAAGTTTGTCTAGCCATGAATAGTAAACGGTGATTCATATTGCCATAATTATTTGCGTTCTACCACTCTGGATCAATATATGGTAGAGTTAGATGTATGTTACTAGGGACAACTAACATTTAGAGAACGATAGCCGGATACATACAACTAGGTTAGAACATAGACAATATATTTTTAAAAAAAATATACATCAAAAATATTACATGGCGACCCTGCACTTATGTGAAACATAGTGCAATTAACGACTCAACAGTAACATCCATAGCATAAAAAAGGTCCATGGAGATCGAAACCGAAGAGGAATTTCATAGAATATTCAACAATCTGAAGGCACTAATTAAAATAGTACAGGAAGAAATTAAACGAAAACAGCAAGAAAACCGAGAGCAAAAGAACATCATAACAGGTGAAGAATATAATCAGCGGCCAAATAAAAGAAGAGAGGAGGAAAACGAACTCAAAAAAGAAGCAATTAAACAATTATCGCATATTGCCGTATACAACATCAAACACAAACAAGGTTGACATCTTAGCAAAAATAAAAATTTTAAAGAAATATTCAAAACAGTTAAAGAAATATTAAAATGGGCATTTGTTCGGGGAGCCCAGTGCAACAGTAATACAACAAGCAATATTCCATATGAACAAGACACTAAAGGAGGTTGTTACAACAGTAATCATCAATTGTAATTTATTAAAAATTAAACATATTATTAACAATTGAATTTTCAAAAATGATAAAAAAGATTATTTTCTGTTACTAATTTAAATGAACATAGGCAAACCTAAAATACTAAAAGACCTACTTTCAGCGTTCCAGAAAAATCTTCCTAGAAATTACACTGAACAGTTTATACAAGAAAAAGAAAAGAAAATTGAAGCAATTTGGAAGTACTATAATAAACGAGGAAGATTATAGTTGCCCTTGTCAACTTTTAGATACCCGTGCGTACACTATTATGTATTAAATAAATAAGAATTTCATATATTGCAATTGAACTGTTTGACAGAAATTTTAAAATATTTGTTTTTTTATATTTAATTACAAAAAAAATTAATAAAAAAAAATTAATTAAAAAAAAAGATGGATTTAAAAAAAATATATGCTCTGAACGAGATTCGAACCCACACTTTTCAATTAAAAGGTCGACGTCCTAACCACTAAGCCATAGATTTTTTGATCATCTCAATTTTTTTTTTAAATTATTATAGTTGCTATGGTATCAATTGTTTGTTTTGAATAACTGTTTTGAATTTTTTTAAAAATGTATTAAAAAAAATGAATAATTTATAAGTGAAAGTTTTAAGATGAATTTAAAAAAAAACAAGTAAAGAAACAGTCAGTCGGTGCAACCGACTTAGAAATACCCTACACCTATTTGGTTCAAATTTAAGGACATATCCATAAGTCATTTTAACACCATAGAAGCTGTTATTAATTTGATCGTAAGTCATAGCTAACCAAATTAACTGTATAATACTAAAAACATTTTCTAATTACACTATCTATTAAAAAATACTACAAATTCTTACTAATTAATCTATTTAAAAATATTAAAAAACAATTATTCCAATTCAATTACAAAATGAAAAAATTCTAATTATTAAATTTTGTGATAAAAAGATAATCAAAGCATAATATATTTAATAATCCAAATTTTTAAAAATTGCAATTATTTTAAATGGTTAGTTTATATACCTAATAGAAAAGCTTATAAACGCAAAATATGCAATAAATAGTATTTCTAAAATACAATTACAAATTTAGACCTTTTCATATAATTCATTTATATATAAAAATATTTTTTACATAAATGCAGCAAGTACCTTTGAACATAGCTGAACCACTACAATTAAGTCTAGATTTCGGAGACACATAGGACATAGGAAATATATTCTTTGGCTTCGAAATTAAACTCGACCACAACCAATTCCCATGGTACTTTCATTACTAGTAACCTACTGTTAAATTTCATCAAAATACCGGCATTATTTTTTGAGTTATGGTGTTTTTAAGATATATGTTTGTTAGTTCTTGAACTTTTCAAGGGTTCCTGAACCCGAAATTATGGTACGATTTCGCCCATACGCAGTCCCGTCATACTTTCAATACTAGTTAACCCTTGTACACAATTGGAACGCTCTATCTTAATTTTAAGTTACTAGTTTTATTAATTTCGATGATAAGCTTTTACACATTGGGGGGTCTAAGAGAGGTTCTGAACCACCACTCCAATTGACCCCAAATTAGGGGGGCACGCAAGAAATAGTAAAGAACACCCTGGGCCAAATTTGAAGCTTCTACATTTGTTTCAAGTTAATATCTTTATTAATTTCGAAAATCTGCTTTAAGGTCCTAAGAACTGAGTGGCTGGTCCCCGATCCACTACTCCAATGGGGCCCAAATTTCAAAGACACTTACGAAATAGGAAGGGACACCCTGATACCAAATTTGGAGGTTCTATCTTCATTGGTTTTGGAATTATGCTCGTTTGGCCTAAATTCGATCAAAAAGTTCTAAGTTCCGAACCCATTGTCCAATCCTCACCGTACTTAATCACCGCCGTAGTTTCGCTGCCAATAACCTACAGCACAATTTTCATGAAGATAGCCTCATTAGTTGTTGAGTTATCGTGATTTTTTATATATGTTCCTTAGCCCTGAAATCGATTAAAAGGTCCGGAATCCGAACCGTTGGGCTGATTTCGCCCTTATATAGTCCGCGCTGTACTTATAGTACTAGTTAACCCTTGTACACAATTTGAACGGTCTATCCTAATTTTAAGTAACTATTTTTAGTAATTTCGATTATAAGCCTTTAAAACTTGGGAGGTCTGAGAGGGGTACAGAACCACCACTCCAATTGATCCCAAATTAGGGGAACACGCAAGAGATAGTAAAGAACACCCTTGTGGCAAATTGGAAGCTGCTACATTTTTTCAAGTTGTTATCTTTATTAATTTTAAAGATATGCTTTAAGGTCTTCAGAAATGTGTGGCTGGTCCCCGACCCACTACTCCAATGGGACCCAAATTCACAAGACACTTAGGAAATAGGAAGGGACACCCTGATACTAAATTTGGAGGTTCTATCTTCATTGGTTTCGGAATTATGCTCGTTTGGCCTAAATTCGATCAAAAAGTTCTAGGTTCCGAACCCATGGTCCAATCCCGACCTTACGCAATTCTCGAAGTAGTTTCATTACTAGTAACCTACAGCACAAATTTGATGAAGATAGCGTCATTAGTTGTTGAGTTATCGTGATTTTTTATATTTGTTCGTTAGCCCTGAAACCGATTAAAAGGTCCAGAATCCGAACCCATGGGCCGATTTCGCCCATATGCAATCCCCGCCGTACTTTCAGTCCTAGTAACCTACAGTTAAAATTTCATCAAGATAGCTCCATTATTTTTTGAGTTATCGTGCCTACGGACGGACGGACGGACGGACGGACATGGCTATATCGACTAAGGCGGTCACGCTGATCACAAATATATATACTTTTCCATATCTAGCTCGCTTCCTTTAGGTGGTTACAAACACCATACCAAAGTTAATATACCCCTTTACCTATTCTATAGGTGTAGGGTATAAAAAATTTTGTCCTAGCCTGGATTCGAACCGAAACATTTTGACTACTAGTCGAATGTCCATACCACTACACCATAGAGCAACTAATAATTTCCCTACACAACTAGTTTTTATTTATCTTAATTTTTTTTTTTTAATAATTGTAGTTGCTATGGTATCAATTGTTGTTTTAAATAACAGTTTTGAATTTTTTTATAAAAATATTTAAAAAAATTAATAATTTTTAATATAAATGAGAGTTTTCTGTCAAATTTTCTACAAAATAAAATTTTTCAGACATAAAATAAATATATATATTTTATTAAAAAGAAAATAGAAGAAAATAGATACAAAAAATGAATTTAAAAAAAAAAAAAATTTTTCCCTAGCCTGGACTCGAATCAAGAAATTTTGGCTACAAGTCTCATGTCCTAACCTCTACACCATGAATCGATTAATAATGAAACTACATTTGGTTTGTTTTTATATTTGGTTTCTATTAAGTTATTAATTTTGAAAATATTCATATAATTTCGAAAAATTTATATGGCAGCTACCCGAAGCCTTTGTCCGATTTTTTTGAGTTATCGTGCTGACGGACGGACACACATAGCTAGATCGATTCACTTTTCCGATGTTCTTATATGTATGCACGGTTATAAACAGCCTCTGCAAATGAACAACAACTTGAAATAAGTCTAAAACTTAGAGATATAGCTTCACAAATAAGAACATATTTAAAACCTGAAATTAAAACAGATATCGAAGAAACCATGGTAAATTTTTAAATTACGAAAGCAATAAAAGTTTTCCCACAATTTGAAGGAAATCTAATATATAAAGGAGAAAATTTATTTGCCACATTTTTAAAAGTCAACAGGTTGCGGCTCCAGAGCCGTTTTAAGCTTTTTCGTTTTTTGGATGTCGAGCCAAAATGGTTTGACCGATTGACTTGAAATTTTGCACAAAAGTTCATCTTAGCAACCGAAGTTAGTTGTATAAATTTGGTTGGAATAAATTAACCCATTTTGGCCTGGCGGGCTTCCAAAAAATTTTGTGTTTCCGATTTGTGTCTAATTTTACAAGGTGTTTTTGCAGTCGAAAAGAGAGGCTGACACAAATTTTTGTTGAGTTCGGTTAACCCTTTTGGGCACGAGGGTCCAATGAAGCTTTTTCAATGTTTTTAATGTCGAGTCAAAACGGTTTGACCAATTGACTTAAAATATTGCACAAATGTTCCTCTTAGCAACCGAAATTAGTTGTATAAATTTGGTTGGAATAAATTAACCCATTTCGGCCTGGCAGGCTTCCAAAAAATGTTTTATCTCGATTTTTGTCCAATTTTGCCAGATTCTAACAATTTTACAACCCATAAACGGTTAAACTAACTTTATTGAAAATTTTGCACCAGCATTAATTTGAATTATTGGACCGGGGTAATTTGGTTTAGACCTGTTTATGCGTTTTCAACAAAAATTCAATGAAATTTTCAAATTTTTGGAATTGACGCAAGTTAATCTTTTTTCCAAAAGCTCACTTAATTAATAAGACTAATTTTTTTCCTTAAAAAGTTTCAAATAATTAAAAGCTAAATGAGATAATATTAATAATAATAAAAATAAAGCTAATAAATGTTCCCCTTATCAAATGGCATTAGTTGTATAAATTTGGAATAAATTAACCCATTTCGACCTGGCTGGCTTCCAAAAAATTTTGTGTTTCCGATTTGTGTCCAATTTTACAGGGTGGTTTTGCAGTCTAAAAGAGAGGCTGCAAAAAGTTTTCGTTAAGTTCGATTAACCAGTTTTCCACGACGACGCCATGGAGTTTTCTATAAATTTTATATTAAATATATTAAATGAATTTTATTGAAAATTTTGTACCACTATTTTAATTATAAAAGCCCACCTGGTTAATTTTGTTTTGCCCTGCTTACGCGTTTTGCACAAAGATTCAACGAAAATCTCTGATAAAATCTTGAAAAAAAACGAGGAAGAGCGTAGTACAACTTTCAGGTAAGTTCTAAACAAAATATAAGTTGAAAAGCAGATTTTTAAACCTTTTCTAAACCATCGACTATATTTTATGCAAACGTTGGCAATTCAAGAAAACTACTACTGACATAGTATAATGACATAATGGCAAATTTAGTATTCACTTTTGACCTACAGTCATTTTAATTCAGTTATCATTATTCGCCGGAAACCCACGATCTTCAACTCTACCGTCAAGGAGCACCAAATTGTCAAGAAGCACCACGTATAGCGAAATAAGAGATAATCGTTCAAACTGGTTTGAAAAGAGGAACACATATACAAAATTTGAAGTTAATCGGTTAAATCATTTCTAATATATAGCAAAGCAACGAAAAAACTTATAAAAAGCTGTTGGGCCACAATGAGTTAACGGAACTCCACAAATATTTTTTGAGGCTTCATTTATAAGCAAAGCAGTATTTCAAAAAATTGGCTGATACTTGCTTTTTTACAAATTGCAAGCTTCCAGTCAACGCCGGTTAAATCTGCTAGTATCTAATATTTGTCAAACTTCATAAGGTTAGTTGAATTTTATGCAGAGACATTAATGGATGCTACCGAAAAAACTAATTTAGTAAAGTTTATAATAGCAACTAAGCTTGCGGATAAAGTGCCAATTTACGGAAGGAGAGATTACAACTCTCGAAGATTTGAAGAAGGCATTAAAAAAAAATTTTCAATCAAAGACGAACGCAGCTAAAGTACAAACAGAATTATCAAATTTGGTACAAGGAAACAAGGGTTCACATTAATGTGCTACAAAAATTGCATCATTAGTAGAACTATTAAATGAATTGCAGGTAGCAGAAGAAGGAAGTGATAGCAGGAGCGTAATTATAAGATTAAATGATAAAATGGGCTTGATAACATTTAAGAACGGCTTAAATAAAAAGTTCAAATCAACAGTAGTAGCCGCAAAGCCAGAAAGCTTAACTGAATCTATTCAAATAGCAGCTGAAATAGATGCTGAACCTAGAACAAAAAATGTATTGTATTTCAGAATAAATAATTTCAGAGGAAGAAACAATTACAATAGGCGTAATTTTAGAATAACTATAATAATAACAATCGTTATAATTACAACAATAATAATAATAATAGATTTTTATATATAACCAGATAATACCCGGCGTGCGTTGCTACGCCTATCAATGGAGGTTTCATTTAAGTTGATGTTACTCCAAAAAGTTAACAGAAAAATTACACATAGGGTAAATGTTAATTTTAAAATGTATTAAAACAATTTTTTTTTTAGAGAATTTTTCTAGGATTACTCTAGTAATTTCTTAGACTTTGTGTTATTCAAAGAAGTACCAACTATTTTCCAAAATTGGACGTAATTTACTTCCAAAAATTTACCAAACATGTGTTACCAAACATCAAGTCTGTTAACAGACTCAACTCCATTTTCAAGGTTCTTCACGCATACAAAATTTGAAGTAAACGGAGTCATTTGGAGTTTGCAAAGCAGTACTGCTCAAAATCGGACGTAATTTGCTTCCAAAATTTTTATGAATAATCGTGGGGTCGGCATGGGTTAACAAATTCCAAATCTGCTAATAATGTCAACTCATTTCTCAAAGAGGAACACGTATATAAAAATCGAAGGAAATCGGTCGAACCGTTGCTAATTTAGAGTAAAGTAATTAAGAAACCTATAAGAACCTGTTGGGCGGCAACGGGTTAACAGAACTCAACAAATTTTTTTTAAAACTTTCTTTTTAGCCAAACAAGTACTTCGCAAAATTGGACAATATTTGGTTCCAAAATTTTTTTTGATCAGCCGTCGGGCCCACATGGGTTAATAAATTCCAAAACCGTTAATAGTGTCAACTCAACTCCGAAGGCGCATCATGCATACAAAATTTGAAGACAATCGGTCAAACCATTTTCAGTTTAGAACAAAGAAGTTTAAATATATGCACTACTGCAACTTGGCGTTAGGGCAAAATTTTTAGCTCACGATTTCTTTCCGTACCCAAATACCTATATATACAAATTTTCGTAAAGATCGGCTGAGCAGTTTAGGAGCTTTTTTACTACATACAAACAAACGAACAAACAAACAAACTTTGGTTTTTACATATAGATTACTAAAATAATCTGTCTATAATAATAGAGAGATCATAATGAAAATTTAACTAAAGTCTTAGAACTTTTACAAAAATATAATTTGAAGTTGAATCCAGGAAATGCAATGTTTTAAAACCAGAAGTGGAATAGACAGACAAATATGAAACAATTGAAAATTATCCGACACCAAAATATGCTGACGAAGTATGGAAGTTTGTTTATTTCGGCAATTACTACAGAGATTCATAAAAGATATTATAGAAATAGCTGCACCACTTAACCGACTTTTAAAGAAGAAACAAATATTTAGTTGGGAAAAAGAACAGAAAAACGCATTTGAAATGTCTAAAGAAAAGTTAATAAATCTACCTATATTGAGTTATCCCAAATTTTCAGAACCATTAATTTTAACAACTTATGCATCGAGTTTCGCAATAGGAAAATTATCTCACGAAACGATAGGAACTTATAAGCCAATAGCTTATGCTAGCAAATCATTAAATAAACAAGAGTTGAGTAAGACGATTATAGAAAACGAACTTTTGGCAATACTTTGGGGTGTAAACTATTTTAAACCATATTTTTTAGTAAAAAAATTATAGTTTATACAGACCATAGGCCATTATTAAGCTCATTTACGCATAAAAATCTATCATCCAAATTAACAAGAATACGTGTTGATTTAATGGATATTAATTATGATATTACATTTAAGCAAGGCAAAGTGAATACAAATGCCAATGCACTTTCGAGAAATCAAATAGATTCTACCAAATTTAAGAAAGTTATACCAACATAAATTTTATTTCAAGAGCTTTAAAAAATAAAGTAGAGGAAAATTTATATGAAATAAATGATAATAATAATGAAGTAACCACCAATAAGGTATTTAAAGAAATTAAAATTTAGAAGAAATATTAAATTTGCATCTGACGTCAGAAAACAAAAAGAAGATAGATATCAAAATAAAATCAGAAATAAAATAAATTATAATAAAAATGAAAATAAAAATAAAAACCTCGATTAAATTAGCAGCAAAAAATTAAATAATTGCTGAATTTAGCTGAAATTGCTATATTGGTTTTGAGGAAAATAATTAGCCTTGGCAAATAGTGATAATATTTTTAAAATAGTAAATATCCAAAAATTTAAAAAAAAATTAATTAGCTGCAAAACAATTCTAAAACTACAGATGGTTTAAAAATAATACTAATTGAATCTCCAATACAAATAAAAAATAAAGAAGTAATGTATCAATTAATAAGAAATTATCATAACACAATGTATTGTGGGAATTGTGGAAACAATAAATGTATAAGCAAATTGAAACAAAAATACTTTTGGAAAAATATGAAAAAATAGAAATACATAGAAAAAGAAAATTATGAAATTACAGATACACCCACAACATCTTTTGAAGTAACAACAATGGATACCGTTGGTCCATTAAAACCATAGAAAAACTCTAAATACATCCTTACACTACAATGTGAAATGACAAAATATATTGAAGCTTACCCGATAGAAACTAAAGACACCACAATAGTTGCAATATTATAACATAAACACCTTATCACCATGAAACGTTAGGTATGATTAATAGAAATCATACGGTACTAAATGATTGTTTAATGAGTTTAGAAGCACAAGACAGTTGGGATGAATACTTACCATACTATACTTATTTTCATAACTCAATACCACATAATAATACACATTATTCACCTTTTGAATTTGCATATGGAAAAATAAGCACACTTTCTTGCGAAATATCTAAATATAATAAAAGACAAACTGCTGCTGCTGCTGACTAGCTTGCCCTATGTTATGTTAAGTGTTATTCACACATGTAACATAACTTCTAATTACAAATACTTACATACAAAAGAGTGAATAATGAAAGAAAAAATGAAATCAAACTACTGCTGCTGACTACCGTACCCTATGTTATGTTAAGTGTTATTCACACATGTGAAATACTTCTAATTACAAATACTTACATTCAAAAGCGAAAGAAAAAATGAAAATGATAAAATGTAAATTATGAACAAAAAAAAAAATCAAAACGTAAGAGAAATCTGTTAACAGGTAGATACAAAAAATTATAATAAAAAAGTATAAAGAAATTTTTTACATTTCAATATGTATACTTTTATTTAAATATCACTTACAAAACTAATAACTAACTATAATTTGTAGTTTTTATTTTTTATAAATATAATAAAAGACGCTGCTGCTGTTGCATTATGTTAATGTTAAGTGTTATTCACACATGTAATATACTTCTAATTACAAATCCTCACATACAAAAGAGAAAGAAAAAATGAAACTGATAAAATGTAAATTATGAACAAAAAAAAAAAATCAAAACGTATTCACAGCAATTTGTAGTTTTTATTTTTTATAAATATAATAAAAGGCGCTGCTGCTATTGCGTTATGTTAATGTTAAGTGTTATTCACACATGTAACATACTTCTAATTACAAATCCTTACATACGAAAACGAAAGAAAAAATGAAACTGATAAAATGTAAATTATGAACAGAAAAAAAAAAACAAAACGTATGAGAAATCTGTTAACAGGTAGATACAGAAAATTATAATAAAAACGTGTAAAGAAATTTTTTACACTTCAGTATGTAAGTTAAGAAATAATAAAAGTATTTCGTATAAAAAAATATTTTTTAGGACTGATGTCCACTTTGTTTTAAGTAATTATTAGTTACAAGTATAAAATTAAACTGTTATTTAATTGCTAAATCTAACTTAATTTATAGTAAATAAATGCTTTCTAAGCATTTATTGATATTGTGGGAATTATTAAAATTAACTTTTCACAGGTGAATATTTTACAAGAATAATATACTGACCTAAGCGTCTGGATAAAGATATGTGTTATATGGTGACTTAACTCTTCCCTCCTTAAAAGTCCATGACCACGTGGATCAAAGGTTTAGTTTTAGTGGTTGAAGTTTTGAGTCCAAATCCTCGATTGTTGTATTTATTTGAGAAATTTTCAATTTACTATTGTTTCTGATTTTTAGAATGGTTTCTAATATTACTGCGATAATGATTATGGCAAATGTGACATCAAGTGAGTAACTAACAACTGAAGTTGTGAAAAGTTCGTCTAGTTCTTCGACATTGTTCAAGTGCAGGTTGTGAAGGTATTCCCAGTTGAGTTTCATTTTAGCCTGTGAGTGGTTGTCGTTCATTGTAGGTGGTAGAATGATTTGTGATGATCGCATTTCTTTGTTGATGTACGTCCAATTATTGATTTGTATTGTTTCATTGTAGAATTCGATTATGAAATTACCTATGAGATTTTTTGTGATACTATTTGATTGGAGTGTTCCGTTGAAATTGTTGAGAAAAATTGTATTTTCGTTAATGGATTCGACTATTTCTTTTTGGTTGAATTCGTATTTGTTGAGTTCTAATTTGGTTGAGTTCTGGTTTCTCAGGATTTGAGTAATGCAATGGTTCTCTTGAAGTTCTTCTATTTGATCTATTCTGCAGATTATGGTATTTTTGTAGCTCTCACATTCATCGTTGAAGCCAAATATCTGGTTAATACTTGTTAACAGGTTTGTGTACATTAAATGTAATTGTTTATTGTTTCTAATAGTACTCCTAATTTTTATATAATTGTATTCGAGGCCACTGGTTTTCGGTAGTGATAGGACATAAAGAAGTGTCATATCTTTGACTACGACTGTTGGTGTTGCATACTCAATTGCTTCAATTGTATTGGAATATGGTAATGTTTTCATTTCTGCAATTAAGCGATCTATTTCCTATTTGTTTAATAAATTTGTATTTACTATTTTTCCTTTTGCTAGTTGGACTGCTCTAGTTACTTCTTTTATTTCGTCTTTCACCATGGCCAGTTGGTTAAAGAGTGTTTGCTGGTCGATTTCCTCCGAATCTTGGTTAAACCTCTGAATAATTTTATTGTATTGCATCTGGATATGTCTAGTTGTATTAGTTAGAATTTCATTAATTTTATATTGTTGATTGTTATTTCGAATTAGGTTATTGTGGCTTCTAAGAATTTCGTCCCATCTGTGGCGTCGGGATTACCGGCTATCCATTTCCATGTGCTGCCGATCCAATTTATTGAACGTTTGACTTTAGTAGGATGTTTGGTTAGTTCCATGATTAATTTTTCGACTTGATGTATTTGAAATGTGAGTTGTGCCTTGCTAGGATTGTTGGGTTTTAACTCATTTACTTCCAGTTTTGATTTTTCTAGTATATTTTGATAGATACTGAGGTCAATTTTGTGAATTAATTTTAAATTTCCATTTAGTATAAGTCCCACACCTTCTTTTATTGTTACTATTGGTGATTTATATTCATAGATCTGAAGGGCCTTGGTTGATACCCTAAAGAAAAGGCTAAAAAGAAAAAGGTTTTTTGTTAGTTAGGAGAATTTTTTACGTATGCCTTGTGAATTCTTCTTCCACTTTCTGTTGTTATTGTGACGTTATTATCTCTAGCTATTACTACTTTTTTGTAAAGAGGTTTATTTTTACTCTTAATTTGCTTGTTAACCACAAAAATAGTTTTGCCAGGCTGATATGCTTTGGGTGTTTTCCTTTTGTTTTTTTCCCAATTTATTTTATTTTTTTGGTGTTTTTGGATTCTTTCTGTGATATCTTCATGAATTTTTTCTTGAAAATTCTCACTTAAATAAGGAATCAAAAGGAAAAATCACCGAACTTTTAAAGAAATATCAAAAACTTTTCGGTCCAATTATTAACAACGAAACCATTGATACCAATGTTCGAGCAGAAATAAAAACTTCAACAAGTGAACCATATACTCGAAAATCTATCCATATCCTGTGAACATGAGAACTGAGGTGGAAAATCAGATCCAAAAGCTCTTAGAGGATGGAATAATAAGGCCCTCTAAAAGCCCCTATAATTCACCCATCTGGATCGTCGAAAAGAAAATGGACTCCTCAGGAACAAAAAAGTATAGGATGGTTGTCGACTTCAAAAAACTCAACGCCGTGACCATTTCGGATGCTTATCCCATCCCTGACATTACACATACAATAGCAAGCCTGGGAAAGTCAAAGTATTATACCACCATTGACCTGGCTTCCGGATTTCACCAAATTAAAATGAAAAACGAAGATATAATAAAAACAGCATTCTCAACCCTAAACGGCAAATATGAATTCACGCGCCTACCATTCGGGTTAAAGAACGCGCCTTCTATTTTTCAAAGGATGATAGACGACGTGCTAAAAGAATTCATCGGCAAGATATGTTACGTATACATTGACGACATAATAATCTTCGGGGGAGCAACAGAAGAGGAACATATAAAGAACGTAGCAAAAATCTTCAATAAGTTGGAACAAGCTAACCTGAGAGTAAATTTGGACAAAACTGAATTTCTCAGAAACGAAACGATATTTTTGGGTTATATTATTACCACCAAAGGAATAAAAGCGGATCCAGAAAAGATTACAGCCATCCAGAATATAAAACCACCTGAGAATTTAAAGGAACTTAAGGGCTTCCTAGGACTAGCATCTTATTACAGAAGGTTCATCAAGGACTTCTCACTAATTGCTAAACCACTCACCAATCTGACTCGTGGAAAAAACGCACAGATAAAAGCCAATCAATCACGAAAAGTTTTAAATAAATTTAACGATTGCGAACTAAAAGCATTCAAAGATCTAAAAGACGCTTTATCATCAACCGAGCTGCTAATTTTTCCCGACTTTGAAAAAACATTCATTCTGACAACGGATGCTTCAAACGAAAAACATTGAACTCGAACATTGGTATCAATGGTTTTGACTTTTTCACTTGGAATTGACTTTTTCCCTTTGAGTGGTATGGTAACATTTGGTGATATCGTTAGTATGTTCTTTTTGCGATCAATGACTGCTTCTAGCTGTTTGAGCGAGTCGTCGCGAATGATACCGTCGAAGGATTTTAGTCCCGGTAATATGAAAAAATCCAATTTAGTGTTATTCCCATATGGCTTGAATAGCGTTCCGCTAACTTTTTGTGTTACGGTAAGATCTCCTCCAGCTGAGCGGATTGTAAATGGACGTTCGGTTAATCTCGAATTTCGTGCATGTTCGCTTTTTATGAAATTTTTGTTTGCTCCGGTGTCTATGACAAATTTGAGCAATTTACCTTCGGATGTTGTATATACTATGTAAGGTATGCTTGAGAGGCTGGGAGTATAAAATTTAGCTCATCTTCTTCTTCTGATGGTATTTCATATTCGTAACTGCTATTTGTTGGTTCATGTTCATAGGTAACTTCTGGTTGTTCTTCGTAATATGGCTCATTTTCGGGTACTTCTAAATTGAAAATTCTTTGTTGTTTTCGTTGGATGGTATTTGAATCGTTGTTTCTTTTGAAGGTCGGACGCTTCATGTAGTTTACTTGCGTTGTCTGGACAGTTAGAGCAATGTCCATCGGAACAGGTGGTTTTGGTTGAGTGGGCCTAGTTGGTATATCTTCTTTGGTTGATTGGAAGTTTCCATTGAAGGAATGCTGGTTTTGGTACAGTTGATGGTGATTTTCAGGGCCTTTATGTTGATAATAAGAAATTCTTGGTGGTGGCGGGTTGAATCCTGGTTTCCTATTTGAAGGGTGATTTACTGGTGATTTTTGTTGGTATCAATATACTCGTATATCCTAGTGTAAGAATTTTTCAAATAAAAAATACCAAATTTTATACATAATTACCAACTTTGATTATCAATTGAACTGTTTGTTCAATCATCATTAACCTAAAATGAAAAAGCAATGTTACGAAAATATTTTATATTTTTTATACAAGCAGTGTACACACCTGGATTTGTTCCATTAAATTCCAAAACCTGAAAAGTAGCCTGCAAAATATCCACAAAGAATTTATATTATTTTTGATAACATAAATTTAAACTTATCTAATTATTTGAACCAGCAATGCTCCAGGTTCAGTTGGTTCAGCATAACAATCCATCTTGCATATCAATTCATTTGACAGTTTTTAATTAATTTTTTTATTTATTTTGCTGCTATGTGCAAGCATAGTTTGTTTTGAATAATAACATTACTGATTTAACAATTTTATCTTTTTTACTCTAATTGCTTTATACAATTATATAATGTTTTTTTTTATTTTTAATTATCAAATATCAGATATCGCCAGCATCTGCTAAAATTATATTTTCTTAATGGTATATGCGAATTTACGTTCAAAAACTGAACGTTTTTCAAAAATGTTTATTATCTTATAAATATTTTTCCTTAGGATCGATTAAAATAAAAAAATCTTAAAAATTTTTATAACAAAAATAATTTTTATTTTAAGTTAAAAACGAGGAAGAGTGTAGTAAAATAGACTGTATCAACTCTGGGAGACCCGTATGACCGTAATATAAACATTATATCATCCGGTTTATTACTTTTGGCAAAATTTTAAACATATAGCTTTATTACGTTATACTTATGTGAAATATGAATTTTTATGGAAACTACTCGAACCCACTGCAGGAGACCAACCAAATTTTTCAGAAACTCTGGTCATTACACTAAACTATTTTCAGCAAAATTTCAGACACCCAGCTTGATTAGGTGTGGTGTAATGCTCATATAAAAGAAGGAGTTCTATAGCAGCTACTCGAATCCTCTGCAGTAGACCAAATAAAATTTGCAGTAACTTTGGCCATTGCACTAAACTATTTTTGCCAAAATTTCATACACCTAGCTTCAATAGGTATAGGGTAATGCTCATGTAAAATAGACCAACCAACACTTTGGCCATACAACTCTACTTTTGGCAAAATTTGAGATACCTAGCTTTAATAGGTACATAATAATGCTCATTTAAAAAAAGCAGTTGTATGACAGGTACTCGAACCCGTGATCCGAAATGGCTGGGTTTAAATAGCGATGACGACTATTACATAAAAACGAATTTGTGTAAAATTTTCAAAATCCTAGCTCCTTTATTTTTTGAGTTTTCGTGCGGACTGGCGGACGAACATAATTAGCTAAATCGATTTATTTTTCGATTCTAATCCTATCCATACACTTGAGTCTATATCTATAACTGTAGCTTATATTTTTATGGGTTCCATGATAAAACAGAACAAGATAAAACAGAACATGATAAATCAGAACAAGATAAAAAAGAACATGATCAAACAGAACGATGATAAAACAGAACAATGATAAAACAGAACAATGATAAAACAGAACATCTTAAAAAAAAATATATTATACATATTATATATAAAAATAAGATTTTATTATTTTTAACTAAAAAGGCACGAATTAAATTAAATTTTATTAAAATTGTTTTATTATTTAATAAAGTATTTTATTATATTATATTTATACGTAATATATGAAACATATTATATATATTTTTTTAAATATTTTGCGCATAAAAAAAATTATAAGTACTTCCTAACAAAGGGGTTATAAGTGTACCTGGAAAACAAATGGGTTTTTTAATTTGAAGTTTTTGGACGAACGTTTTTTGTGTAAGTTTACCTAATAAATGCCTCTGTAAAATGCAATCATTATTTTCATTTAATTTTACCTCTACCTATTGGTTTTTCCAGTTTGTTTAAAAAAATTACTAGTTTTTGTATATTAAAATAGTTTAAAATTAAATAAATAATTAAAACTTATTAATTAAATAATATATTTATATACATAGTTTTTTCTTATTAAATTAAATAATGAAATTTAATAAATATGAATTAATTAACTAATAATATTCTTTTTTTTATATTAGTTCACTCTCTTATTTTTTTTTAAATTATTTTATTAATTAAAACTTATTTATGTTTTGTTTTTAATTATATTTTGTTTTTAATTGTTGTTATTTTATATTTTTGTTATTTAATAGTTTATTTTATTTTTTTTTAATTATTTTATTAATTAAAACTTATTTATGTTTTGTTTTTAGTATAAGTTTTTTTTTTTTGTTATTTTATATTTTTGTTATTTAATAGATTATTTTATTTTTTTTTAAATTATTTTATTAATTAAAACTTATTTATGTTTTGTTTTTAATTATATGTTTTTTTTTTTTGTTATTTTATAATTATATATTTATTTAAATTACATTTTAATAGTTTAAAATAACTTTAATTGTTCATAATTGTTTTAATTTAAAGTTTTAGAATTTATATATAAAATTATTTTAAAATTCAAACAATTGATATCTAATTTTAAAAAATAGTTTCGATTTAACTGTTGAAAAGTTTTTGCATCAAAATTTCTTAAATTATTTTCCAAATGTTCTGTTTTATCATTGTTCTGTTTTATCACTGTTCTGTTTTATCATTGTTCTGTTTTATCATCGTTCTGTTTGATCATGTTCTTTTTTATCTTGTTCTGTTTTATCTTGTTCTGTTTTATCATGTTCTGTTTTGTCCGGTCACTATTTTTATGATAGTCGAGTTCTTCTATTTTTTTTAAATTTTTTTCTTGACTAAGTACAATTTTTTCAAATGATAAAATTTCATTATTATTAAATGTTACATTTTCATTTTCATTTTTGGGTATTACAATATTATTAAAATTTATGAAGTAATTTCCTTAAAGTGAAATTTTTCTTTCGTCACAAGAACTCATTAAATTGCTAAGTTTTAAATTGCTCACAATAATAATATTTTCATCTATTACAAGTTTTTCTTCTTTTATTTCGTTTAAATTTTTTTTTTTTTAATTATACAGTTTTTGCTTTCAGTTAATTCTTTTAATGTTTTTCCTTCTTTGTAACAGAGTGTTTTGTTGCCATTATGAATTTAATATCAGTGTCTCTTTGTTTTTGAAAAGAGTTAGTAATGGGTACTAAAATATTTATGAGTTATGAAAGAATGTGTTTAAATTTTAAGAGCAAGAATTATAGATTCATCAATGTGTTTAGCAACAGCCAATATCCGACTAATGAAAACCGATTTGATAAAAATTTATTTCTTCGTCGGTCAGGATATTAGGATGCAGAAGACTAAATCGAGCTGAGGCGATATTATCCTGTGTATGGTTAATTTGTTGTTCTAGGAAGTCTAACTTAAAAATTTGTTCTAGGAAACCAATTTCCGATTTAATTTTTATCTCTTCACTGTCAAATTTATTAATTTTTTCTAATATTTGTACTCTATCGTGTTCGATTATGTCTTTAATTTTTATCCAAATAATGTTGTATTAAATTTATTTTATTTTTTATTTTTATTTGAACCAAAACAAGATTTTTACAAAAAATACTTATGTCTAAAACTTAAAATTAACATGAAATTTAATAACAAAGCATAAATTTGAATACATTAAAATCAAAAGTTTATTTATTTGTTGTAAAAAATGTATACATAGCACAGTTAAAATGCAATTTATAAAGTAAAAAATAACAAAAATAACTAAATTATAGAATTGAACTTGAAGTGTAATGCAAGTATAATAAATTTGTGTTGAAAAATGATGACTGTGTTTATTGAATGTAATGCAAGATCTGTTTATTGGTTCCATATTCAGTTCTATGAGTATTTTGAACTAAATATTTACTGCTTCTCGTATTTCTGCCCCCATTATTTATTTTAAAATTATGTGCTAAAAACTGAACGTCAATGTTTTTTCTGAAGACGTCAAAAGTAAAGCAAGAAGAAAAGATTTGCCTGCGTGGGGATAAAGTTAAGATATTTAATGAATTAAGTCTTACGAGATAGCTAGGCAGAATTGAATAATCTCTAGGATTATATTGATTTTTGGGGGGGGAAAACGCATCTATCAACCTCCACGTGGTCCTTCCTGGTAACTGATGAAACAGGCTAATAGATAGAGCGTGCAGGGAGTAAAATATCGAACAGTAGAAAAGGCCTGATAGCATAGCTATCTAGACTCCTTTATGCTGTTCGATTCCTTGAAGCAACTGCCGAAGGTGCTGCCTTGCACATCTCGAGATTGGCTTCTCAAAGGCTAGAAGACGAAAACTTCGAAAACAAATGACCCGGTCCTCCAGGTTGGGGGTTGGTCGTACGGTTAACATTCGTACACCGGAAAAAGAAGCTTGTTATGAGATCTTCAAGTACGCCTCGGATAAATATGATTGATACAAATGGAAACCAGACCCGGCTCGTGAATAAGGAAAATGATTTAAGATTAGCTACTTGGAATATCAGAACAATGTTACAGGCAGGTAAAATGAATGAAATAGCCGAAGAAGTCATTAAGTACAACATAGACATCACTGCATTACAAGAAATAAGATGGAAAGGCTGCGGAGAAATTAAAAAACGGAGATATACATTATTCTACAGTGGTAACACACAAAGATCAGGTTTACATGGAACAGGGTTCATTGTCAGTAAATCAGTTCAGAAAAATATATTAGGATTCACCCCACACAATGAAAGAATATGCGCTATGAGAGTTAAAGGAAAATTCAACAACATAACAATAATATCAGCATATGCGCCAACCGAAGAAGCGGATGACATAGCGAAGGAGGAATTTTATTTAAAACTAAGTGCGGTGTGTGAAAAAGTACCCAACTACGATACGACAATTATACTAGGAGATTTCAATGCAAAAGTAGGAAAAGAAGAAGAAACACAGAAAATAGCTGGCAAATATTCTCTATATATACTATGTTCAAATCGTGAGCAAAAGTTCTGATACAAAATACTGCTCCGGTTGAATTTGAGATAAAATCGGGAGTTCGGCAAGGCGACGCGCTTTCAGCGCTGCTGTTCAACATGGTCTTAGAACAAGCAGTAGGCAAAATTGAGAAGGGTGGTAACATTTTCACAAAATCTTACCAAATTATAGCCTACGCTGATGATATTGCAATTGTAGCTAAGAACTATAGGACATTGGTAGAAATATTTGTGACATTAGAAGAAAATACAAGAGAAGTAGGTCTGGAAATTAACGAAAACAAAACAAAATATATGAGAATGTCCAATAGATCAAATCAGAGAAACCCGCAAAATATTACCATCAACGATTTTAATTTTGAAGGTGTCGCAAACTTTAATTATCTCGGTGTACTAATAAAAAATGACAACAGTATGCACTCGTGCATACAAGAGAGAATAAACGCAGGAAACAGAAGCTATTATATTAATAAGAAACTATTGCAGTCAAGAATCCTTACAAGGCAAACAAAACTTGTAATTTATAAAGCAATAATAAAGCCAATAGTAACATATGGATGTGAATGCAGGACGCTTACACTGAGAAACGAAGAACAGTTACGTATATTTGAAAGAAAAATTATCCGAAAAATCTTTGGCCCAATAAGATTGGAAAACGGAGAATATCAAAGAAGAAGTAATGAAAACATCAATAACATAATTAATGGCGAAGATATTGTAAAGTTTGTAAAGGCACAGCGGCTACGATGGGCAGGGCATATAATAAGAATGAATGGAAATCGCCCTCAACAAAGAATTTTCAAAACCAGACCACTATACAGTAGAGCAAGAGGCAGGCCCAGAACCAGATGGAAAGATAACATCGAGAATGACTGCCGAAAAATTAGCGTGGAAAACTGGCAGAATCCTGCGCAGGATCGATCTACCTGGAGGAGTATTACGAAGAAGGCTTTAGCTCACCCCGAGCTGTAACGCTAAATGAAGAAGAAGAAGTAGAAGAAGATTATATTGATTTCTCAAAGCAAATAAAAGAAATTGCTCTTGCACGGATTCTATTCTATCAGAATGTATTTGAAATGCGGGATCCCACACAATGTTACCATATTCAAGAATAGATCGTACTAAAGAACTTTAAAGAACTCGAGCATTTTGTTTGCTCTAGAAATTGATATTCATAGTGAAATGAAAGTGCAGTTTATCATCCAACAGAATCTCTAAATCGATAATATTTTTAACTCTTTCAAGGTTAACATTATTTATATTATAACCGAAAGTAATGGTAGATCTCTTACGTGTAAAACTTATAACCTTGCATTTGCACGAAGTTATCGTTTACCTTTATCTGTTGGTTTGAGCTATCGATTATGTTATGATTATTTTGGTCTATTGTGATGAGATGGTTTTAAATATTTGTTCTATCGTCAACGTCCATTGATCCGAAAAGCCAATTATGTATATTCCCTCTTAAGTTAATAAGACCCTTTTTTTGTCTATAAGGAATTAGTGTTTTTATTTTATTTTTTATTGTATTTATTTTGTTATCTATTATATTTTTATGGTTATTTAAATGTATCATAATATATGTTGACTCTAATCTATTAAGAAAATCTAATATATCGTTTGAGTAGATTTTATGTACGATTATGTCGAATTTGTCCACTATTTTAACGTTACTTACTTTTATTTCGGCATACCCTAATTCAGTTTCTATTTTTATACCCGTATGACTATATAGCCAAAGGGTATAATAAATTTGCCATTACGTTTGTAACGCAGAGAAGGAGGGGGGGTAGATATAGACTCAAGTGTATGGATCGGATCAGAATCGAAAAATAAATCGATTTAGCGATGTATGTCCGTCCGTCCGTCCGTCCGTCTGTCCGTCCGTCCGTCCGTCCGCACGATAACTCAAAAAGTAAAGGAGCTAGGATCTTGAAATTTTCGCAAATTCGTTTTTTTTCAATAGCCGTCATCGCTATTTAAATCCAGCCATTTTGGTCCATGGGTTCGGGTAGCTGCCATACAACTCCTTTTTTTATATGAGTATTACTCTGTACCTATTACAGCTGCGTGTCTGAAATTTTGCTAAAAATAGTTTAGTGTAATGGCCAAAGTTGCTGCAAAATTTGGTTGGTCTACTGTAGAGGGTTCGAGTAGCTGCCATACAACTCCTTATTTTATATGAGCATTACACTACACCTAATGAAGCTGGGTGTCTGAAATTTTGCCAAAAATAGTTTAGTGTAATGGCCAAAGTTATAGGAAAATTTGGTTGGTCTACTGCAGAGGGTTCGAGTAGCTGCCATACAACTCCTTCTTTAATATGAGTATTCCACTACACTTAGTAAAGTTGTATGTTTGAAATTTTGACAAAAGTAATTAATCGGATGATATAATGTATATGATACGGTCATACGGGTATCCCAGAGTTGACACAGTCTACTCTACTACACTCTTCCTCGTTTAAATTATAATTGTTTGGTGGGATGCTGTCGGTATTAGTATCAAGAGTGTTATTGTCTTACCGGATATTTGAGTAGTCTGCAAATTTATATGGATGTTTAATGTTTTTTCATGAACATTATTTAAATTATATCTTCTAAATTTAGGTTCTTCCTTATGCTTAAGCGATTTATAATTTTGTATATACCCAATTTTTCTCTTTTCGTTGTAATCTCTCTATTGCAGTTTCTTTTATTAATAATATTTTGTTTTAAGTTTTTCAGTCTTTCGTACAATCTTTATATGGTCTACTTCTTTATTTTGAACAAGAAATGGGCTTGTTTTCATGGAAGAGTGGTAAGTGTTATTGCGAATTTCTACGGCTTTAAAAATTTGTAATTTGATTGGTAGTTTTTATTTCAGGTTTAGAGATCTAATTTTCCCCGTTATAGTACCGTTAAGTCGTTCAATGTCGGCATTACCTGTATGGCTATTAGGTTTTGTAAAGTGGTGCCTGTCTTCTTTTTCAAAAAAATCTTTTATATATTTTGAAGCAAACCCATTGTCGGAAACTAATTTTTTCATTTTCCCCTTAATGCTAATAATTTGTCTTATCTTGTCTAATAATGTAAAGTGGCTTCTATCTTCCAAATATAGCTTGTTTAGAGAATTTGTCAATTGCGTTAAGGAAGTTATGCTAACTATTTGTGTAAATACCGATATGAATTATTTCATTTATCGTTTTAGGAATTTCGGTTATGTAGAACTTTTTTTGAATTAGTTTTTTGTTATATTTTGCTCCTGAACAGATATCACAATTATTCAAAATTTCGTGTATAGTGATTTTAAGCTTAGGATTATAAATTTTATTTTTAAGGTATTGGTAAGTTGATATTACGCCAGAATGTTCCGATTTCTTTTTAAAAATATTTGTTTTTTTCAAGTCATCTATATCGACAATATATCTTGCAAGGTAACTAAATTTAACAAATTTTACTAAAATCCTGTTTGGATATAAATTTTTTTATTATATCGGTATGACTATATAGTCAAAGGGTATAATAAATTTGCAATTACGTTTGTGACGTAGAGAAGAAGGGGAGGTAGATATAGACTCAAGTGTATGGATCGGATCAGAATCGAAAAATAAATCGATTTAGCTATGTATGTCCATCCGTCCGTCCGCACGATAACTCAAAAACTAAAGAAGCTAGCATCTTGAAATTTTCGCAAATTCATTTTTTTGCAATAGCCGTCATCACTATTCAAATCCAGCCATTTTGGTCCATGGGTTCGGGTAGCTGCCATACAACTTCTTTCTTTATATGAGATTACTCTGTACCTATTACAGCTGCGTGTATGAAATTTTGCCAAAAGTAGTTTAGTTTTATGGCCAAAGTTTCTGCAAAATTTGGTTGGTCTACTGCAGTGGGTTCGAGTAGCTGCCACACAACTTTTTATTTTATATAAGCATTATTCTATACCTATTGAAGCTGGGTGTCTGAAATTTTGCTAAAAATAGTTTAGTGTAATGGCTAAAGTTTCTACAAAATTTGGTTGGTCTGCTGTAGAGGGTTCGAGTAGCTGCCATACAACTTCTTCTTTTATATGAGTATTCCACTAAACTTAATAAAACTGTATGTTTGAAATTAACAAAAGTAATTAACCGGATGATATAATGTATATGTTACGGTCATACGGGTATCCTAGAGTTGACACAAAAACCAATGAAACCTATGAAACCAATGAAGATAAAACCTTCATTTTTGGTATCAGTGTGCCTCTTCCTATGTCCTTAGGGTTCTTTAAATTTAGGACCAATAGGAGTAATGGGTAGGGGACCATCCACACAGTTCTGAAGACCTTAAAGCATATCATTTAAATTAATATAAAAAGTAACTTAAAATTAAGATAGAACGTTCCAATTGTGTAGAAGGGTTCTCTAGTATTTAAAGAACGGCGCGGACTGCATATATGCGAAATTCGACCATGAGTTCGGATTCTGGAACTTTTCATCGAATTTATGCCAAACGAGCATGATTCCGAATCCAAAGAAGGTACAAATTCGGTATCTGGGTGTCCCTTTCTATTCCTTTAGTGTCCTCGAAAATTGGAACCAATTGAATTAGTGGATCGGGGTCCATTCACATAGTTTCGAAGACCTTAAAGCATGTTTTCGAAAATAATAATAAATAAAAAATAACTTCAAACAAATGTAAAAACTTCAAATTTGGTGCAAGAGTGTTCTTTACTATTTGCTACGTGTTCTCCTAATTTATAATAAATTTGAAAGGTGGTTCAGGTAACTCTCTTAGACCTCCCAAGGTTTCACCGAAATTAATTAAAATAGTTACTTAAGATTAATATAGAATGTTCCAATTGTGTACAAGGGTTAACTAGTATTGAAAGTATGACGGGGACTGCATATGGGCGAAATCGTACCATGGTTTCAGGTTCTGGAATTTTTGAAAAGTTCAAGTGCTAACAAACATATATCTTAAAAACACCATAACACAGAAACTAATTACGCTATTTCGATGAAAATTCGAATTCAGATTCTAGAAGCTTTTGATCGAATTGAGGTCAAACTAGTATAATTTCGAAACTAAAGAAGATAGAACCTTATACTTTAAAACACAGATGTTTTTTCTTATTTGTTTTGTGTACGTGAAATTTTGGATGAATTGGCATAGCATAATAAAGTATCATAGCATTAATTAAAGCATAATAAATTCGAAATTTTTAAAGAAAAAAAATCAAATTTGATATACTATTTCCAAAACAAAATTATTTAAAACAAAAGTTTTTTTTATAAACCGCGAATTTTTTTTTGTTTTTAATTTTTATTATATCAAATTTATATTTTATTGAATTATTAGGTAATATATAATTAAGAAATTTTGTAGGATACTTAGGTTGTAAAAATTATTTTTATATTTAAATTAATTATATGAAAAGTTTTAAATTTGTCACTGTATTTTAGAAATATATTTATTACATATTTTAATTATTAAATTTTGTGATAAAAAGCTAAATGAAAGCATTAATAGTTAAACATTAAAAACCATGAAATTATATAAACTTTTATATTTATATTATTACAAATTAATATTTCTTTCGAATAACGTTGAGTTTAATTATAAAAGACAAAATATAAGTAAACTATGAGAATAAATTTAAAAATTATTTAGAATTGAATCATTCAACAGCAAAAGCGCTACAGCTAAAAATCCTGAAGAGAAGTAATTGCTGCATTTGTATAAATATTTATTGAATTAGATAAAAAGTTTTAAATATGTAATTTTGTAATTACATTATACGAATCCATTTATCTCAAGCTTGTTTAATATTTTTAAATAGATAAATTAGTAAAATAATTAGAAAACTTTTTTAGTATTATAAAGTAAATTTGGTTAGCCATGTCTTACGATCAAACTAATGAAAGCTTTTATGGTTGTAAAATGACTTATGGCCTTCCCATTAAATTTGAACCAAATAGGTGTAGGGTATTTCTAAGTCGGTTGACTGACTATTTCTTTTCTTGTTTTAAAAAATTATTGGAATAAAATTATTTTTAATTTTAGAAAACCTTTCAATTTTTTTTTCCTCTACAGATATAGATACAATCTACATAGGTACATATTATCTTATTGTCTCTATTCACAAATTTCATAAGTCACATTGACCAACTCAATTTTAAAAAGTAAAAGAAAGAAAACAATAACCATAGTTTCCTTCAATTTCTAATAAATAAAAATTTTTTACTTTGATTTGTATTTCTAATATTATTTGTGAATATTTAAAAGTAGCTTTTACTGTGTGTTAGATCAGTATAGTTTTTTATGCATACATAAATAAAAATGCGAACAGAAAAAAGAAGAAGTATTGCCGTATAGCTATTGTTAGCCTTTGACATTTTCAAAGGTTCCAGAACCCGATATGCAGTCTCCATCATACTTTAGTTAACCCTTGTACACAATTGGAACGTTCGTTCTTAATTATGTGTGTACATACGAGTACATATAAAGTAGACATCTTTATAGACATCTTTTATATTGTTTACAGAAAAATTTATAATTGAGTACATGCTCAAAAAAAAAATTTTTTATACATGAGTTTCAATAATTACCGCTCAATTCAAAAGCATAATAAAATGAGTAATAAACTTTTGAGTGAATACAAAATTTTGCGTTATGAAAAAAATACTAACAAATTTTTACTCTGGATGAATACTCTATATTATAAGTTACTTTAATTTTATAATACTTAAAACATTTTCTAATTATATTATCTATTCAAAAATATTAAAAATTCTAACTAATTTATCAATTTAAAATTATTAAAAAACAAAAAAACTTAAAATAAATGTTGAATACATTTTTATCAATTCAGCTAAAAGATTGGAATAATTTTATCAGCTTTTTATCACAAAATTACATGATTTAAATTTTTCAAAATTGAAAAATATTCTTAGTATATCTATTAGAAAAGCTTACAAATAAAAAATATGCAATAAATGTATTTCTAAATACAATGACCAATTTGGAACTTTTCATATAATTAATTTAAACTAGTATCGCCCTGTGCTCGAGATTCGAGCTATTTTTGCTTTTAAGTTTACATACAAAATTAGTTTTTTGAAATTTATAATAGACTAATTTAACACGAAAAATTATATTTTTTTCCTATACGTAATAAAATATATTGCAACAATGTTGTCAACAATTCTTGCGCTCGAAATTTGCTAAAAAAAAATTTATAATTTTTTCAGTTTTAAAAACGTTGTTGTATTTTTGAATTTTATTCCTATAGCTAAAGTCGCTTTAAAGAGAGTATAATGTGGTACAGTTATTACACAAAACAAAGCGATTTAAATTCTTAATATAAATATTGTTCTAATATACAATGTTCTGAGAATTTGATTAAATTTCTAAACATATACATAGGTATATTTATGAAGTCAAGTAGCCAAAATTCGAGTTAATGGTGTTCGTCATATAGAAAACTAAACATTTTAGTACGATTTAAATTTTTTTGTATCCGTTCCGTATGTATTCTGTTTCCTAATTAAAAATTGATGAATACATGCTTCAGTTCCTTTAAAGGCATTTTTTAAATCTGAGTAGAGCATGAACTGTCAAAAAAAAAATCGTTTTTTTTTAGCACTGAGCGTGTGATTCATTTTTTTTCTTAAAGATATTTTGACGTTTGTTTAAGATTTTACTTGTAAAATAAAAATCAAAATGTTTTAATTTAATTTTTCGTGTTTTTTTATTAAATCTGAACGCTCTGAGCGTACTCTGTTCATGATCTGTTCATTAGAACGTGCTTATGTTGTTTTTATCAATTTTTAAAATTTAAAAATCCGAGGTACAGTATATCGCGTTACGCTTATTTGGGTTGCTTTCATGTAAATTTATTTACATAATTACTTATTTCAAAATTTTTTAACAGAAATTTTTCGCCGTACGCGTTGATTTAGGTTGGACCCTAAGTTACAAAACATTTAAATTACAAAATACTTTTTAAGAAAGTTTATTTGTTTTGTTTTTGCTTCCGTATGTTTCTTTCTGAATTAGTGAAGATTATGAAACATACTATAGGTATTTTCAATAATTGTGAATATAAGGTATAATTGTGAATATTAGAATTAAACATTGTAGAATATGCTAATTTTTGAGCGGACTCTTCGAACTCATTGGCTACAATTTTACATGATGTTCCAGCTTCAAGCTTATGTATAGCGCTTTTTCTTCTAATGAAATTTTTTTTGTATTTTTGATACGTTATGTTTTTTTTTATATTAAAAAATAAATAAGAAAATACTAAATTCATCACGTGCCGTACGCTTTTATTTAGGTTGGGACGTAAGGACCAAATAATTTTTTTTAAGAAAGATAATTTTTTTAGTTTTGCAAACATATTGTTGGTATTTTCAATTATTTTGAATATATGTTTTATAAAAAATTATTTTAAAAAAATATTATTTCAAAATATTTTATTTTTAAAATTTAATCGTAGCAACATAAGAAATAACAATTACAATATTTTTATACGCTTTGTCAATTTTTAAATTTTAAAACTCCGAGGTATAGTACGTCGCGTATGCTTTCATGTAAATTTATTTACATAACAACTTATTTCAAAATTTTTTGACAGAAACTGAACGCCGTACATGCTGAATTTGGTTGATCCATAAGTAACAAATCATTTTTCTTAAGAAATATTATTTATCAGAAGTCGGTTTTTTATTTTTCAAAAAACTTAACAAAAACCAACAACAATATACGATTTAAAAAAAAAAAAATTTTAAGCAAACGAAAACAAAGTACAGTACTTTTCGGTTATAACGACCATGATGGGATGGAAAATATTCGTCGTAATAAACGAATGTCATTTTAAAAGAATGCTGTGAATTTTGAAAAATTAGTATAAGACTATACATTGGCTAAAATTTTATTTAATGTGTCAGCCTCAAGCCTATGTATAGTGCTTTTTCTTCTAATGAAATTTTTTTTGTATTTTTGATGCGTTATTATGATTTTTTTTATATTCAAAAATAAATAAAAAAATACTAAATTAATCACCAAGCAACATAATTAGATATAATAAGTTTAAATAAAAGAAATATCAATGTAATAAAAAATTTTCATTTTTAGGTAAAATTTAATTCTTTGGCAAAAAGTGTAAAGATTATTATAATTAAAATTGCACCGAGTTTGTTATAAATGAAAACTACTGTATAAACCAAATGTATTACTTTCATTTCGACAGAACTTATTTTTTTTCGTTCACTTTTTAACATAAAGAAAAAACAAAAACAAAAAAAAAATTTTTAAAAAATTTAAATCTCCTTGTTCATTGAATATTTGAACTAAACAGAAAAAAGAAAGATATACATAAGTCGGCGCCTATAATCTTTTGAATTAGATTTAGCTGCGAGTTACAACCGAAAATGAATTACATTTACACAGAAACTCGGCGCATAATATTAGAGTCATAAGCCTCAACTTTTAACCGCATGACCGTTAAATTCAAAATTACGTTAAATTAAAGACAGGTTTTCACCTGAAAAAACGCAATATTCTTAAAAAAAAATATGATTGTCCTATGAAAACAAAAAAAACCTTTCTTTTGGTTGTTGTTTCATTAAAATTGGTTAAATAGTTTACCCAGAAAAAGGATGTTTATATTTGTATGGGAAAAAATAAGCCGATTAAATATTATGATGATATAAAAACAAATTTTATATATATACAGGAAATACATTTGAACACAACTTAAGTATCGTTAACAATTTCTTAGTTATATATTACCTATGGTAATAATTCAATAAAAATTAATAAAAACAAAAAAAAAAATTGTCGGTTATTAAAAAAATAATTTCTTTTTAATATATAAAATACTAGTAGATTTACTCCGGCGTTTCTCGGAATTTTTCAAAATTAAAATTTATATTTTTATAATTTATCTAACATATAAAAAAGAAAATTTGTTTCCTTGTTTGTTTGTCCAGGATTCACGTGAAAACCACTGATCCGATTGTCGCAAAATTTTAGAGGAATAATTCTGAGAGCCCAGGGGGGATATAGGCTATGTCACATTTTTATTGATTAATGCAATTAAGCTTTTTCAATGTTTTAGATGTAGATCCGAAACGGTTGGACCGATTGACTTGAAATTTTGCAAAAATGTGCCTGTTAGCTAACGAAATTAGTTGTATAAAGTTGGTTGGAATGTATAAACCCATTTCGGAAAAGCGGGCTTCCAAAAAATTTTTTGTTCCGATTTGTGCCCAATTTTAAAAGTTGATTTTGCAGTCGAAAAGAGAGGGTGCAAAAAATTTTAGGTACGTTCGATTAACCCATTTTCCGTGACGACGCCTTGAAGTTTTCCATAAATTTTATTTGAATCTTAAACGATTAAATGAATTTCATTGAAAATTTTGTACCACCATTTTAATTATAAAAGCCCACCGGGTTGATTTGGTTTTGACTTGTTTAAGCGCTTTGCACAAAAATTCAATGACAAATTCAAATTTTTTGTATTAATGCAAGTTAATCTTTATTCCAAAAACACACTTAATTAATAAGACAAATTTTTTTGCTCTCCTCAAATAGTGCAAAAGCTAAATGAGATAATATTAATAATAAAAATAAAGTTAATAAAGAATCCGAATAATAATATCCTTAATTGTCAGCACGATAACTCAAAAACTAAAAGGGCTAGAGTTTTGAAATTCACACAAAGTAATTTTTAGACAATTTCTAGGTTCCCTATTGTTTTTGGTTAAAATCGGGACAGGGCTTCGGGGAGCTGTCATACAACTTTTTTGCAACAATATTAATATCTTCAAAACTAATTATACTATGAGGTTGAAAATTACACACGACTAGTTATATAATGAATCGAGCAGTTATATGAAGTTTCAAAATTTTACGGCACTATTTTCGAGGGGCTGCCGTACAACTTCTTTGCACTAATATGAATTTCTTTAAAACTTATTATAATACGAGGGTGAAAATCACACACGGTTAGTTATATAATGAATCGAGCACTTATATGAAGTGTCAAAATGTTACGGCCCATTTTCGGGCAGCAGCCATACAAAGTTTTCAAATCAAAAACTGTGAGTCTAATGAAGCTACGAGGTTAAAATTAAAACTGGGCAGGTAAAGTAATAAGGCAAGCTACTTGGCAAAGTTGGACATCACACTCACTTTTTAAGGAAAAGTTATCGGATAATGAGTTAAATTTTTTGTTCTTTACTATTTCTTGCGTGTCCCCGTAATTTGGGATCAATTGGAGTGGTGGTTCAGTACTCCTCTTAAACCTCCCAAGGTTTAAAAGTTTTTAGTCGAAATTACTAAAAATTGTAACTTAAATTATTATAGAACGTTTCAATTGTGTACAAGGGTTAACTAGTATTTAAAGTACAGCGCGGACTGCATATGGGCGAAATCAGCCCATGGGTTCGGATTCTGCACTTTTTAATCGGTCTAAGGGCTAACGAACATATATAAAAAATCACGATAACTCAACAACTAATGACGCTATCTTATGAAATTTGTGCTGTACAATACTGGTAATGAGATTAAGGTGGCGATTGCGTATGGTAAGGATTGGACAATAGGTTCGGAACTTAGAACTTTTTGGTCGAATTTAGGCCAAACAATTTTGAAAAATTTGAATTATTAAATATATTAGCTTTGATTAGCTTTTTATCACAAAATTTAATAATTCAAATTTTTCACTTTTGTAATTGAATTGAAATAAATATATTTTCATTTATTTCAAGTTTTTTTGATTTGTAATATTTTTAAATAGATAAATTAGTAAGAATTTGTAATATTTTTGAATAGATAAAGTACTTAGAAAAGATTTTTAGTATTATAAAGTTAATTTGGTTAGCTATGTCGTACGATGAAACTAATAACAGCTTTTATGGTTTTAAAATGCCTTATGGATATTTCATTAAATTTGAACCAAATAGGTGTAGGTTTTTCTAAGGCGGTTGCACCGTCTGACTGTTTCTTCACTTGTTATTAATAATTTCTTTACATTTCGTATGTTTTTTCTCTACAAGAATTATTTGCACTTTAAACCTATTAACAACAATCTCTAATATTGGAATATGATCGTTCAGTTCTTCCCTTTGTTAATGAATCGTTTGCATATCCAATGATTCTCTTTGTGAATGATTTGAAATCATATTCAAGGTTTCTAATCCCACATTTTGTTTTTTATTTTTTTAAGCGCTAACTGTTCAACTGGTAGGCTAATAAGCCTGTCTATACCATAGGTACATGTTGGAACAGGGGGTCATATTATATTCGTGTTATTAGAATTGGCCTTATTCAAATCCATATACAATTTAAACATGAGATTGTACTAGGCCTTATAATATGTAGAAACGTCTTAGATTTTCAATATTTACAATTCCATTTTTGGTTTATATTTCAATATTTTGTATTTGAGTATATGGTATTCTATATGTGCGAGTTATATGATTTAATTAAATTATTTGTTTATATTGTTATATTACAGTATTTTTTATTAAAGATATATCATTATTAATTATTGAATAAGCCATTAATTTAAACCCAATGACGAATGGTAGCTGAATCGAGTCGAAAACCAGAAAAGTTTTTTTACTTTCACTAGAATTCGAACCCGGGTCTTTCCGCATGAACAATTTTTAAAGGTTTTTCTGTTACATACTTCTCCACCCTGGATTTATTGGTCTCAAATTAATTAATTTAACTTGTTATGGCGTAAATTCGACTTAAAAAATCGGCTACCTTGTTTTCTTTCCCTTTTTGTACTCACCCAGTTGGATTAACCATCTTTGCAGTCTAGGGTTTATATCTTTACATAAATGTTTAGCATAAAACCATTTAATTGGTTAAATTTTGGCTGGTAGGTAGTTTTAAATTTTGAATTATTTTTATTTTTGTAGGGTTTGGTTTGATTGTTTGGGAAGTCACTATGTGGACAAGAAGTTTAGCTTGATTTAATTTAGTAAAAATTAATTTAGTACTGTTCAAATGTTCTTCTAAAGAAGTGCTAAAAATAAGAATATCGTCTAAGTACACATATTTAATTAATATATTCTCGTAGTACTGATTTCATTAACCTTTGAAAGGTTGATGGGGATTTTTAAGCCCAAATGGCATTCTTAAGAACTCATAGTGCCCAAAAGGTGTTGAGAATGGAGTTTTTTCACTGCCTGATTCCTTCATTGATATTTGGTGAAAGCCCTTTGCAAGATCTAATATTGAAAAATATTGGGTTTCCCTAATTTATCCGATATGCTTTCGATATTGGTGATAGGGAACTTGTCATCTACAGGGTTTTCGTTAAGTTTCCTGTAATCGATAACAATTTTCCATTTTTTTTAAATCGGAATTATCCGCCTTTTTTGGAACAATCCACAATGGACTATTGTACGGAGAGATGCTTTCTTTGATAATACGTTGTTCAAGCATTTAATGAATTTTTTTCTCTTTTACTTTTTCATGAATTTGAGGGTACCTATAGATTTTTGAATAAATATGTCTGTTTGTTTTAGTTTGTATTCCATGTTATATTTTGGAGTTGAAATCAACTTATCTCCCTCTTTAAAGAAAAGTAGTTGATTTGCTTTTAATAAATTTACTATTTTTGTTTTTCTTCTAAATTTAAATGATCGAAATTTATCTAAATATAATAAAAGACAAACTGCTGCTGCTGCTGCTGCTGCTGACTAGCGTGCCCTATGTTCTGTTAAGTGTTATTCACACATTTTTTTTTTTTTTTTTTTTTTGTCTTGGGGTAAGGATGGTGGAAATCGTCGAAAGATACTGAGCGCAACCACAGTTATGTGTGACTTTAACACACTAAAAACACCCGCCCTGTTTTAAAATATTAAAACTAGTCTTAGAGACTAACCATTAATTTTGCGCTAACTTTTTATGATCTACTGGAATTACAGACCTCCGTTAAGGTGATCTGAATTTATCGCTAGTTGGAGGGGCCTAGTTCTTTTAAGCCTTCTATTAACATTTGAAAATAGTAGAAGTTTTGACGCTTCTATGTTTATGTGACCTTCTAAATGGGTCTTATGTTTTATGGCATATTTTTTGATTTCATCGCTAACAATAGGAATTCCTAGATCCCTGTGTAAGTCGGAATTTCGTACGTACCAGGGAGCACTCACCATGTTACGTAGCACTTTGCTTTGAAATGTTTGAATTCTCTGAATATGTGTTCGTTTGGCACACCCCCAAAGTTGTACGCCGTACAACCAGATAGGCTTAATTATTTGGTTATATAACAAAATTTTGTACTCTATTGGCAATTTAGATTTTCGACCTAGGAGCCAATACATTTCTCTATATTTTTGTTCTAATTCTATTCTTTTCTTTTTGACATGTTCTTTCCATTTTAGCTTGACATCTAATGTCATTCCTAGGTATTTTGCCTTGTTTTCATGAGGAATATCTACCCCATTTAATTGTACGGCTGGGGGATTTTGAATAGGTTTATTTGTAAAATTTACTTGCACTGATTTCAGTTCATTTAGTTTGATTTTCCATCTTTTGGTCCAAAGATATAATTTATCACTTGCTTTTTGTAGTTTATTTGTAGCCTCGCCGACATTTGATCCTACTGCCATTATTGCAGTATCGTCAGCAAAAGTCGCTACAGTTATTTCTTGAAATTGGGGCAAGTCACTAGTATACAGCAAGTATAATATTGGACCCAAGATACTTCCTTGAGGCACACCCGCTTTAATTTCTCTCAGTGTAGAGTACTCTTCATCCTGTTTAATTCTAAACAGTCTATCAGTTAAGTATGATGAGAGTATATCTACATATTTTTTAGGTAATAGTTTCCGCAACTTATAAATTAAGCCTTCGTGCCAAACTTTATCAAATGCTTGTGCTACGTCTAGAAATATTGTAGAGCATATTTGTTTTTCTTCTAGAGCTTTCTCAATTATATCAGTAATTCTATGTACTTGGTCAACAGTAGAGTGTTTTTCTCTAAAACCAAATTGATAGTTTGGAATTAGTTTTCTATTTTTTATTATAGGTTTCAACCTTTTTAATAACAGTTTCTCAAAGAGTTTTGACATAATTGGTAACAGAGAGATAGGTCTATAAGACTTTGTTTCGTTTGGAGGCTTTCCTGGCTTAAGTATCATAATTATTTCTGCCACCTTCCAAACGTTAGGTACATAATTTAACCTTAACATAGCATTCATAATATATGTTAACATTGTTATCCCTTTTTTCGGGAGTTGTTTTAGAATGTCTGCAGTAATTAGATCGAAACCTGGTGCTTTTTTTGACTTCAGAGCTTTAATTTCTTCAACCATTTCTATATGAGTAATTAGTTCAATGGCATTTTCTTCTCTTCTGAAATCATTTTCAATGTAGAGGTCTGACTCTATTTCATTGGGCCGAAAAATTTCTTCCAGGTGATCTGCGAATGTTTCGGCTTTTTCTTTATTATTTTTTGCCCATTTACCATCCATTTTCCAAATTGGTGGGACTGGCACTACAGGTTTTTTCAAACTCTTTGTTGCTTTCCACAAAGAGTAATTTCTTTCTTTTTTAGCTGATAAATTCTCAACATATTTTTCATATGATTTGTTTTTTATTTCAAGAATTCTTCTTTTAAGATTCTGCGTTATTCTATTCAACACAGTTTTATCAGCTGGGTCACGTGTTTCATGCCATCTTCGTCTAGCTCTTCTCTTTAGTTTAATCATATTTAATATATCTCTAGGATAATTAGGTCCTGCTGTCATGTATGTACATTCTTTTGTATTATTCCATGCAGCATTTTGGACAATTTTATTAAGATTTTCAATTGCTAAATCTATTTCATCTTTAGTTGTTATTTTAACCCTTAAATTTATATTATTTTCTATCTCTTGTTTAAAGTTGAACCAATTTGTTGATTTATTAAAAAGTGTAGGCTTATTTTGTTTCTTAACAATTTTTTCATGCAGGTTTAGTACGACAGCCGAATGGTCTGAGTCTAAATCCTCATTATTTTCTAGGCTAATAAAATTTGGAGATATTTTTTTTGTTATGAAAAAATCCAGTAGATCAGGAGTTTTATTTGTATCAGTAGGCCAATAAGTTGGTTCGCCTGTAGAATGAAAATAGCAACCCAACTCTCTAATAGCTTTCCTTAGCTCTCTTCCTCTTGTTGAGGTAAGTCTTGAACCCCAATCGATATGTTTGGCATTGTAGTCACCTCCTAGGATGAACCTATCCCCAAGTCGGTTCAAGAGGTCTTTAAGGATCATATTCTTTAAATTATATTTAGGAGGGCAATATAAAGCCCCAGTGTTTAAATCCTGTTTAAGGGACTTAACACGTATTACTGAAAGTTGAAATTCATCAGTTTCTATTTTAAACTCTTCGTGATGCAGTAAAGAGTTTTTCACCAAAATTGCACTACCTCCTCGCGGCTTATTACTAGGGTGTGTCGCATTGTAACATGTGAAACCTATTATTTTTAATTTTGACTGTCTTGTCATATGAGTTTCTGATAGGAGACACACATCAATGTTTTTAGTTTTGAGAAATAGCTCTAATGCTAGTTTTTTATTTAGTACGCCGTTTGCGTTCCATGTAGCAATACTAATTTTATTTTGGGCCATTATTTAGAAATTTTCTCGGAGTACTACTATAGCTTTTGCTAGAATTATTTTCTAAATTGGTTATTCTTTTAGAGATATCGTTCATTGAATTTAACAAATTTTGCATCATCTGCATTAAAATGTTATTATCAGCTTTAGTGTTAGGTTTATGAATGCTATTTGTGCTATGAGTTATATTCCTAACGTTAGTGCGTTTTATTATTTTTTCAGCTGATTTTTCTAATGCTACATTGTTCTGTTTTGTTGCACTAGGTTTTTTTGCTCCATTTTGTGATACTTGGGCATACGATAAACCGTCGATGACCCTGCTAGGATTTAAGCTTTTAGATTTAGGGTTAGGTGAATTCGACGCACCTTCTTTGGTATGTTTTGGATTACTTTTTTTTTTTCTCTTTTGTAATTCTTTTGCAACTACGCACCCCCTATAGTTTGCAGGGTGTGCCTCAAGGCAGTTAGCACACTTCGGCGTAACCTTTTTGTCTTTGTCACAATTCGTTGATAGATGTGACCCTGCACATTTTACACATTTAGCTAATTTTTACACTGAGGAATCAGATTTGTTTTTTTCAGAGCTTCAATTTTCACTCTCATGTGCTGAATAAACTCTATTTTATAAATCTTATCAATGTCCTCAGTATTTTCAAATGTTAACATAAAAAGAGGTAGTTTAACTATAGTTTCCTCCTCATTCTTTTTAATTTTTTTTCTTTTGTTAACAACTTCAATGATTTTAAAACCCTTACATTTAAGCTCTTGCTTTATATCTTCAGGATCGCATGAAGGATGCAAGTTCCTAGCCATAACTTTAATTGGCCTGGTCAACTTGTTTTCATAAGTATGCCATTCTAAATTAGCTTCATTTATGATTTTTGTTAGTTCTCTGTATTCCCCTTCTTTTTCAACATTAATCTTCAGTTGATGGTTATTCATCATATTTATTTTATAGTTAATTTGTACATCTTTCAGTATTTTATTAACTTTGGGGTATTCTACAACATTACTTAAGATAACCGGAGGAGGTTTGTTTTTTCTTGTAATTATGGGTTTATCAATTGAAATTTTTGGTTTAATCACCTTTAATTTTTCTACACTATTTTCTTTGTGTATTTCTGGTGAGTGCTCCGCTTTTCTTTTTTTCCCTGTACGTTTTACAATCCACTCGGTTTCCCGAGTTAGTTCTTCTTCATCTGTACAGTATTCTACTGCACTTTTAGTTAATTGCTTTTTCTTTAGCATTTTATTTTCTTCGGTTAGAGTGTGAATCTGACTCATTAAGTCGCTACACATCTTCTCTAGTTCACTTATTCTTAAATGAAACTGTTTCTCTACTGTAATACCCACGTCTAGGGGTTTATTCTGACCGTCATCGTTAGACATAATTTTTATTAAATTCGAACCAGTAATATTTCTAGTGACATTAGCAGTTACATTACGCTCCATTATTTAATATTATCTTTTTATCTTTTTACCACCTTCTAAGAAAAGTAAATAAATAATCTTAAAATATAATTTCACCTCCTCAGTAGCTGAAATTATCAAATTAATAAATATATTTTCCCACACTTTTATCGACCTCCTACAATCATTCATAATAACACATGTCTAAATATTAAAACATGTAAAATTCATTTAATACCTATTAACCCAAATATTTTACAAACCACTTATGAAATAAACCAAAACATTAATTTTTGGTTGTTAAAAATAAAAACTCAATTACATAATAAAAATACATTTCTTTTTATTATTGGAGTAAATTCCAATACAAATTATTAATACATTTCTTTTTATGTAAAAATGCATAATATGCATTTATAATAATACAAATATTCAATATAAATACTATAATGTAAAAATGCACAATATGCATTTTCTTTCTCGTAAACATTAATGTAAACATTAATGTAAACATTTAATATAAATACTAAAATTAGAATAAGAATACATTGTACTAAAATTAGAATAAGAACGTTTGTAATATGTTGTAATACCAGAAGTAAAATGGTAAAGTAAGACCAACGTAAAGAAATCAAATAGTATATAAATGTAAGAATTATCAAGTATAATTCAATTCAGTTTTGGTCTTAAGACATTTAAGAACATAAAATATATTTTTATAAAAACTTAAGAATTCCTAGTAAATCATTACTAGTAAATAATTATATAAAATAAATAAAATACAAGTAAAACAAAGTGTCCTTGTTTTATTTCAAAATATTTAAATTTTACATAATAAAATTGGCGACGAGGATGGGATCCGTTTAGTGAAAAACAATTGATATTGCAAAAGAAACCAAACGCTTAAAGTTCAATTGAGTCTGATTGAACGATATCAATTTCACTTGTGTATTAACACTTAAAAACGGATTTACAAACAATTCCGATAAGGAAAAATCAATAAATATATACATACATTTGTATATATAAAACGCACCGAGCGTATAATTAAACAATATAAAAAAATCTAAATTTTTAAAAAACGCGCTAAGCGTATAATACAAATTAATAATTAATAAATAATAATTTTAAAAACACTTTCTAAATGACAGTGAAACATTTAAAACCTGGTCGGTAAAACAAAACATCAAACCTAAAGTTAAAACTATACAAACAATTTTTAACTTCTATAAAAAAAATAATAACAAAAAACGTAATAAATATCAACAAGCTGTAAAGAAGGCGAAGAAAATAGGCCGGAACGAGATAATAAAGTGCAAGAAACTAGCAGCAATAACCAAGCAACCAAAGCAAGTAGACAAAACATCAGTAGCAGTAGACGAACTCCTATATCAATATATTGTAAGTTATTTAAGTTTTCTATAAGTTTTGTAAATTAAGTTGTATTTAATATTCAGTTAAGTAAAATTTTTTTATGCAAATCCATTTATTTCAATTTCATTAACCAATTAAAATTATAAAAAAAAAAAAATGGCCAATGCACAACAAGTAAATACCCTAACAATAGAACCTTTAAAATATCTCGAACGCTTACCAGAATTTAACGGGGATAGTAGAGATTTACAAAATTTCACTAATTTAATAGACAGAGTACATCCTATTTTGGGTACATACGACGTCTTATCTCAAACAATTTTCTCAGACATTATTAAAAGTAAACTAGGAGGTAGAGCTAGGGAAATAATAGAAATAAACTGCCAAGCAACTTCTTGGGCAGATATTAAAACCATTTTGCAAAATAACTTTGGTGAAAAGAAAACTCCAGATGAATTATATGACGAACTTAGGGCTATAACCTACAAGAATGGAAGTATAGAATTTTTTAACGAAATAAAAAATAAATTAAGGGCATTGAATAACAAAACAGTAATAGTGTTAGGTCCGGGAGTCGCTGCAAACGAGTGTGCTCGCAATAATATAAGAACTGCACTGAATCTATTTAAAAGTAAAATACCAGAACCAATGAAAACAATTCTGGCATGTAGGAACCCAACTACATTAGAGACCGCTATGGAAATTTTATTCCAATCTGGACATGCATTTACGACAAATACATTTCCAAATACAAGACCAAACCGCGCTCAGAATGGTGGTAATAGACCACAAACATACAATAATTACAATAATTATAAAAATAATAACGCTAGTAATAATAGATTCCAAAATAACAATAACCGTCAAACTTACGGACAAAATAACAATAACCGTCAAAATTACGGACAAAATAACAACAATCGTCAAACGAATTATCAAAACAATGCTAACCAAAATTATAAGAGATCAAGTAATTTTAGGCCTCAGAACAATAATAACAACTATAATAATAATTATAATAGTCATTATAATAACAACGATAACTATAACCAAAATACCTTTAGAAATTATAATAACACAAATTATAATAATGCTAACAATACCAATAATAATAATAATAATAATCACATGGGCCAAGAGCCAATGGATATTAACAAAACGCAAGTCAATGAAAATTTTCAATTGACAGCCTCAGGGGAAACCTACCCTATATAGTGGTACAGTCAAAAACGACACCCCTTAAATTCATAATAGATACAGGTGCAACCAATTCTATTATAAATCCAGGACTTTGTCATCCTAAATGGCAAATATCAATTAAACCAATTATGGTTAAAACTCTAAAGCACCAAATCCCCATAGATACTAAAGTTCGCGTTCCATTATTTTTCGAATTAGGAAATACCGATGAAAGAATCGAATTCTTAATATGTAATTTCCATGACAAATATGACGGTCTGATAGGAAATGATGTATTAAGAAAATATAATGCAGAAATTGATTTTTCAAATAATAAATTAAAAATTAATGGTAAAGAAATACCTATATTATTCAACTTATCAAATTCAAATGAACCAATCAAAAATGAAACAAAAACAGCCAACGTTTCATTAAATCTTGGAAATAAATTACAACAAAAACGCGAAAATATAATAAATCTCAGTAGTAAACCAAAATTTATCAAGGAAAATAAAAAGGGAAAAGTTAAAATTAATACAAATAACAAGTATGAAAAACAAATTCCAGAGGATATAATCCACTCGAATTTTAACATCGAGAAAATGGAATTACCATTATCTCAACAAATTAGAGTTACCCATTTAAACCCGGAAGAGGAAGAAAAACTATTGACTATAGTTAAAAGATTTTCTCGTATCTTTTATCAAAAAAATACGAACCTCACTTTTACCAATGCTATAAAGCACGAAATTCGAACTACCGAACATGCGCCAATAGCGGTAAAAACCTATAGATATCCGTACATTCATAAGAATGAAGTACAAAGTCAAATCCAAGAAATGTTGGAAGACAATATCATTAGGCCAAGTGCATCACCTTATTCTGCACCAGTATGGGTGGTACCGAAAAAATCGGATGCAAGTGGTAAAGCTAAATGGAGACTTGTCATAGATTACCGCAAATTGAATGAGGTAACAATAGATGATAGGTATCCTATACCAAATATTGATGAAATATTGGCAAAACTCGGACGATGTCAATATTTCACAACTTTAGACCTTGCTAAGGGGTTTCATCAAATCGAGATAGCAGAAAAGGACACTCATAAAACTGCTTTCAGTGTTGAAGGAGGACATTACGAATTTCTTCGTATGCCGTTTGGCTTAAAAACAGCCCCGGCTACCTTTCAACGATTGATGAACAATGTCTTGTCAGATTATATCAATAAAATTTGCTTGGTATATCTGGACGACATAATAATATTCTCAACCTCATTGCAAGAACATCTGGAATCCATAACCAAGATTTTCCAAAGACTTAAGGATACGAATCTTAAAGTACAATTGGATAAATCGGAATTCCTGAAACGTGAAACCGAATTTCTCGGTCATATAATTACAAGTGAAGGCATAAAAGCCAATCCACAAAAAATAATATGTGTTCAAAATTTTCCTTTACCAAAATCGGCAAAGGAAATAAAACAATTTTTAGGGCTCACAGGGTATTACCGGAAATTTATTAGAGATTATTCAAAAATCGCGAAGCCCATGACAAAATATTTAAAAAAGGACATTAAATTGAATATAAATGATCCTGAATATAGAGAAAGTTTTGAAACATTAAAAACATTATTAATTAACGACCCGATACTAATTTATCCTGATTTCAACAAGCAATTTACTCTGCAAACTGACGCAAGTAATTATGCTCTAGGTGCTGTTCTTTCACAGGACAATCATCCTATTTGTTATGGAAGCCGTACTCTTAACGGTCATGAACAAAATTACAGCACTATTGAAAAAGAGTTACTCGCTATAGTATGGGCAACTCAATACTTTCGTCCTTATTTATTTGGAAGGAAATTTTTAATTGAAACTGATCATAGACCTTTGACTTGGTTGTTCTCAGTCAAAGAACCAAACTCTAAACTAACAAGGTGGAGACTTAAACTTTCGGAATATGACTATGTCATAAAATATAAAAAAGGTGTACAAAATGGAAATGCAGATGCATTATCCAGAGTCATTATAAACCACGTTGAGGAACCTGAGGTAGAAGATTCTATAATTAAGGATACAAAATGTCCAATAAATTTTTATAAAAACCAAATCATTATTAAAAGAGTTAATTCCGGTTCCCTTAAAATCAAAACAGAAAAATTATTCAATAAGATTAGAAAAACTATCCTTACCAAGTTTCTGGACACCGAAACAATTAAAACTATAATATATAATCATTTTAGTGCTGAAAGAACTAATGCAATCTTAATAGAAGACGAATTATTCTTCACTAAACTTTATGAAACTATTAAAAATAATGCTGATCTCAACAATAAAAAACTAAAAATTATAAGATGCAAAAAGTTACTTGAAGATATCACGGACGAAAATATTTTAGCTGACATGATTGAAAAAGAACATATAAAAAATAACCATAGGGGAATAAATGAGAATTTCGCACAACTAAAAGACAAAATTTACAACCCAAAATTAAAAGATAGAATCACAAAGTACATAAATAACTGCGAAATCTGTAATATGGAAAAATACGAACGTAGACCTATTAGGGAAAAATTTAAAATTACCGAAACACCAAGTGAACCTAGAGAGATCATTCACGGTGATGTTTTCTATAGCTTAGATAAGACCTTATTCTTAACTTTAATCGACAAATTCTCGAAACATGCTCAAGCAATTAGAATTAAGGGAAGAACTTGGACAGAGTTCAGACGGGCAATCTTACAATACTTAGGTTCAGTAGGAAGTTTTAAACAATTAACAGTTGACAATGAATTAGGACTGAAAGCTATACCTTTACAACAATTCTTAAAGGATAACAACATCCAAATTCATTTTACATCTAATAATAATCATACTTCTAACTCTGACGTCGAACGACTTCACAATACAATAAACGAACATTTAAGATTACTACGCCACGATCCTAATAAGAACTTTGAAACTGTAGAAGAGAAAATATTAAAAATTATAAATTTTTACAACAACACTATTCACTCCACCACAAATAGAAAACCCATTGACTTTTGTAATGGTACAATCGGACAATCAGAATATAAAGACATTAAAGACAGAATAATTAAAATAAAAGAAAACATTATAGGTAAACTTAACAAAAATAGAGAAGAAGTCGAAATTAAAACAGGCCCCCAATACCTAAAAGAAATTAGAGGAGGCAAAAATCATTCTAAGTTTAGAAAAATAATCGCTAACAGACTGGACAATGACCATATAATCACTAATACCGGATATAAATATTATAAATCACATTTAAAAAGATCTAAAAAATTCCAAAATAATACTTCAAATACAACCCAAAACTAAGATTATTAAATAATCAATACTTACAGAAAATGCTTCTCATATTAATAACACTACTATTACCAACAATGGTTTTATCACGGGAAATCGAGGTTCAAAATCTAAATGATAACAACGGATTCATTATAATCAAAGATGGACCAATTAAAATAATAAGGGACTATGAGAGAGCCCTACACATCATTAACATATCACAATTTGAAAAAAATAGAGACCACATAGAAGAAAACATCATAATAATAAAAAATCACATCAACTTGAACGATCCTGCCTACTTAACTATGATACATAATTTTCACTTATTAGAAATTAAAATTGACGGGTTAAAACCACATACCCACAAAAGACCAAAAAGAGGTTTAGTAAACTTTGTAGGCTCAACAATAAAATTTTTAACTGGCAATATGGACAACGACGATAAAGAACTGATTCAGGAAAAACCAGATCAACTTTCTAAATCAAATTCTGACCTTATCTCAGAATCTAACAAACAGATATCGATAAATAACCAACTCTCAGAACAAATTAAAAATGTTTCTAACTATGTAGTACAACAACAAAAAACAATCGCAGAAATTTTATCTAAGTATAAAAATTATTCACCAGGAACGACTAACGCAAAAGACGAACTGGACATACTAAAACACATTTTTCAAATTAATTACGATATTACTCTCCTAAGAAATCATATAGACGACATTGAACAAATTATTTTATCTAGCAAACTTAATATTTTGTCTAGAAACATCTTGACACCTGACGAAATAGATATTCTATCAGACATCGAATCCTTCAAAGATATAAAAATTTCAGTCGCGTTTTTCCAAAACCAAATATTAATTATCATTTACCTTCCAATCTACACCTCTATGACTTATTTCGAAATAACCATTGAGCCAATTCCTAATAAGGATAATAAAGAATTAACATTACCAAATAATAAATATATAATGGATTTGTATAAACAGATTTTTTATAATAATGTAAAAGATAATCAAAAAAAGAATTTAATTGAAGTAGTAGATGAATGTGTAAATAAAATCACAAGTTCCACTCATGCAACTTGTGAAATGAAATTAAATACAAAAGAAATAATAAAAGAAATAAAACCAGGTCTAATTATTGTAAAGAACCTGAATGATACTAGTATTAGCCATGACTGTAATGATGAAAATTTAATGTTATATAAAAATAGTTTAATTAAATTTCAAGATTGCTCTATAACTATTAAAAGATTTACTTTTACAAATGATAATTTTAAAATTAAACATCATTATATTTATCCATTCTCAAACATAAATATAACAAATAGTGAGAATGATATTGAATTAGATTCTAAAGAATTAATTTTAAGCGACATAAATAATAATAGGAAAATAATAGAAGAAATTCATACCAAACATAGATATACAAACTATTTTAACTATTGTATTTTTATAATCATAGCATTATCGCTTATACTAATTATTATTTATCTTCTTAGAAAAAAATCTAATAATGGAAATATTATAATAACTTCGTCGGAGCCTCAGTCTAAGGGGGATGGAGTTACATTACGCTCCATTATTTAATATTATCTTTTTATCTTTTTACCACCTTCTAAGAAAAGTAAATAAATAATCTTAAAATATAATTTCACCTCCTCAGTAGCTGAAATTATCAAATTAATAAATATATTTTCCCACACTTTTATCGACCTCCTACAATCATTCATAATAACACATGTCTAAATATTAAAACATGTAAAATTCATTTAATACCTATTAACCCAAATATTTTACAAACCACTTATGAAATAAACCAAAACATTAATTTTTGGTTGTTAAAAATAAAAACTCAATTACATAATAAAAATACATTTCTTTTTATTATTGGAGTAAATTCCAATACAAATTATTAATACATTTCTTTTTATGTAAAAATGCATAATATGCATTTATAATAATACAAATATTCAATATAAATACTATAATGTAAAAATGCACAATATGCATTTTCTTTCTCGTAAACATTAATGTAAACATTAATGTAAACATTTAATATAAATACTAAAATTAGAATAAGAATACATTGTACTAAAATTAGAATAAGAACGTTTGTAATATGTTGTAATACCAGAAGTAAAATGGTAAAGTAAGACCAACGTAAAGAAATCAAATAGTATATAAATGTAAGAATTATCAAGTATAATTCAATTCAGTTTTGGTCTTAAGACATTTAAGAACATAAAATATATTTTTATAAAAACTTAAGAATTCCTAGTAAATCATTACTAGTAAATAATTATATAAAATAAATAAAATACAAGTAAAACAAAGTGTCCTTGTTTTATTTCAAAATATTTAAATTTTACATAATAAAATTATTAGCCTGGATTCCCGCTTTGTCACTGGTTTTTTTTTCAACTACAGGTGGTGATCTTCCCACTAAACCGCCCTTTTTAAAAGGGTCGGCTGCGTTGAACGTAGATACATTTTTAACCACTGGCGACTTAACTAATCCCTTTGTGGAATTAGCCAAGCCCTCGCCGGCAGCCGTGGTCTCTGCCGACATTTTGGTAGATATCCCTACCATATTTTTATCTTTATTTGTGTTCATTATTTTATATTGTTATATTTTGTATTTTATACCTACTACCAGGTATTTTAACTGCCGCCCCTTTGGGGAACCGACGCAGACCAGAGAGCCGTCCATTCTGGATCAGTCGCTTCTGGATTTCCGTTGGATTTTAGAGGACTCGTACCCCAAGCATTCCTTACTGCGGATGTTTCTAAGCCCCAATCCGCCGGGGGGTTATTCACACATGTAACATAACTTCTAATTACAAATACTTACATACAAAAAAGTGAATAATGAAAGAAAAAATGAAATCTAAATATAATAAAAGACAAACCACTGCTGCTGCTGCTGACTTATATTCAAAAGAGAAAGAAAAAATGAAACTGATAAAGTGTAAATTATGAGCAGAAAGAAAAAAAAATCAAAACGTATAAGAAATCTGTTAACAGATAGATACAGAAAATTATAATAAAAACGTATAGAGAATTTTTTTACATTTCAGTATGTATACTTTTATTTAAATATCACTTACAGAACTAATAACTCACTTAAATTTTTATTTAGTTTTTATTTTTTATAAATATAATAAAAGACGCTGCTGCTGTTGCATTATGTTAATGTTAAGTGTTATTCACACCTGTAATATACTTCTAATTACAAATACTTACATACAAAAGAGAAAGAAAAAATGGAACTGATGTAAATTATGAACAGAAAAAAAAAAATCAAAACGTAAGAGAAATCTGCTAACAGGTAGATACAAAAAATTATAATAAAAACGTATAAAGAAATTTTTTACATTTCAATATGTATACTTTTTTTTAAATATCACTTACAGAACTAATAACTAACTTTAATTTGTAGTTTTTATTTTTTATAAATATAATAAAAGACGCTGCTGCTGTTGCATTTTGTTAATGTTAAGTGTTATTCACACATGTAACATACTTCTAAATAAAAATACTTACATTCAAAAGACAAAGAAAAATGAAACTGATAAAATGTAAATTATGAACAGAAAAAAAAAAAAAACAAAACGTATGAGAAATCTGTTAACAGAATACAGAAAATTATAATAAAAACGTATAAAAAAATTTTTTACACTTCAGTATGTATACTTCTATTTTATTATCACTTACAAAACTAAAACAAACTATTTTAATGTTAACTTAACGTTCTTTAGGTAACGAATTTCCTTTTATTAATTCAGTAGCGCAATAGTAGGAAAAAAGAATATACAATATACATATATAAAAAGAGAAATTAAAATTGTACCTGTCGTCCGACAGGCTTTTTTACTAGTCTTATTAATAAAACTATTGTCTAAATATTCTATTGAACATATTTTACTAATAATGAAACGGTAATAATTTTCTTATAATATTATTGTTGATAATTATTGTAGTGGTTTTAAATGGTATTAAAAAATTTTGTCCCCTTATAGCATCATAATTCTTACTTTTATAGTTCGATTTGAACACTGGAATGAAGCGGTCGATGTATATGAACTTTAAAAAAAATATAAAAGTTTAAATAAAAATGCATATTCGCAGAAATATAATTACTGTTATTAGTTAATAATATCTTAGTTAAAAGTTTTTTTGCAAATTTTTTTTTTTAAATATTCGAATAAGTTTCACTAATCAAAATAATGAAGGTTAAGTAAAAACCTCAACTGCATATAATGCAAATTGGAAATGCAAGTAATCAAAATTTACTAAGAGACTAAATAAACTTAAAATTGTGTGATATAATGAATAAAAAAAATAAAATAAAAATATTTTTTTCAATATATACTTTTATTAAAGTAGTAGGCCCCTTAAATTTAGAAAATAAAAAATTGAAGGTAGATCTTGGTAATTTGTTACTGTTTTAATATAAAAGTAAATTGCTGGTATAAGAAACAGTTCTTTTAGTTTTTAAAAACTTTTGAGCTTAAACTATTGAAAATTTTCATTAACCAAAAATTTATGGTAGATCTTTTGCATTTAAAAGTGTTTTAATATAAAAGAAATTGCTGAAATGAGAGACAGTTCTTCTTTCTGTTAGTCTTAATGCTTTTATATTAAAACACTTTTAAATGCAAAAGGTCTACCATCAATTTTTGGTTAATGAAAATTTTCAACAATTTAATTTAAAAGTTTTCAAACATTAAAAGAACTGTTTCTGTAAATTCAATGCTAATAAAGTTCGTCCGTTATGTTTCAAATATAAGCTGGAAAGTTTAAACTTAATTTAATATTTATTTGAAAAATTTAAAGTTTGGTTTTGAATTCAAAGCTAATAAAGCTCGTCCGTTATGTTTCAAATATAAGCTGAAAAGTTTAAACTTAATTTAATATTTATTTGAAAAATTTAAAGTTTGGTTTTGAATTCAAAGCTAATAAAGCTCGTCCGTTACATTTGAAAGTTAAGCTGAAAAGCTTAAACTTAATTCGATATTTTTTTGAAAAGTTATGAAAAATTTTTAAAGTTTGGGTTTAAATTCAAAGCTAATAAAGCGTTCAAATTCATTACGTTTGAAAATTAAGCTGAATGGTTTAAAAAAGCCATGGAAATTTATTTAATTGTGAATTTGACTAAAAAGTTTTGGAACAAATAATAACAAGCGTAACCTGGTTTGGTTTAAAGACAAACTTGTTAAAGCTTAAACTTAATTCGATATTTTTTTGTAAAGTTATAAAAAAATTTTAAAGTTGGTTAGCCCAACCGTACAAATTATTTGCGTCTTGATAAATTACATATTTGGATGCATGATCTGTATTAAATTTTTGTTTCATATATTTATTATTGGCTACAGAATGACGCGAGGAACATTGACTGATACCTCCACATATTCCTAATTTTATAAAATTGTTCATGTCTATATCTGTAAATAATTGTAGCTCTATTTCTGTGAATTTAAGCATTGCTTGCAAAGAGATACCTGGAGCAGTGTAAAAATTTGCAGGGTCTAAATTATAAATATTTCTACATATTTTTCTAAAATTTTCAATAACGTCGGTTAATATTAAAACATCTGTTTTTATATATAATTTTAAATAATCTAATAAATTTTGACAATTAAAAGAATTCTATACGGTAATTGCATGATTATAATTTTCTATCGAACAATGAGTGTTCGTAATTTTATTATAGAACTCTGTCTGCGGTGGTAAATTTTCTTCTTCTAGTTTTTTCCAGCTGTTCAAATAATCATATGGAAAAGCACCTTTTCTAAGCATAAGATCAGAATTATTCCCAAAAGAATGTAAAATATTTTGCATATTATTTTTATCTACATCTTTTTCTACATCTTATCTACATTTTAACTACAGCAAGACTGTCTAAACTAGCGGCCATAAAACGAAAACTATCTAAAAATCTAATATCAAAAGTATAGTTTTCTTCAGGAACTATAATTGTTTTTAGTTAACGACATGTATTTTCCTTATTCAAAGGCATGACCGATATGTTACCTGGTACTATGTTTAAAGACTTAAATGAGAGATGTCAATCATATGCTGAGAAATTATGAAAAACTACAGGGAAATATGAAGGTTTTCTATATAAAATATTGAAACTAAGATATGCAGAACCTCTATATTGAACATTAAAATGACAATGGTCAGTTACTCGATTATTAAAGTCTAAAAACTTCTTGCAAATGTGACATTTAGGTGCCGTTAGCTGCCTTAGTTTTCATCTAAAGTCATTTTGGTCATTGGTTTTGGATTTTTAAAATATGTTAATTAAGAAATGTACAGTCTTTTGGTAATCTGTAAGAAATTCAAAATTAGAAATAAACATAAACACATAAAATTTAAGAACCAACCTTTTAACAAAGTCGTCGGCACAAGTTGATCCAATGCACTCTACATACTTATTTAGAGAAGCATCAAATGAACATTTTATAAAATATGAAAACGCTGCAGGAACGTGTTCCTGAATATTTGTTGTAAATGACTTTTCGGTACCTGGTTGACATGTTAAAATTGGTTTAAATGTAGTCTCACCATCTGCATATATCACAAAAGGTGCTTTCGTTTGCTGGTTATGGTTTTTAAATTTTTAACTTTTTTCAGTCTCCGTTGGTAAAATTTTTATCACATTATTACATTGTTTTTTATGGACTTGAAGCTATGTTGGATAATGGAAATGTTGTAAACAGCTGTTAAAATATAGTTTTTGATTTATGTTTAATTAAATTAGTGTGAAGTAGCTTTGGTAAACTTTTCATAAGAACATAATGCGCTTTTTCCTTTTGTTCGAGAAGTATTAGATTGACATGATGTTCTTTTTCATCTTTTGATAAGTAATACGGTCCTATTAATTTATTCTTTGCAACTCCAAAAACATTAATGCTTATTTTTGGATTTTTGTCCTTAAATATTTTTAATTGTGTAACTTTAACTCAATTCCCTCAAAGTTTAAAAGATTTAATATGTTTTATTTTATATGAACGAGGTATTGAGACATTATTTTTTGGTGACTGAAATGCTGACATTAAGGCCCATTTAAAGTAGTAAATATATGAATTTTTAATATTTATGCAAAATTTTTTATTTTCTAATTTTAGATTCTTCTGATCCTCTAAGAGATTGATATTCATTAACATTTATTTCTAATACAATCATTTTTAATAGTACCCATCCACTAGTACCATCTTTCTCTTGAAAATCTTCTTCACATTCCCATGTCTTTAGAATGGTATTCTCTAATGCATTTTGTTAACCTTCAATACTCAACAAGCGTTTATCTTAAAACGCTCATGTTCAAACAAACAATCTTTCCAATAGTGTGGAAGTCTTGGAATATTTAGTTAAAAGAAACTCTATTTATATGTGATTCATCTTTCTTTTTATGGACTCAAGTGTATGGATCGTCCGTCCGTCCGCACGATAATTCAAAAACTAAAGGAGCTAGGATCTTGAAATTTTCGCAAATTCGTTTTTTTGCAATAGCTTTTTTCTCCATGGGTTCGGGTGGCTGAAATTTTGGCAAAAGTAGTTTAGTTCTATGGCCAAAGTTTCTGCAAAATTTGGTTGGTCTGTTGCAGTGAGTTCGAGTAGCTGCCATACAACTTCTTCTTTTATATGAGCATTACTCTGTGACTGTACCTATTAAAGCTGGGTGTCTGAAATTTTGCTAAAACTAGTTTAGTGTAATGGCCAAAGTTAAGTTATTTGGTTGGTCTACTGCAGAGGGTTCGAGTAGCTGCCATACAACTCCTTCTTTTATATGAGCATTATATTTCACCTAATAAAGCTGGTATGTTTGAAATTTTGCCAAAAGTAATTAAAGTTTATAATAATAATGACATAATGTTTATATAACGGTCATACGGGTATCCCAGAGTTGACACAGTCTACTCTACTACACTCTTCCTCGTTTTTATTTATTGTTATTAATTTGATCTGTTATTAACCTTTTCAATTTTAATTATAGTCGGTTAAGTTATTAAGCTGTCAATAATCAGAAAATGATAATTATTACAACTTTGTTTATATCAATAATAATATAAAAAAAGTTGCATTTGATTTAAAACATAACCCTTGATTGTAACAATGTTGCATCGTATTAGAATATTTTATTAATTATTTTTATTTAATTAATAAGATCTTAATTATATTCAGTTAATTTACATTAATAATAATATTAACAAGGTAGCATTTTAAGTAAATCTTTTCTACATTTTACGCTTTTGTGAAATGATTAGCTATAAATGTTTGTTTGATATAGAAAATAAAACATAATTATAAAGCAATTTTTAAGTTAGATTTAATCTGTTTTTATCCTTTTAAATAGAGACAATTTACAAAGTTATAAATTAATAACAACTAAAATTAAATATAAAAAATGTCAATCATTAAAAAATAATAATTAAGTGAACAAATTGTTTTGTATATAATAAACTGCATACTTATAATTATATTACAAGTAAAAAGTCAGTTGCAATTATCATTACACAATGGTAAGTAAATATTATTTATTTATTTTATTTTAAATTTTCTACCACATATTAATTGTTTTTATTTTTATTTCTAGTCTTTTTTAGATAATTTACGAGCAGCAGCCAAAGGTGACCAGGAGATGTACAAAAGGATAGATGATTTGGCTGAGGGACAGCTTTATAAAATTATAAAATGGTTCTTCCTTAATACAAGAAGAGGTCAACAGGTAGTGCCCGCAGAAGTTTGCCACTGCTTAACAAATTAAAAAAAAAACATTCAATGTTCCAGAACGTGATGCCAAGCGTGTTAAAACTGAGGAAGAGCTTACATAGTGAAACGGTGTAAGTCATTTTCAACTTTTTAGGACGGGATAAAGATCGCCTAAATATGGCTGTTTTTGAGCTAATACCGAAAAAAAAATAAACAAGTAAAGAAACAGTCAGTCGGTGGACTTAGAAAAACCCTACACCTACTATTTGGTTCAAATTTAATGAGATATCCATAAGTCATTTTAAAACCATAAAAGCTGTTATTAGTTTGATCTTAATACATAGCTAACCAAATTAACTTTATAATGCTAAAAACATTTTCTAATTACTTTATCTATTTAAAAAAATTACAAAATCTTATTAATTGATCTATTTAAAAATATTAAAAAACAAAAAAACTATATATATATATTGAAAATATATTTATTTCAATTCAATTAGAAAAAAGGAAAAAATTTTAATTATTAAATTTTGTAACAAAAAGCTAATCAAAGCATAATATATTTAATAATTAAAATTATTCAATATTGCAATTTTTTTAAATTATTAGTTTATGTATCTATTAGAAAGCTTATAAACTAAAAATATGCAATAAATGTATTTCTAAAATACAATTACAAATTTAGCACTTTTCATATAATTCATTTAAATATAAAAATAAATTTTACATAAATGCAGCAAGTACCTTTGAATATAGCTTAAGTATCGTACACAATGTCTTAATTATATATCACCTATGGTAATAAATCATTAAAATATATGATATAATAAAAATCAAAAAAAAAGGATCGTTTATTAAAAAAAAATATTTTGTTTTTGATTTATAAAATATTATACAAAATATGTTTTATGGTAAAATTCTTAGCCTTTGAAAAATATAAAAGTGTTAAATAAAAACGGAAACAGGAAAGAACCCTCGTGTATCAAATTTAAAGTTCCTATCTTCATAAATTTCGAAGATAAGCTTTTTAATTTTGGGATTTCTTAGGAGACAGCTGAATCACCACTACAATTAAGTCTAAATTTCGGGGACGCATAGGAAATATATTCTTTGGCTTCGAAATTATAGTCATGCGGCCTCAGATCGATCAAAAGCTTCTAGTATCGAACTCATTGATCGAACTCTACCAGAACCAATTCCCATGGTACTTTCATTACTAGTTACCTAGTTTCATTCTTAATCTATCGTTAGTACAGTAAAGACATACTCTTTCGCTTTGTTTTTAATTTTTATTAAATTTTTTAGTGAATCATCATATACTATTTAAATTAAAATTAACACTACAATTAAATTATAATAACATTTAAACTTTAAAGCGCAATAATATTACAATATTACAATTTTGTTGACTCTTGCGTTAAATATATATATTTTTTTTTTGTTTCTTAACCTTTTAAACAATAAAATAAAAAAAATAAAATAAAAAAATTAAATATAAACAATAGCAATAATAATTTTGCAAACTTTTGAATTTTTAACCTCTAAATCTTTTTTTTAATTAAATATATTAACAAAATTATTAACAATTCTTCCACAATTAAATGTGCTCATGTCACGTGCGGTAATCATGAATCTAATTTAGATTTGCTGAAATGTAAAGGCTTCTGCGGTAAAAAATTACATGGAACTTGAGTAGGTCTAGAAAAAAATTGGCATTCTTCTAGACTTTGCAACAATTTCGTATGTGATGAATGCCTTAATATTCATGATCTGTTCTGCTAACATGAATAATAAAAACTTAACAAGCTTGCTAGATACCAAGGATGATCAAATGCAAGTGTTAAACAAAGCGATCAAAGTAATAGACAACACTAACAATGTCTTGTTGGATTTGAGTTAACGTTTTGACGATACAAATCCACTAGTTCTATCAACTTCAACTAACGAGGAGGTTGCAGATACAAAGTACGAAGTTGCCCATAACTTGGCAGTAATTAAATCAGTGATCAACAAATTGGAAAATATAAATAAAACGGACAGGCTAGAAGGAGAAATATCTTCTCTTAAAACGGATATTAGAAAGCTTTGTGTCATTGGGTCGAAAGCTTCCAATTCGTCTATAAACAATGTAGACAAAGTAAAAGACGAGATCTGTTCATTAAAAACAGATATAAGGGAGCTTTCTGAAAAAGTCGAAACGGGCAGTAATGTAAACAAATCCTTTCAAACAATTACAAAACAAGTGAGGGAAAAAAACCAAGGGTTTTTAAAAAGCACATTTTCAAAATTATATACGGTTTCTTACTGAGTATTTTATCATTTATTTTTATAAAAATATATATTATTTATTTATTTATTTATTTCAGATCTCAAAAGAGCTAATATAGCTCGTACAGAGTTTTATAATTCATAAAGAAAATAAATTTGTAAATCAAATCCTATTATAATTATAATACATAAATTATATACATAAATTCTTTTTTTTTTTTTTTTTTTTTTTTTTTTTAATTCAAAATACTGTGATAATTCAATAATAAAATGCAATAAAAAATTAATCCTACTAACTGCATTAATTCAATAACAATATTATTGTCGCTCATCATATCTAAGAGCCAATAAATAGAAAGAAATGCAAAATATACAGAAAAAATAAAAATAAAAACTTAAAAATTAAAAATTATTAAGAGTGAAACTAAAAAAATAACATTATATTAAGAATACATAATTAAAGTCAAAACACAAAATTGATACCTACTAAGAAACAATGTAGTCTTTTTGTTTTTTTCCCTTTTTTTTTTTTTATACCCTACACCTATAGAATAGGTAAAGGGGTATATTAACTTTGGTATGGTGTTTGTAACCACCTAAAGGAAGCGAGCTAGATATGGAAAAGTATATATATTTGTGATCAGCGTGACCGCCTTAGTCGATATAGCCATGTCCGTCCGTCCGTCCGTCCGTCCGTAGGCACGATAACTCAAAAAATAATGGAGCTATCTTGATGAAATTTTAACTGTAGGTTACTAGGACTGAAAGTACGGCGGGGATTGCATATGGGCGAAATCGGTCCATGGGTTCGGATTCTGGACCTTTTAATCGGTTTCAGGGCTAACGAACAAATATAAAAAATCACGATAACTCAACAACTAATGACGCTATCTTCATCAAATTTGTGCTGTAGGTTACTAGTAATGAAACTACTTCGGGAATTGCGTAAGGTCGGGATTGGACCATGGTTTCGGAACCTAGAACTTTTTGATCGAATTTAGGCCAAACGAGCATAATTCCGAAACCAATGAAGATAGAACCTCCAAATTTAGTATCAGGGTGTCCCTTCCTATTTCCTAAGTGTCTTGTGAATTTGGGTCCCATTGGAGTAGTGGGTCGGGGACCAGCCACACATTTCCGAAGACCTTAAAGCATATCTTTAAAATTAATAAAGATAACAACTTGAAAAAATGTAGAAGCTTCCAATTTGCCACAAGGGTGTTCTTTACTATCTCTTGCGTGTTCCCCTAATTTGGGATCAATTGGAGTGGTGGTTCTGTACCCCTCTCAGACCTCCCAAGTTTTAAAGGCTTATAATCGAAATTACTAAAAATAGTTACTTAAAATTAGGATAGACCGTTCAAATTGTGTACAAGGGTTAACTAGTACTATAAGTACAGCGCGGACTATATAAGGGCGAAATCAGCCCAACGGTTCGGATTCCGGACCTTTTAATCGATGTCAGGGCTAAGGAACATATATAAAAAATCACGATAACTCAACAACTAATTAGGCTATCTTCATGAAATTTGTGCTGTAGGTTATTGGCAGCGAAACTACGGCGGTGATTACGTACGGTGAGGATTGGACAATGGGTTCGGAACTTAGAACTTTTTGATCGAATTTAGGCCAAACGAGCATAATTCCGAAACCAATGAAGATAGAACCTCCAAATTTGGTATCAGGGTGTCCTTCCTATTTCGTAAGTGTCTTTGAAATTTGGGCCCCATTGGAGTAGTGGATCGGAGACCAGCCCCTCAGTTCTTAGGCCCTTAAAGCATATTTTCGAAATTAATAAAGATAGTAACTTGAAACAAATGTAGAAGCTTCCAATTTGCCACAAGGGTGTTCTTTACTATTTCTTACGTGCCCCCCTAATTTGGGATCAATTGGAGTGGTGGTTCAGAACCTCTCTTAGACCCCCCAATGTGTAAAAGCTTATCATCGAAATTAATAAAACTAGTAACTTAAAATTAAGATAGAGCGTTCCAATTGTGTACAAGGGTTAACTAGTATTGAAAGTATGACGGGACTGCATATGGGCGAAATCGTACCATAATTTCGGGTCCTGGAACCCTTGAAAAGTTCAAGGACTAACAAACATATATATTATAAACACCATAACTCAAAAAATAATGCCGGTATTTTGATGAAATTTAACAGTAGGTTACTAGTAATGAAAGTACCATGGGAATTGGTTGTGGTCGAGTTTAATTTCGAAGCCAAAGAATATATTTCCTATGTCCTATGTGTCTCCGAAATCTAGACTTAATTGTAGTGGTTCAGCTATGTTCAAAGGTACTTGCTGCATTTATGTAAAATTTATTTTTATATTTAAATGAATTATATGAAAAGGTGTAAATTTTTAATTGTATTTTAGAAATACATTTATTGCATATTTTGCGTTTATAAGCTTTTCTATTAGGTATATAAACTAACCATTATAAAATAATTACAATTTTTAAAAATTTGGATTATTAAATATATTATGCTTTGATTATCTTTTTATCACAAAATTTAATAATTAGAATTTTTTCATTTTGTAATTGAATTGGAATAAATATATTTTCATTTATTTCAAGTTTGTTTGTTTTTTAATATTTTTAAATAGATAAATTAGTAAGAATTTGTAGTATTTTTTAATAGATAGGGTAATTAGAAAATGTTTTTAGTATTATACAGTTAATTTAGTTAGCTATGTCTTACGATCAAATTAATAACAGCTTCTATGGTGTTAAAATGACTTATGGATATGTCCTTAAATTTGAACCAAATAGGTGTAGGGTATTTCTAAGTCGGTTGCACCGACTGACTGTTTCTTTACTTGTTTTTTTTTTTATTTATTTACTTAAAGTTAACTGTTACTACTATTCGCAAAACAACTTAAAAAGTAACTATTGACATTGTTTTTAAATTTCACAAAGTTATTTATTTGTTTAAGTTCTGCTGGCAAATCATTATAGATCGCAAAAGCCTTGTTGTATATTGTATCTTGTTTATTAAATCTCATTTTAGACGATGTAATATGTATTTTCTCAGCATTTCTGGTTCTATATTTATGTACTTCACTGTTCAGACTGAATTTGACATTTGTGTTAATGTTGTTAGCACACATAGCATGAACATGCATTGCTAGCTTACTTTTAATCAATTGATTTATAGGTAGAATATTATTCTCAATATGGATCTGTTGAGTTGCCGTTCTGATTTTATAACCAAATAAATTTTTTATGGCTTTGTTTTGAACAGTTTGAATTAGTTTAATGTACTTGTTACACACATTTCCCCATAGATGTATACCATACGTAAATGTTGCATGAAACATACTGAAGTATAATGAACGCTTTAGTTTATGTGGGACTCTATTTCTAATTAATTTAAATAAACCTGCAGACTTTCTGGCCTTAGTTAGTTGTTATCTAATTTGTTGCTCCCAAGTAAGATTTTCATCTATAATAACACCCAAGTATTTATAGCATCTCACTAAATCTAAGTCATAACAGCCAATTTTGATATGAAGCATATCAGTTACCTTCCTCTTGAATATTATATATTTAGTTTTATTTGTATTTAGAGTGAGCTTGTGTTGATTCATCCATTCCTGAATTAATACTAGATCTATGTTAATTGCTTCTTCTAGTCTCTTGCAAAGTAGTTTCAGCATATACTATAGCCAGATCATCTGCATACATATACGGCTTTCCATTTGGCTTTAAATTAAGTAAACCGCTTATATAAACTGAAAATAATGTAGGGCCTAGCGAACTCCCTTGTATAACACCAAAGTCATTTTTCTCCAGGCCACTGGTCACACCATCACATTCAGCATACTGATTTCTCTGAGAAAGGTAACTTTTGAACCATTTGAATTCATTACCTTTTATGCCATGTTCGAATAGAATTCTAAGTAATAATTTCCTGTCAACACTATCAAAAGCTTTTTGAACATCGAAGAAAACAGCTGCAACTTTATTCCGTTTGTCAATTGAGGATTGAATATCGCTAATCACATCAAATAGAGCAGCTAGATCTTCTTGAGTGCTAGATCTTCTTATAAAACCATATTGTTGTTGTTTGTTTAATTTGTTTTTATATAAATAATCCGTAAGTTGGTTGTTGACTACGGTCTCCACAATTTTGCTAAATACTGATGATATAGCAATAGGTCTATAATTATTAAAATCAGAAGTATTTCCTGATTTTTTATAAACTGGAATAATTTTACTGAATTTAATACATTGCGGAACTTCTGCTTGGGTTAATGAATAATTAATCAGTTTCGTTAAATTATTAATCAGTTCATTTTTACATATTTTGATTATGTGTGGTGAAATTTGGCCCTGACCTGCTGCATACGTGTCTGATAACCCATTTATTAATTTTAAGCACTCTTTTTGGTTAATAGTTTTAAATTTAAATTCTGAAGTTGTTCTAGTTTTTGGTACATATACTATGTTATTAAATTTACCAGCCATTTTTTCACCTATGTTTGCATAAAATTCATTAAAGCTGTTGATTTTATCATATTTTTTGACTTTATTTAGTTCACAGCTTGCAAAAAAATCATTTTCTTTTTTGTTTTCACAGCATAAAATATTTTTAATGTATTTCCAGTTTTTCTTAGGATCATTTTCAGCTTTTTGGAATTGCATTTCATCATATAACTTCCTTTTTTTTCTTTTCAAACTTGTTGTTAAGTTCAACCAGTATTTATATTTGTTTTTAATTAAAGGTGAGTTACTATTTTTCGCAAATTTTTTGTACCAGTAATTTTTTGTTTCAATAGCTTTGGCACACTCATTGTCAATCCAGGGTGCAGAAAATTTACTATGTTTTCTATTAACTTTCTTCACAACGGTAGCACTATTTACTGCATTTTGACAATTAATTACAAGTTCTTTTGCTAGTTGATTAACATCAGTTGTAGCAGTGACATAATTATTTAATTTTTTTTTAAGGTACACGTAGTTTGTTTTTTTGATTAACAGCTTAGCAAAAGACTTTTGTTTATTTTTTAAATAAACATCATTCACTTCCACAAACATTCCTAAATGATCGGATAAATCATGATGGATTAAGGAAATTGCAATTTTGGATTCTGGATTTTTTTTAATAACGTGATCAAGGCATGTACTGGAATCAGGCCTGGTAATTTCATCACTGCATATAGTGTATCCATTCGTCTCAATTGTTGTTAAGTACTTTTGCACACTTAGATCATCTAAATTTCTAATATTAAAATTCAAATCACCTATAATGATACTATTTTTATTTTTGATGTTTTCTAGGTGTGAATCCAGTTTTACCAGAAATTTGTTAATATGTAGAAGCGATGTTTCAGGTGGTCTGTATATAGTTGTGAAGCTGAATTTATTATTTTTATCAGTGATTTCAATGTTAATAAAACTATTGAATTCATCACAATAAATTTCATTAGTGTTATATTTTACATTATTGTGTATAAATAAAGCAGCACCTCCTCCACGTCTATTGTTTCTGCAAGAGAATAAATTATTATAGTTTTTTATTTTAATATATTGGCATTCATAATCCATTATCCAGGTTTCCGTAATTGCAATTATATGTACTAAGTGTTTAATTTTATCTAATATGTGAGCTATGTCGTCAATTTTGTGTTTAAGACTTCGAGCGTTAAAGTATAATATTTTTAGTGACTCTCTGTTTATAATATTAATATCATCAAAATTAAAGATGTTTGTTTTAACATGGGTATTTGATGGCAAATCAAATGCTATATTATTCAACATATAAGTTTTCTTCTTGTAGAATACGTATTATTTTACTTTTATCAGTTTTTCTAATAAACAGTTTGCCATTTTTAACCCAAGTGAAAACAATTGATTTATCTTTTTTTAATAATCTTGCCTTTTTATGTAAATATTTGAAGTACGGTGTTAGACTTTCATTAACAAAGATTATATTTTGATTAGTATTAGTTTTTACAATTACTTCAGTTTCTGCATTTACATTTTCTACATTTAGAACGTCGGTTTCTGAATTTACATTTGTGGCATTTAATTTAGTTCCTGTAATTACATTAGTTCTAAGTTCAGAATGGCTTACACAACTCTCACTGTTTAGTATGGCAGTTGTAAGAGTTTTTTTCTTTAAGCCTTTCATAAATTTGTTCTTAGATTCCAATTGCTTAAATTTAACAATAATGTTATCTGGCTCACCTGACTTTTTTGATGGGTGTTTGGCTTTGAATACATCCTTCAATTCGTTGACATCGAACTCAACACCTGTTTCATAAGCTATTGCTTTCACAACTGAAATTGGATTATTACTAAGTACACTTGGCACACCACAAATTTCAATATGCTTCAATAATTTTTTTTGTTTTAACTTTTCGATCTCGACTTTGTTAATCCTAATATTGTCTTGTAAAATTTTGTTCTCACTCCTTAAGTTGGTGTTTTTATCAACTAAAGAATCTATGTATTCTTTAATTTCCCTAAACTCATTTTGTAACTTTTTAAACTCCTCACCTTGTGCAGCCTGATTATTTAAAATATGTTGTAATTTTTCAGATATATTTTCGGTATCAGTTTGTACACAATATGAATTATTGTAGAGATGCTCCTTTGATGTACTCGTCGAAGCTAAATTAGTGGATAACCGGCTACGTCTTTGTACTTTGCATGAGTTGCAAAACCAGATTTTCTCGTGATTTAATGTGTGTTTCTTAAAATCTTCAATGTCTAGTTTAGAGCACGCTACACAAAAATACCTTTTACATGGTCCATCACAATAAATTAGCTTAGATTTACGTAAATTAATTTTTTTATTGCACAAATTACACAAACCACTGCCTGACATTTTGACAGTTTCAATCTTCAAATTATTATTAATATTATTATTATTATTATTATTATTGTTAATTATGTTATTATTATTGTTATTGTTATTATTATTTTTATTATTATTATTATTTTTATTATTAATAATTAATATGCATTTGATATTCAATATGCATTAAATATTCAATATGTGCCATCACTGTTTTCATCTGTTGCTCGTGTGAACATGTAGTAACATTTGCTCACAATGACAGATGACACTTGATTTTGTTGACAAATATATATAGTGTGGTGAACAAAAATTTAGTTTTGTATTTATTTATAGTAGTATTATTTATTTAGTATTAATTTAGTATTTACTATTTTTTATTATTTATTATGTGTTTAATTATATATTATGCGATTAAGTATTTAATTAGTTGTGAATTTATTTACTATCAATTTGATATCAAATGAAGCACTTCAAATTTATTATTTATAATTTAAGTTAATTTTTTGTGAATATCACTAATATATTTTATTTGTTCAATAATATATTTTATTTGTTCAATATTATTATTAGTTTTAGTTTTTATTTGTTCAATATTATAGAATGTGAAATAAAGTAAAAGTACATGATTGACATCAAATTGTTGTTTTTCATTTTCTTAAGTGACCACCATTTTTTTAATAAGTAGTAAGTTCAATTTTAATTATATAAGAAAAAAAATAATATATTGAAATTATTTAATGAAAAACCATTTCAGAAGCAGTTATATCCAAATTATTTTATTTAATACTAAATTTAATTAGTTGCAAAAACGATGTGTTTTAAAAAACAAAATTAAATTATTATTATTTTTCTTAAGTGACCACCATTTTTTTTAATAAGTAGTATGATAATATTATAATTTTGTTATTTCATTAATAATTAATTATATGACTAATAGTAAAATACTTAGAATATAACCCCAATATATTCAAGGAAACCGGTTAATAAGTGCAAAATATAATGTTGGAGCTTCATTGTTAACGTTTAATTTTGGAAAAACTTACACCTGTGAATAAATTACTGTTTTATAAGAACATAAAAGTTTTAATTTTGAAGACCTAGTAGCCCTTCAATGGGGAAGGTTCCCAAATTTTTGCTTAGCAAACTTATGATGGATCTGCTCACCCCCCTCCTGTCTTCATCCTTCCATTTTTTTTCGGTTCTAAGAAATCAATTTTGAACTCCAACAAAATTTGGAATTTTACCTAGAATATTATTGTCTAACCAAAAATGGTTAAGACTAAGAAACAACTTCTTCAATTTAAAGAGAATCTTTCAAATTTAAGAAAAACCTTTAACATATGTTGAAATATAATGCTGCAGCTGTAAATTTTGCATATTTGTAAAAAAAAATTTGAACAGGTGTTAAAGTTACCATTATTAAAATTTTATAGGTGTTAAAGGTGGTTGAAAATAGCTAAATTTCAATTTTCGAGCCCTTATAGCTCCTAAACAGGGAGCGTGACAAAAAAATTTTGTTAAGCGACTCCTACTAATTTTGGAAGACCTAACTTCTCCCAAAATTTCAAGATCCTAGGTTAAACCGTTTAGAAGATATATAGGGCCAAAAATTTTGCAAAAGTTGAGTTTAGCTTAATGGTAAATTTTAGTACCGTATGGTAACCCCATACATTTTAGCCTTATATTTTTGTAAAGCCTATAAAACCAGCTATCTTTTTCCGTTTTCAGATTGAAAATACACTTAACAAAACTCTTGTTATAATAATTTAAAAATAGGACTTCTTCCAACTTTGGGGGGCTGTAGCCCCGTAACGGGTGGGGCTACAGAAAAAAATTCTTCTACGAAATTAATTTTTTTGTAATATCTACCTGTGGTTAAAATTTCTTTACTCTATTTCAAACGGTGTAAAAGTTTTTGTAAACATACGGACGGACGGACGGACGGACGGACGGACGGACGGACGGACGGACAAAGTCAAAATTAAGAAAAATCTTTGACACTTATTGAAACTTTCGTTTTGGAGCTTTCAATTTTGTATACAAATAAAAAAAATTTTGACAGGTATTCAAGTTACAGGTGTTTAAAAGCTAAATTTTTAGCAAAATTTCAATTTTCGACCACTTACAGCTCCTAAAGAGGGGACGTGACAAAAAAATTTTGTTAACGGACTCTAACTTATTTCTAAAGATCTAACTTCTTCCGAAATTTTAAGTTTCTAGATTTAGCCGTTCAGAAGTTATGGGGGACCAAAAATTTTGTAAAACTTAGTTTTGAATAACGGTAAATTTTAGTACCGTATGGTAACCCTATACAATTAGTTTTTAAAAATTTGTAAAGCTTATAAGAACAGCTGTCTGTTACCGTTTTCAGGTTGGAAATATACCTTATAGAACTCTAATTATTACTGTTTAAATATAGGGCTTTTTTCGACTTTGTGGGGCTGTAGCTCCTTAATGGGGGGGGGGGGCTACAAAAAAAGTTTTAACATTAAATTATTTTTATTGCAATACCTACCCATTTCTGATATTTTTAGTCAGTCGTAGGTAAAAAGGGACGGACGGACGGACGGACAGAGTGAAGCTATATAGGCACATTTTTACAAAAATTTTTGAAAATGTGCTAAAAAGACCGTTAAAGAAGCTTGGTCGCAAACGGACCAGTTTCTCAGCTTTATTTCTTCTCTCGATACTACTACTCTGGGGCCTGAGTACTTTAAACCGACAACAACTGTATCAGCTGTCAAAACAACGTCGAGTTCATCCGCCAATGCTGTGAATGACATTTCATTACATAGTGAATTAGCAAGAGCGGAATCTTCTAACTCAACTTCGACATCATCATCATCAACATCATCAACACCTTTATCATCGTCATCAACATCACCAACATCATTATCATCATCATCATCTTTACCTACTCCTTCTTCTGCAAAGTTAGTAACCAAAAAACTGCGCTTTACAATACCTCTTAATATGGAAATGAATACAAAACAAAAACAGAAAGCAACTAAGGTCACAAACGAGAGCGTTAAAGTTTTGCAGTCGTTGTACTTCACAAAATTTGCAGCATCAACAACTCCAAGTTACCTGAGTAAATTTCTAAAAAATACATTTAAGTTAAGTAATATCGAAATTCAAATTACTAATATTACTCCTAAGGATCTTAGATTCAAACCTAAATATAAATCTTTTAAAGTTATGGTACCCAAATCTAAAATTTGTGAAATAATGTATTTCAAAAGGTGGAAAAAAGGTACTATAATAAAAAATTTCATGGACAATACAAACCCTTCCAATTCATTTCTAAACACTACACATAATACCACACCACATAAAACCATTCTCTTAAATCCGTTTGCCGTTCCTTTTAACAATCACACAAAAAAAACATTTCCAACTCAAAGTTCAACAACTAACGGTTCTAAATATATATTACTATAATAATAATACTAATACTAATATAATAATACTATTACTATAATAATAATACTAATAATAATACTAATAATAATAATGTTAACAAAAAAAATTTTAATAATAATAACAATAATAATACTAATAATGATAATAGTATTAAGGTTAATATTAATAATGATAATATAAACAACGTTAATATTAATAATGACAATAATATAAATACTAATGCCAATAATAATAATTTCTCGTTAAACCCGTTATTACCTCCAATTGTAAGAATGACACAAAAATCTCTAACTGAGGACTGTGCCTACGCACTTTCCAGATTTAGAAATGAAAAAATTCTGAATTATGTGAGACTATTTCTTGCATTTTTGCACGATGACAAAAATAATCGAGTAATTGAGTGTAAAACAAGAACAAACTTGCTTGTTTTGATACATAATGAAGGCTTACCATCAAAGAATTATATAGCCTTTATTTTAAGTATCACAAAAATATTGGTTTCACTTCTAAACAAGTAGAAGATGATTTGAGTGCTTTCCGAAGTCATTGCAATAGCAATTATTACATTCACTTGAATCAATCTCGTGAAAATTATAATAATTTTTTTCGGCCAAGCAGCAAGTAACAACTTAAATTCAAACCTTTGTATGGATTCCCACACTAACTTACTAACACTGTCTAACTATAGTATCAATAATAAAAAGAGCATTAATTCCTCTAACAATCTGAAATTTTTCTACCACAATTGTAGTGGTATGAGAGGTAAGCTTAAGAAATTATTTATTGACGCTTAGTCATGTGAATTTAATATACTGGCTATCACTGAAACATGGCTAAACGATTCATTCGTAAATGAAGAAATTTTGGACAGTACTTGGTCGATATATAGAAAAGATCGGGATTATCTTGCTACAAATTGTTCCCGTTGTCGTGGTGTACTACTTGCAGTAAACAATACCTTATCTAGTGTGGCATTAATCACTAGGACTTGCTATTCTTTTGATCACCAATTTATTAAGGTAAACTTAGGTATCAATTTTTTATACCTTGGTATTGTTTACTTTCCTCCAAATTCTGAGTATTCCTCATATTCTGAATTTTTCGAGATATATCAACTTGTTATATCGAATATGAATGAGGATGATTTAATTTTAATTTTTGGGAACTTTAATCGTCCTTCCTTATCTTTTATTGTTGACGAATCTGATAATTTGTTACTACCAATCAACTTTCAGGACGAAATAAGTTTCGATCTTATTAATACATTTTATGGTAATGATTTACAACAAATTATCTGCTTTCCGAATAACCATAACAAATGGTTTGATCTTGCATTCTCGAATGCATATGATAGAGTGGTGGTAAAACTCGCTGATGATGCAGAAAATCTTTTTACTAACACTCCACATCATAACGCAATCATCTTTGAATTTTCCACTTCTATACCTCTTTTTACTAAATCTTACAATAATATTTTTGTATATGATTTCTTTAATGCTGATTATCAAAGCATTAATTTTGCTTTATCAGTTATTAGTTGGGGCGACCTGTTAATCGAACAGGATATTGACTTAATGATTACTCAATTCTATACAAAGCTATTTGAGATAATCAACTCTTTTATTCCTAAAATTCGCAAAAGAGACAAAACAACCGAACCTTCGCTCAACGGTGAACTAAGGACATTGCGTAACCAACGCAACAAACTATACAAAATAATTAAAAATTCAAAAGAGCCTAATAATGACTTATTGGACTTATTGGATTATTGCTTTTGAATTTAAACAAAAATCTAACCTAGCTTATGATATTTATATTACTAACATAGGCAACAAATTAATTACCGATCCTAAAAAATTTTTTGATTTCGTTAATACAAAACGCAAAACTTACGGCTATCCAAGCTCAATGTCAAAAGACAATACGGTTTCTACTTGTCCTAAAACTATCTGCAATTTTTTTGCTAATTCTTTTCAAAAAGTTTATCTTCCACACGATTCTCCATTTGATTTCGATTTCTCTTACATAGTAAATAATTCAAATCCTATTATTACGGACTTATATCTTACCGAAATTGAAATATTTGAAGCAATCACTAAACTTGATACTAAAAAAGGTATACGACCTGACCTAATCCCACTGACTTTTTTATACAACTGTGTTAGTTATCTAACTTATCCACTTCATTATATTTTTAATAAATCTCATTCTTCAGGTATTTTCCCTCTTGTTTGGAAATCTTCTTATCTTACCCCTATTCATAAAAAGCGAGATAAATCATTCGTCGAAAATTTCCGTGGCATTGCTATTTTATAGACTATTCCAAAGTTGTTCGAAAAAATTGTTGTAAACAAAGTTACGCCCATCATAAATACAAAACTAAACGAACAACAACGTGGATTCAGAAAAGGTCGTTCCACAACAACAACACCTTTTAGTTTATACTTCTGAAATCCTTAATGAAATGGAAAATGGGCACCAAGTTGATGTTATTTACACGGACTTTAGCAAAGCATTCGATAGTGTTGATCACAAAATTCTACTAAACAAACTTGCTACTTTAGGTATTTCCTGCTTTACTTTTGACGTCTTAAGAAAAAACATTGGCGTTCGGTATTTATTGGATAACTTTAAAATAAACAATAGATGTTGCATTACATTCAATAAACACAGCCATCTTTATTCTACACAAATTTCTCGATACACTTTTAAACATAAATTAAACTTAAAATTCATTCATGACCTAAGCCAATAATTTTAACCTTCATTATATCATATTACACTTCAAGTTCATATTATTTTTTAATTTAGTTACTTTATACAGTTAGTATTCATAAATTTAATTTCAACTTTAAAAGATTTAGAAGAATTCAAATTTGATTTTCAAAACATCAAAGTATTTATGAAAGCTCAGCTTTTCAGTTAAGTTAAGTTGTAGTTTGAGTATACACCATATATAAAGCTTTAAGAACGAATGTACAGAATTAGAATACAGTATTTGAACACATTCGATAATTTACATAAAGCAATATATTTGTACAGATCTCTAATCTGCAAATGATCGAAATCGGACCATGGGTGTACGGGTTCTAGAACCTTTGATCGGTTCAAGGGCTAACGAGCATGTATTCAAAAAACCCGATAACTCAAAAACTAATGACGCTATTTGGATGAAATTTAAACTCTAGGTTACTAGTAATAAAAGTACAGTGAGGAATGTTTATAGTCGAAACAAAGGACAATGGGTTCGGATTCTAGAAGCTTTTGATCGAATTGAGTCGTTTGGCATAATTTCGAAACCAAAGAAGATAGAACCTTAAAATTTTGGGCAATTTTGGGCAAAATAAGGTGTTTCTTCTTATTTGCTTTGTGAACGTGAAATTTTGGATAAATTTGAATAGTGGTTTGCCTATTACCGAAAACAATAAAGAGTGTAACTAATAAAATAAATAAAAAATATAGCAGCTTTAAAATTGGTAGAACGGTGTTTTTATACCCTACACCTATAGAATAGGTAAAGGGGTATATTAACTTTGGTATGGTGTTTGCAACCACCTAAAGGAAGCGAACTACATATGGAAAGTATATATATATTTGTGATCAGCGTGACCTCCTGATATAGCCCTTTCCGTCCGTAGGCACGTTAACTCAAAAAATAATGGAGATATATTGATGAAATTTTAACTGTAGGTTACTAGGACTGAAAGTACGGCGGGGATTGCAAATGGGCGAAATCGGCCCATGGGTTCAGGTTATGGACCTTTTAATCGGTCCAAGGGGTAACGAACATATAAAAAAAATCACGATAACTTAACAACTAATGACGCTATCTTCATCAAATTTGTGCTGTATGTTACTAGTGGACCATGGGTTTGGAACCTAGAACTTTTTGATCGAATTTAGGCCAAACGAGCATAATGCCGAAATCAATGAAGACAGAACCTCCAAATTTGGTATCAAGGAGTCCATTCCTATTTCCTTAGTGTCCTTGAAATTTGGGCCTCATTGAAGTAGTGGGTCGGGGACCAGCCACATATTTCCGAAGACCTTAAAGCATATCTTTAAAATTAATAAATATAGCAACTTGAAACAAATGTGCAAGCTTCAAATTTGGCACAAGGATGTTCTTTACTATTTGTATGGCCCCCTAATTTGGGATCAATCGGAGTGGTGGTTCTGTACCCATTTTGACCTCCCAAGGTTTAAAAGCTTATAATCGAAATTACTAAAAATAGTAACTTAAAATTAAGATAGAACGTTGCAATTGTGTACAAGGGTTAACTAGTATTTAAAGCACAGCGCGAACTGCATATGGGTGAAATCGTACCAGGGTTTCGGGTTCTGGAACCTTTGAAAAATTCAAGGCTAACAAACATATATCTTAAAAACAGCATAACTCAAAAAATAATCCCGCTATTTTGATGAAATTTAAACTCTAGATTACTAGTAATGAACGTACCATGGGAATTGGTCGAGTTCGGACAATGAATTCGGATTCTAGAAGCTTTAAATCGGTTTGATGACAAACGAGTATAATTTCGAAGACAAAGAATATATTTCCTATGTGTCTCCGAAATTTTGACTTAATTGTAGTGGTGGTTAAGGTGCCTCCTAAGAAATCCCAATATTAAAATGCTTATCTTCGAAATTCATGAAGTTAGAAACTTTAAATTTGATACACGAGGATTCTTTCCTATTTCCGTTTTTATCTAGCACTTTTATATTTTTAATTTTTAAACAAAATTTTTAAATGAAAAACAAAACATTTTATTTAAAAACGATTAAATGCCTTTTTTTTAATTTTTATTATATCATATATTTTATTGAATTATTACCATAGATGATATATAATTAAGACATAGTGTAGGAAACTTAAGCTATATTCAAAGGTCAAACTTGCTGCATTTATATAAAATTTATTTTTATATTAAAACGAGGAAGAGTGTGGTAGAGTAGACTGTGTCAACTCTGGGATTCCCGTATGACCGTTATATAAACATTATATCATTATTATTCTAAACATTAATTACTTTTGGCAAAATTTCAAACATACCAGCTTTCTTAGGTGTAGTGTAATGCTCATATAAAAGAAGGAGTTGTATGGCAGCTACTCGAACCCTCTGCAGTAGACCAACCAAATTTTGCAGTAACTTTGGCCATTACACTAAACTATTTTTGGCAAAATTTCAGACACCCAACTTCAATAGGTGTAGAGAAATGCCCATATAAGTGAAGAAGTTGTATGGCAGCTACTTTGACCCAGTACAGTAGACCAACCAAATTTTGCAGTAACTTTGGCCATTACACTAAACTATTTTTGGCAAAATTTCAGCGCTGTATGCATTTTCTACAAATAAACAAATAAATAAACTTTTGATTCTTAATTTATTTAAAATTTTTTTGCTATGTAATCAAATTTCATGTTAATTATAAGTTTTAGTTTTAAGAATATTTTTTTGTAAAAACCTTGTTTTGGTTCAAATAAATAAATAAATAAATAACCTATCCTACATTTGAATATACACGAAAAACAAAATAGGCACTCGCTTATTCATATAATATTTTTATCTTACAAAATACAAGTAAACTTATATTTAGACACATTATACTGAAATTTATGCATATACATACATTGCATATTAATACAAATTAATAAAATCATTTCGATGAATAAGTTACGTATTTAACTTTTTGTATGTTTAGCATTTTATAAAATGTTGGGGTCGTGGGTTCAAAGTCGCTTCATGCTGCAATTTTGTTTTTTAATTTCAATATAAACTTTTTTTTTATTTAAGTACCTACTTGTATAATTTTTAAATTTATAAACCAAAAATGTACGGGCTGACTTAAAATAAACTCTAAAAATTTTTTATATGAAACTGATCGTCTATATAATTATTTAGTCTATGGTTTTATATTATCAAAGTGAAGTATTTTAGTTTTTAAAGTTACAAATTTATAAAGAAACTATCCAAATAAATTAATTTTGTAATTTTTCTTATTATTTTTTTTGAATTTAAAAAAAAAAAAAAATTTTTTACTTTTAAGGAGGATCGAATTCACATCTATTTACACGCGAAGCCACTTTGCTACCATACACTGAACCATACAATTCTTACATATTTATGGTCAGATTTGTAATATAAATATATCACTACCTGACAGAATGAAAAATAAACCCATAGACACAGGCAAGTTTATATAAAAGTATAAAAAAAGGTCCAAAAAAGGCTACCATAAACAAAGCACAGGGTCCAAATACAACAAAAAACAAAAAAGAGAAGTTGATAGCGTAAAAAGTGAAAATGAACAGCTTAAAGGTGAAATCGAACGACTTAAAGGTCAAATAGAATTTGCATTTAAATGCAAAAAAAAATTATCATAGTGAGGTGAACAATAACTTCTTTCGCCCACTAGTAGATGCGGAAGGTGTAAAGGAGGAAGACGTCAATGGAATTAGAAAGCATGATTTAGAAGTGAACTAAATTCTAACAATAGAAATAGAAGAAAATTTTATTGCAATATTTAGTAAAAAAAACCAAGCAAAAAAAAGGTAAGTACCATCAATTGAAAAAAATAACAAAATCAATGTGAAAATAAAAATTACCAAAAACCTACTCAAGCACATATAATTTAAACGATAATAGGCTAGTATGTGATTTAATAAAAAAACTAATACTAATTTCTATAAATATACTCCAAAATCTGAAAAGAAACTAACTTTTGTCTTTAAAGGTTTAACTATAATACCTACACATGTGCTGAAGTGCTAAATCTTTTAAAATTTAAAGAAACACCTAGTATTAAGTTTGAAAAAGTCAGAAGATTAATTACAAGATTATCTTTAAAAATTAACAAACTACTTCCACTTTATATAGAAAAAGCAAGTTCAAGCAGTATTCAAAACGACATCTTTAATTTGAAAACACAAGATCACTAGATTATTAAATTTGAAAAACCAAAAAAGCATAATTTAATACAATTTTCTTTTGTATTAAATTATGCTTTTTGTATTAAATTATGATTTTCACACACTGCTATTAATATTGTAATATGGAATACAGGTGTTTTAAATGTGGAAAAAAACATGACATTAGAAAGTGTGAAATCGAAGAAACTGATGACAAAAATAAGCTGTTTTGTATTATATGTGGAGAATTTGGCCATCCTGCTTCTTTCAAAGGCTGTCCAAAATATAACGCTAAAATAAAAAAACGCGATGAATTCAAATCACTGCTAAGCTAAAAATTTTAAATGGAAGTCAATATGTTAACAATTACAAAAAAAAAAGTTTCATTTGCAAGTATATTAAAAAACCATGCTAATAATAATGCTAACACTTCTAATTACAATTATAATCTTAAAATTCTTACACTTTTTCTAATAATTAAAATAATAACAACACTAACACAAATAATAACAATAATTTAGATTTTAAAAACATTTTATTAGAAATTAAATATAGTATAAGTTCTTTCCAAAATAATTTAAGTACATTGCAAAATGATTTTAATTTATTTAAAAATAAACAAAATGAAGACACAAATAGAATTAATTCTTTATACATAAATATGTTTAAAGTTGTACCTAACCAACAAATATGATAAACACAATTAATTTAATTTCGATAAATGTCAATTCCCTTGTTTCTTTCGAAAAACTGTATTATCTTTTGCACTTTCTTGAGAATAAGAAACCAGATGTCTTACGCGTGAGTGAAAGAAAATTAAACTAGTAAAGAAACAGTCAGTCGGTGCAACCGACTTAGAAATACCCTACACCTATTTGGTTCAAATTTAATGGGAAGTCCATAAGTCATTTTAAAATCATAAAAGCTTTTATTAGTTTGATCGTAAGACATGGCTATAATTATAATACTAAAAACATTTGCTAATTATTTTATCAATTCAAAAATATTAAAAATCCTTACTAACTTATCTATTTAAAATATTAAACAACAAATTAAATTGAGATAAATGGGTTCGTAAAATGCAATTACAAAATTATATATTTAAAACTTCTATTCAATTCAATAAAAGTTTACACACATGTTGCAATTACTCCTTTTCAAGATTCTAAGCTGTAGTGCATTTACTGTAGAATGATTTAGTACCCTTGGTTAATTATTTCAATTTTCAATAATTTTTAAATTTATTCTCTTAATTTGTTTTTTTTTAATATTCTATAGAATTAAACTCAAAGTTATTCGAACGAAATATTAATTTGTAATAATATTAATATAAAAGTTTATATAATTTCATGGTTTTGAATGTTAGTTTAAACGAAAACCATTAATGCTTTCATTAGCTTGTTATCACAAAATTTAATAATCAAAATATGAAATAAATGTATTTCTAAAATACAATGATAAATTTTGAACAGTTTCATATAATTAATTTTAATACAAAAACGAGGAAGAGTGTAGTAGAGTAGACTGGGTCAACTCTGGGATGCCCGTATGACCGTAACATATACATTATATCATCCGGTTAATTACTTTTGGCAAAATTTCAAACATACAGCTTTATTCGGTGAAAATTTCTAAAAGCTAGCTTCATTAGGTGTAGTGTAATGCTCATATAAAAGAAGGAGTTGTATGGCAGCTACTCGAACCCTCTGCAGTAAACCAACCAAATTTCGCAGAAACTAAACTACTTTTGGCAAAATTTCAGACACGCAGCTGTAACAGGTACAGAGTAATACTCAAATAAAAAATGAAGTTGTATGGCATATACCCTTACCCATGGACCAAAATGGCTTGATTTAAATAGCGATGACGGCTATTACAAAAAAACTAATTTGCGAAAATTTCAAGATCCTAGCTTCCTTAGTTTTTGAGTTATCGTGCAGACGGAAGGACGGACGGACATACATAGCTAAATCGATTTTTTTTCCGATTCTGAACCGATCCATACACTTGATACTATATTTAACCCCCAATGAAAAGTACAGGGTTTATATACAATTGAATCCATAATAATTTTATCTAGAGTAATAAATTATTGTAATTTATTGCTTAGTTACAAAGAATTTCTATTAAAGAAAGTATCATAATATTCTTGACCTAATTCATTTCCATGTAAAGATCAATAACCAAAAATATGAATTATAAAAAAAAACTATATGAATCATTATCATTCGTTATATTCACAACAAATATTTAAAAATGAAATTTGATCATACTAAAACAAAATTAATATATTTGTATGTACATGCAATGCATTGCACTTGCATTCATACAAATCTTAGCGAACAGATGTTCCCACTTGAAATTGTTGACCTATGTTAGCATTTTTTATCTACATTAATGTTAACTAATAATTATTATTTTTGATCGTTTACATTTGTGGAAATTATTTTAGGTACAAAATTTTTTTATGTATTTGGTCAAGATATACTACAAAGGTCAAGCCGGAAGTAGGTCAAGTTATGTTAAAAGTAGGTGATCTTGACGTCGGCGGTGCCGGAAACTAGGTCAGACAGGTTAAGAAGTAAGTTAAACAACTCTTGTTATTTATATTGTAATAGGGAATCATGTAAAAGTAGTAAGTAAAAATATTTCCTTATAAAATTTTTATTTACAAGAGTACGTATGCAAATTAGCATGTAAAATCCAGTAAAAAAAAATTTAAAGTCACAAGTTTATTAAAATATAAAACTTGTTTTCTGCCCAGTATATATTATATGTAATAAGTAGAAGAAAAAAGTCATCTTTTTCTGTAAGGAATGAAAAAATCAAAACTGGTTAATTGCTTTTGGTACCTATATATAATCAACATACAAATAAAATAAAAATTTGTTTAGATTATTTGTTCATCTCTTATGTAAATTTTTAGGTGCATTGCATCTTTAATATGAAAAGTATAAACCTGAAATCAAAGAAGTGCTTTTAAATTTACTAGTTAGATGTATTATAATCTTGAAAAGAAAAATGGTACAGAAGATATAAGTTAATAAAATGTATCTTTCATTAATATTATGAAAAGGCATGTTCTTTCATATCTATTTTATGTTATGTCACCTGTAGATTGTAACTTTAAAGAAAAAGTTTTTTTTATTTTTCCTGTGTATCTGAAACTTAAAAATAATAACAGTTTTGTTTTGTTTTTATTTAATTTTTATTTATTCATTTTTTTTTTTTTTTTGACATAACTAGATTTAAAATTTTAGTTACTTTTTCGGTTTACTGATTAACAGCAAGCGGAAAAGTTAAGTTTAAGAGTAAATTCCCCTTTTCATTTTTATACAAATAAATTATGGAGGTTTTATTACCCTCCTCTAATTTTTTAGTACAAATTATACAAATAAAAATTATAAAATTTTTGGTTTCGAAAACCCATTTTTCACCGTATATAGTATTTATTTTTTTAACATTTTTAAATATATTTTTTAATAGACTCTGACTCCATTTTTTCAATTTTTAAAAATGTTTTTTTAAAATAAGTATTTTTTTCAGCCTTTCCATTAAAGACCAATAAAAAACTGCGTTTCCTTGGATGTTGTTGTTGTAGATGTTGTTGTTGTTCTTGTTGTTGCTGTGGGAGACGATGCTGTTGTTGTTGTGGATGTTGTTCTTCTTGGTTTTCTTCAACTTCGCTATTATTTTTTGTCTTCCTCCTTTTTGCGGAGAGACGGACAGATGCAGCGACATCATCACTGTTGCTCATGTATAAGTTTAGGAATTCTTGTGCCATGTTGTATGATTTAAATTTTAAATTTAAATGTAACTCTTGTACAAAAATTTCAATGTATTTATACTAATTTACAGCGTACAGAAGAATAGAAGTTCGAAACAGGATTCCATGTTTTTAGTACTATAATTTATTTAAATGACATAGAAAATCAAATACAATGTTGCAAAATACTAATTTAAATTCCTTTATTTTGTAGGCTATAATTTTTTTATTTTGCTCAGTTTAGAATTTAATTTTACTTAGAAAAAATATAATTGACTAAAGTACATTGCGATTACATTGTTGTAGAATTTTTTATTTCTTTCAATTAATTTTTTTTTCTATTTCTATTTTAAGAATAACGTAAAATACTTTGTTGAAATATCTTTTGCATACAGCTATGCTTTACAAATTTCTATCGTTAATTTAAGACTAGATTATAGGAATAAAAAGAAAATATAACTGAGATGGAACGTGGCCCTGCATTCATAAATTTCAAAACAGCCAGCGAACTAAAATTTCTGGATGTTTGGGATATTATATCTGAAGTATTTCAAAGCAATTCCGAAGGGAAATTATAAACATGTTTTTCCTTATTTCGTTTTATTATTATTAATAATATTTTCATATTCTATTTATAGGATTAAGTACAGATACCTTCTGCACACAGGTTAATTTACCAGCTGGATTAGGTAGATCCACATCGAAATATATAAACTATACTGATGAATGCCTACGAAAATCATCAATCATCCGCATAAAAAATAAAGACAACCTATGTCTTCCGCGTGCACTAGTTGTTTCTATAGCTAAAGTTGAAAACTTTGCTGAATATAGAAAAATATTAAATGATACAGAAAAGCTTCAAATTTTATCGGCAATATATTTAGTAAATAATTCTGGAGATTCAATTCCACCTGAAGGTTGTGGAATACAAGAGTTGCAGCAATTTCAAAGTTTTTTAAATAAACATAAAATTGTTGTGTACAAATATGGAGAAGCAAGAAGAAGAGAAGTAATTTTTAAAGGAAATAATGATGGGAAAAGCATCAACTTACTTTATCACGAAAATCATTACAATGTTATTACTTCTCTTACAGCTTTCTTTTGTTATAGCTATTATTGTGAAGATTGCCATATTCCGTATTATGTCAAATATGAACATAGATGTACAAAGAACTGCCCTTGTTGCCAAAAATCACCTCAGTGCCCTAAAAATATAAAAAATATTTTATGCAAAGAATGTAATCGCACATTTCGAGGTCAAACATGTTTAGACAATCACAAGGCATCAACATCAACAAAATTAAGTATGTGTGAGAAAATAAAAAAATGCAAAAGCTGTTTCAGAGTACATACATAAATCAAAAAGAAGTCATAAATGTGAAGAATTTTATTGTTACATTTGTAACGAACATGTCATGCAAGATCATTATTGCTTTATTCAAAAAATCAAAAACCTTTCAGAAAATTATAAAAAGGACTTTATTTACAAATTTTATGACTTAGAAACTAGACAAGAGTCAAAAAAAAAACAAACCACCCCAAATTTATGTATTTTACAACAAAGATGTGATAATTGTATTGATGAACTAACTTTATATTATTGTAGAAAATGTGGGTTAAGAGAAAGATGCTTTGAAAAAGAAAATGTAATATCAAAATTCATGGATCATAAAATAAAAATTAAGAACCTAATATAAAAAGGTTATTGTGATTGCTCATAATGGACAAGCGTTTGATCATCAGTTTGTTTTAAATTATATTATTACTAAAACTGTTCTTCAACTTCAATTAATTATGCGAGGAACAAAAATCATTCTTATGTTACTGGATAATATAAAATTCATAGACTCGCTTAATTATTTTCCAATGGCACTTAGTAAGTTACCGAAAGCTTTTAATTTACCCACCAAATTAAAAAAAGGATAATTTCCTCATCTATTTAATAAATTTGAAAATCAAAACTATATTGGAACTTTGCCTTCAATAAAATATTATAAACCTGACCCAAAAAAGGAGGATGAAAGGAGTGAATTTTTACAGTGGTATGAACAAAACAAAAACTCCAATTTCAACATGCAGAAAGAATTGATAGAATATTGCATTAACGAAATAAAAATTTTAACAGAAGCTTGTTTGGCTTTTAGAAAAATGTTCTTACAAGAGTGCAATGTTGAACCATTTTTAGAAGCTACAACAATAGCTTCAGCATGAAACTTAGTATATAGAAAAAATTTTCTTATTTCAAACACAATAGGCATAATTCCGAAAAAACGTTATAAATTAGTTGATAATCAATCAAAAATAGCTATGCAATGGCTTATTTGGGAAGAAGATTCTCGTAAAATTAAAGTACAATGTGGAATTAACGGCAGAGAAAAAATAATTGCTTGTGTTAAAGTTGACGGGTATTGCGAGGATACTAAAGAGGTATATGAATTTTATGGGTGCTATTACCACGGACATCCTAAATGTTTAACTACTAAAAGGGATACAACTTTGCACAAAGATTCTAGTGACACATTAAATCGAAGGTATGAAAAAACACTATCAAAATCTGAACACTTAAAATTTCTTGAATACAATGTTGTTGAAATGTGAGAATGTGAATTCCGCGAGGAACTGAACAAAAACATAAACATGAAATACTTGCAAAATCTTCAACTATTGAACACAGCTCCATTAAATCCTACAGATGCATTTTACGGGGGTAGGACTGGAAATGTTTACACAATACACATACTATAAATGTAAACCAGGAGAAAAAATTAAATATATAGATATATGCTCTCTATATCCATATGTCTGCAAACGAGGAAAATTTCCTATTAAGCATTCAACAGTTTACATAGGAGAAAATACTTCTAAATTAAATATATCAACCATTGATGGAATAATTAAGTGTAAAATGTTACCCCCATCACTTCTTTTACACCCTCTTCTTCCACTAAAGCAAAATAATAAATTAATGTTTTCACTTTGTAGAAGTTGTAGTGAAGAAAAATACCAAGGAGAATATTGTTATCATACTGACACAGAAAGATCAATAATAAGAACTTGGGTGATTGATGAAGTCGTAAAAGCTTTTGAAAAGGGTTACAAACTTATAAACACTTACGAAGTTTGGGAATACAAAACAGTAAAATATGATAAAATTAATTCAATTGACGGCCTATTTACATCAATGATGAATAAATTTATAAAAATTAAACAAGAAGCTTCTGGTTGGCCTAATATCTGCCAAACTGAAAAAGAAAATTATATAGAAAACTTTTTAAACGTAAAGGAAATTAAGTTAGATTATGAAAAAATTCTTAATAAACCTGGATTAAGATCATTTGCTAAATTAATTTTGAACTCATTTTGGGGTAGTGAGAAAACCAACAACAAACAATGATTGTAAATAAACCTTTCCAATTGTATGAGCTGTTAACAAATCCTTCTGTAGAAGTATGTTCAATATTACCAATAAATAAAGAAAACATAATAGTTAGCTTGCAATATAAAGATGAAGCAGCAAATTCTTTACCTACCATAAATGTGTGCATAGCAGCATACACAACAACACAAGCACGACTTAAATTAACTAACTATTAAATAACTACAACACAAGCACGACGTTATTAGTATTAGTATTAATATAACTATATAGTATTGTATTATGACACGGATTCTGTTATATACTATATTTTATGGTGTTGGTAGTTATATTACAGAATTTGTTAGTGGTGGACCGAAAAATTATGCATATAAAGTATATTGTACCAAAGATAATACTGAAAAAGTAGTATGTAAAGTGTCTGTCTATGAATTTCAGCCACTATTTGAGCTCTTGACATTTTGTTTTAAAAATGTTACAGGTATATATAAAATGATAGACCAAAGCATGGTTTAAACTAATCATCTGATTGAGTTTAATTTGCTTTTATACTTTTCTACATGAGTATATAACTGGGCTTTTATTTTCAATTTTATTTCATTTCCATTTTGACTGTTAGTAGCAACTCAATAAAATGCAGCCTGATTCTACAACATATCCGTTTCATGAAACTGACTATGTAAATACAGAATGCCAGATACAAGAGAATGAAATTAAGTCCACCATAGACGACGAAGAATTAACAGAAACGGAGGAATTTATAACTCCCTTGCACATAATTGAATCGGAAGATGAAGAAGAAGTGGAAGAAGAAATTGCTGAAGATGAGGAAGGAGTTCCAATTAATGAAATTTGGGATATAAATAATCAGCAGGGAGATCCTGATTATTTTAATGATTTAATGTTAAATTTTTGATTAAATAATGTCTATCAAAATATATAAATAAAAGAAAATTGAATTATATTATTTGTTGTTATTTATTTTATTTGTTTATATACAATATTACAGATTTTATCCTTTAAAATTACAGGAATTTCATAAAATAGTCTTGAGTAATTACATTGCGCATTAAAACGTTGCATCACAATATAAAATTCTTGTTGTAACCTTAATACTTTTTGTTCATCACATAATTTCAGATATTTCCCAACATATTCTATTATATTTAACTCAGCATTGGTATTATAGATCATCACTGCACGGATGAAATTAATTAAACTATATAATGTTTCTGCTTCTTCTCTGTTAATATTTATGCTTTGTTTGTTCACAGATCTTAGCCCATGATGAAAACTCTGTTTTATGGCTTTTATCATCTGCATATCGAGTTTTGCATTAAATTGATAATAAAATATATTCCAATCATAAAATTTTAAGGTAACTGCCTTTTTACAGTTACGATGAAATATGCATGAAGCTTCAAACTTCTCACAGTCAAATCCAACAGAAATTTGTAATGTATGACATTTATTGAGGAAATATGTGTAACTCAACAATAGATTTGTGTTCCGACCTGATTCCTCCATTGTTACAATGTTATTAAAATTGTTTAAGTAGTTTTTTTATTTATATGTTTTAGGAACACAGGTTTGTAACGAATTTTATTTTCCAAGAAGCTTTTGAAAGGTATTTAGAACCAATTTGTCGTTTTATTCAAAATTATCTATATTAAATTTTTTTAAAAAGGTATTCATACTATAACCGCTACATCTATACCATAAACACAACAATACTGTCCACAGACATCTGAATATTTTCTTTGTAATTGTTTTTCATTAAAAACTATACATTGGTTTTTTAAGTAACTTAAAATTTCTAATTTATTAGGTTTTCTGCCAAAAGAATCAAAATATTCGATACAACCTTGTTTAGGAATATAAATAGCCAACCAATGTGTTGGGTCTTTTGCTTTATCTGTGTTTACAATTAAAAAAGTTTGTGTTTTAATTGTTTTGGGGAGTTGATCTAAAGTAAAAACTCCTTTAAAAATTTTACTCGTTTGTTTGTTACATCTTAATACACTGCTTATTTCTAGGGTGTTCATTAATCAAATTGACTCCAGTCATATACCTTGGTTGCTTCTTTTATGTAGTTCGATAAAAACTCTTTTTTGATTTTTTTATTTGTTATAATAACATAAAATTTTTCTAGTATCTGACAGAGCTCTTTATTTATTTTATCGTTATACACAGTTCTAAAAGAATAATTTTCAAAATTATCATTTATAAATTCTCTAGTAGGAAATTTATACTTGAGCTCTTTCACAAACTTTTTACAATTGGTATAGTCGGTTCTTTGATACCGACTATACCAATATCTTTTACAAATAAAGTATTATTATTATCACAACAAAACCTTACATCCAGTAGTGCACAAGACAGCGACATTTTGTAAAATATTTAAATTCATTTTTATGTGTTGTATTTATAGATTTGTAAATATATTTCGGTTTTTATCAATTTGTAAGCTTGCATCAAATTCTCCATAAACAATACCAGTTAAGGTAGATTTAAGTGGTTTTGATAGCTTGCCTCAATTCTAACTGTATCCCGATTTAATAAACCTTGACACACTTCATTTCCTGATGCATCTGGAGTTAAATCAAAAGCTAACATGAAAAATCCATTACCAAACATAGACTTTGTTATCTGATGACCTTTATCATTGTGGTAAATTCCAGTACCTGAAAAAAGTGTAATGTATGCTTTTGTGTAGCAATTATTTTCATCCGAAAAACTGGTTTCAATTGCTGAATTAGGTATTTGAACTTCATTTACGTTTAACACAAATTGTGAAATATCAAAATGTTTAAAATTGTATGGGTTTTTTGATTTTTTTCCAGAAAGACCTACATTTTCTGTCATACAAAATATTATTGTGTTTGGTAGCTGAATAAAGACATTATTAAGTAATACTGATGAACTATTCTGTGGAATGGTCAAACTTTTTACCTCTACACGTTTATAATTGTATTTAGCATTAATTTTTTCCAATACAGTATTATGTGCTAATAGTACACTAGGATTAATAGTTACATGTCTCATAAATAGAGTCGCTTCTAAAATTTTTAGTTGTGCTTCGTCAGAATCATCTGCAAAAAAGTAAAAGTCTGGTTTTTCAAGTGTTAAAAGAATTCGAATATCAACATTGTTTATGAGGAGAGTTGGTTGATTAAACATGTCTAAATGTAGTTTTCCCATAAGTTCTACTGCATTGCTATTTTGGTACAATTTTTGACGTCCTTTTGAACCATTATTATCAAATTTGGCTATAGTTGACTTGTCTAACATCCATTCAGCACATTCTAAATGTGCTTAAGCGGCATCTGTACCATAACTTAATAATGATTCAATATAAGCTCTATAATGATAATTCCCATCGGATGGAGATATATTTTTTCCATTTAGTTAAACGTTACATTGTTTTATTAATGAATGTGAAAGATTATTGACTACACTTGGTTGCTGAATTAATTTTCCCTCAGTATTTTGATCATTATCCCATTTAGTTCCATCTTTTTTTAAAACTTGTACTTTCAATTTTAGATATGCAGAAGAAAGATCCCTATATGTATCCCCATGACCTAATGAAACAAATTCTATGACTTATAGATTATCCAAAGAAGCAATAGGGTTGTAGGAATCTTCTTCAGATCGTAATATACTGGACTGAATAGGTTGTGTTCTAAAAATATCCAACTTAGACTTCATACATTCAATCATAATTAACCAAAAATATCTTTTTGTTTCTTTTTGTAACTCACTTTTTGTCGCTTTGACGTAAAATAATTTAAATTATTAATGAGTGGTCTTTTTATAGATTTTCCTCTTTTAATTTTCCCTTGTCCATACATTTCATTTAGTTTTTGAACTGCACCTCGTCTTACATTTTTAATTATCTCTTTACCTCGATCTTGTACCTTCTTCTTCTTCTTCTATGGCGCTACAGTCCGTTGTCGAACCTTGGCCTCCTGAATCATCCTCTTCCAGTTCACACGATCTTGGGCAGCAGTTATTCAATTTTGCTCTTGCAGCATTGATACAGCGTCTGACTCGACTGCATCAACCCATCGATTTCTCGGCTTCCTACTGGTCTTTTTCTATCTATTTTCCCGTTCAATACTTTTTTTGGAATGCGGGAATCTAGCATACGTTGTACGTGACCGGCCCACCTAAGGCGTTGTAGCTTGATGTATGTTACAACATCGCTGTCGGTGTATACATTGTATAGCTCTGCGTTGCGTCGCATTCTAAATTGGCCCTGGTCGATAATTGGCCCGATAATTTTACGAAGTATTTTTCTTTCGAAACGAGAAAGTAGGTTTGCCGTCGCTTGGGTGATCGTCCACGTTTCACTGCCGTAGCATAACACCGGTCTGATAAGAGATTTGTACAGCTCAAGTTTACATTTTCTGCTGACTCCTCGAGATCTCATTATCTTCAACACAGAGTAGTATGCGTTGTTTGCCTTGCCTATCCTTCGAGTTACCTCTGATGTTTCATCGTTTCCACTTGTTATCTCGGACCCTAGATAGACAAAACTTTTTACTACTTCCACGTTGTCATCACCAAAAGTAATGTTTTTTTTCTCTCTCTGGTTACGTCTGGATACTACTAACATTTTCGTGTTATCGATGTTTTTCCTCAGACCCAGTTCTATAGCTGTTTTCTCTAACTGGATATAGCATTCTCTGACACCTGCCTCTGATCTTCCTAGTAGATTTAAGTCGTCTGCGTATGCAGCTATCCGGGTAGTTTTGAAAAGCAACGTGGCATTCGGGTCAGATGGGATTTTTCTGACTATATGCTCCAGGGCAAGATTGAAAAGCATAGGCGCGAGTCCATCCCCCGTTTCAGACCCTGTTTGATGTTGAAGGGTTCTGTGAGGTCCCCTTGGATTTTTACCCTCGCGCTTGTGTTTTGCATAGTAGCTTTAATCAATTTTACTTGCTTTGCCGGTACTAGTAAAAAAAACTACATGTACAAAAAACTACATATAATTTTTCCCTTTGAATACAGTCACAGGCGGTTTTGAAATCCACGAGATTTGATGTACATCGACATTTCTTTTCCAGCACTTCTCCAATACCTGCTTCAGCACAAATAGCTGGTCCGTTGTAGACCGGCCTGGCCTGAAACCGGACTTGTATTCGCTTATGATGTTTTCGGCAATTATTTCTAAGCGGGCTTTCAAGATTTTAGTGAAAACTTTGTAGGAAGTGCTAAGTAGCGATATCCCTCTGTAATTTTTTCAGTTGACCTTGTCTCCTTTTTTGTAGATTGGACATATAATACTTAGTTGCCAGTCAGCAGGTATGTTTTCTTCTTGCCACACCTTTAGTATTATTTTATGAAGGATTTTTTGTACCGTTTCTCCTCCATTACGCAGAAGTTCAGGCGGTATGTTATCTGCACCAGGAGCCTTGTTATTTTTCAATAGCTCTATGGCATTGACCACCTCTGTTAATGTAGGTTTTCCCGTGATTTCATTTTGGGTTTGGTTTTCCACTGTGATCTGTTCTTGCTCATTTACTTCATCGTTTGGTGCATTTAGTAAGTTTTCAAAATATTCTTTCCACCTGTTCGCGATTTTGCAAATTATCTTGGACCTTTCTTAGCGCATCGTTCTGCCATTTCCTTTTTTTCTTCTGCAGATTTTGTCGGCCTCTCTTCTAAGTTGCTCGAAATGTAGTTGTTTAGCACTTGTTGGTCTACTTAATTTTCCTTTGTGTGCTTCATTTCTTGCGGCTACCGAATCTCTGCATTCTCTGTCATACTATACGTTTAGAACCTTTATTGGCTGGAAACCAATAGTTTCTTCAGAAGCCCGATGCCGTTTTTAAACAATCCCACATTTCATTTAGCTCCATGTGTTGCAACTCCTCTACATTTAAGTTTGTCTCGATCGACGCTTTGTACTCGTTTTTCACAGATGTTATATTGAGTTTGCTTACGTCCAGCTTCGTTGCATTGTGTTACCTCAATGCTCGTTTGGCTATGATTCTGCTCCTATATCACAAGATTATGATCCGATCCACAGCAGGCTCCTCTATAGGCTCTTACATCCATGATGTGGGATGCCCCTCTCTTTTCAACTAAAACGTGATCAATTTGGTTGAACGTTTTTCCGTTGGGAGATACCCATGTGATCTTATGAATGCCATTCCATTAACCATTCATTTGCTACTCGCGAAATCGATTAATCTTTGTCCGTTATCGTTGGTGGAACTATGTAGGCTGTGTTCTCCAATCGTGGCTTTGTATATTTCCTCTTTTCCAATTTTCGCATTCATGTCCCCGAGCAGAATTTTAATGTCGTTCGATGGTATTTGATCGTAGACAGCCTCCAATTTACTAAAGAAATTTTCTTTGACCTGTTCCGCCTTATCCTCGGTAGGCATGGGCGTTTATCAAGGATACATTGTGCAATGTTGTTTTGATGCGGATTACACAGAGTCTCTCATTCACCGGTTTAAAATCTACGATCGCCTGTTTGTATGCTTTGTTAACTAAAAATGCCACGACGAATTCTCTCTTTCCACCATCTTTTTCACTAAAGAATACCGAGTGGCTCCTAAGATCCGAAATACCTTTGTTGTGCCATTTTGTTTCTTGAATTGGTGCTATCGCTATTTTATATTTTATTAGTTTAGGTAGCAGGGATAGATATTTTTTACTGGATAGGACTGTTAACCGTACGCCAAACCCCCATCTTTAGAGGGCCGTTGGGTTTGAAGAGTTGCTTCAGAATTTGCCATATAATGCGTTGAAGTTCTCACAACTATGTTACGAGTTCAACTGCATTATATAGCGTTTTTCTACTTCCTGAGACGCCGATGTATGTGGCCATTCAGCTATTCTTCCCTCCTCCTTTCTCAACCGGGCTTGGGACCGACTACGGTGGAGTTACCACTTCTTGTACCACTTCTTTTAAATTTGCACCTGTTGCAATATCAGACAATGCATTAATACCAGAGTTAATAAACTCCATTTTTAGTATATTAGCTCCAGACGTAAATATTGGTTTTAAATATCTGAAAAGTCCACTGAAAAAGCTTCCTAACCCTCGTCCTCTTTGGTAAGGTACAACTGAATGTAACAAGGGACCAATATCGTCAAGTCCTTTTCCTGATTGAACTAAATAATATTTATAGTATGCTCTCTCCATAATGTTTAAATAAAATAACATATAATGTTTTTAAATTCCTTTTATTTATAGTTTTTTGAAATGCAATACAACTTTTGTGGGAATACTACTTCCGGAAAATTTATTTTATAACCATATTTATCACATAATAATACCGAAATAATATCAAATGATTTTTCCACATTGCAATATTGAATATTGTTATATTCCTTCACTATGTCTGTAAAAGTGTTTTCTATGTTGATAGTTCTTAAACATCTTACATCTTTTCCACCTACATTCTGTGGTTAAATAATATCAGTATATATAAAAAACATATCAGGTTTTCCTACAGGAAATAAACCTAAACTATTAATTAAAAGTTTTTAAGCTTCAAGTACTCGAGGTTTATGTTGTTTAAGCTCTTTTACCTTAGGTAGTACTTGTTGGAAGTATGTTTTTATAAGTCCCTCTAAAGTATATGTGAATTTGAACGTTTTGTTTACTTAAACAGATAGCAGTGTAGGTCAAATCTGTGGGAAAATCTTCATTTTTATCTGGTTCATGGATGAATCGCTTAATATAGTAACGTAAAATTCATCATTTACTTGTATGTTGTCCATGAGCTTGTTGAGTAATTTTTTCGTATTGGTAAATTATGTTCTGTTTGAGTATTACCTGCTGCTGACCGTAAAACACGTCTTGCTGAACTATTTAACTCTTTGTAATTTATAATTTTTTCTTTCTTCGTTGGTGGGCTTGGGCTGTCTAAAGGAACTGATATTATGTCCCCTGTATCAGTTTAAAAAATTTGTACATTTTTATATATAATAGATTTTCTTTTTCTTAGACGTTCTCCGAATACTTCCTCAACTTCTTTTCATATACATCTTCTTGAGCAAAAGCTTGTGTTGCAGCATCCTTATACACAGGAGCATTTGATTGAGTTTCTACATCTACATAAATAGATTTTGCACGAGTTTGAGTACATTTTGTTTCTGTAATTTTTACCTCCTATTTTTTATTTAGAGAAAGAACTCTATTTTTGTTTCTGACTTTAAATAGATTTTGACGATATAAGTACCATTTTTATGTATCTGTTAGGTGTTTATTTAACAAAAATTTTTTCATAGCTTTATCCAACGCATTCACTTCTACGTCTGCATTTTGTTTCATTTTCTCATAAACCTGTGGTCTTAGTATAATCATTTTGTTAAATGTTGTATTATTCATTTTATAAAATTTTATTTTATTATATTATTCCTGAAAGTAGTGCACCAAGAAGTGTAGGTAAAAATCCACCTCGTTGAATAATGATTTTTCTTTTGCTATTTATAGATTTTTTACGGCATATGAGTGATCTCAATTCCTTTTTATACTTTCGTAATTGAGTTGTTGCTTTTTTACCAGATTACAATGACCTTTTAAAATATTAAAAGCAATTTCACAAAAAGTTTTTATTACTTCGGCATCAAAATGTTTTATTATTACTTTTTCAAATTTCGGTTTAGAACCTTTTAATAGACGCAATATGTGTCGATTGGTTTTCAAACGTTTCATATTCTCCCCCAAATATTTCTAATAATTCTCTCGTACAAAAGCAGAAATTTTTCCAAATATATCACTTCTTAATCGAAATATATCATTAAAGTAGTATAGATATGGGGTTTCTGCGGCAGTCAAAATCAGCTGATTGGTTTTTGACAGTTGTTTGTGTCTTGGAAAATGTTTTTTAATAAGATTTTTCGAGTTGTTTGTGTCTTGGGAGTGATTTTTAATAGGATTTTATTATTGATGAGTGTTTTGGGAATGATATTTGTATGTTGTTAGTAGGTTTTGGATAGATGTCGTTAGTAGTGGGGGAATGGGAAAAATAGTAAGTTTAATGGGAAGTTAATGAGAATATCTAATATGTTGTGTTGTTGGTAGATGTCGTTAGTAGTGGGGGAATGGGAAAAATAGTAAGTTTAATGGGAAGTTAATGGGAATGTTTAATATGTTCTGTTGTTGGTAGATGTCGTTAGTAGTGGTGGAATGGGAAAAATAGTAAGTTTAATGGGAAGTTAATGGGAATGTCTAATATGTTCTGATGTTGGTAGAAGTCAGAATTTTTGAGTGAATGGTATTAATGCGGGAATGTAGTAAGAATAATAAAAAAGGGGTGAAAAGATCAGTTTAATATGAAAAGGAATAAAAAAGTCAGTTTAATATGAAAACGTAGTTTTTGAAAGTTGTTTGTGTATTAGAAGTGATTTTTAATAGTATTTGATTGAGCTGTTAGTGTCTTCGGAAATGATGATTTTTTAATGGATAGTTAAAAGGAATTTTTATTGAAATTTAGTAGATATCACTATTTTTGCAAAATTGTATTGTATACGGAATTTTAGAAATTATTAGGAAATAAATAAAAAATAAAAAAGGGGTGAAAAAAAAAAGAAAGAAAAGATCAGTTTAATATGAAAAAGAATAAGAAAAAAAAAGTGAGTGGTGGTTAAACTTTAATATAATATTTTGCAATTAAAGTTTTAGGAATGAGGGGGAGCGTGAAAAAAATTTTTTTGTTATAGTAAAAATAGTATAAATGAAAATGACAAATTCTTTAACTATTTTAAAATATTGTCCTCCATATTAATTTTAAAACAAAAGACAGTTAAAATGCAAAATATGCGAGGTGGTTTGCAATACTAAAGTTTTTTTTTTTTTTTTTTTTTTTTTTTTTTTTTAATATGATTAAGGGAAGGTATTAAATTTCGAGATCATTACTTTACATTACTGTTCGTGTAGACAAAGAAAATGAAAATCCGTTAAAAATTCTAATTATATCTAATTAGTGTATTTCATACAAGTAGAAAAAAGAGGTGAAAATAACAGTATGCGTATTATAGATAACAAATGGAAAATATAAATATGATGATCTACAAAGGAAAATAATATATAGTATGTAATATAGGAAATATTTCTTGTATGCAAATTTGAAGTAATTTTCTTCATAAGATTTGCAATACTAATGTTTTTGTTTTTTTTTTTTTAATATAATCAAAGGGAGTATTAAATTTCGTGATCATTACTATAAATTTAACGAATTTTTCACACGGTTTTTTTTTCTCATAGACAAAGGAAAATAAAGTAAAAAACAAAAAAAAATTTGCGGAAAAAATCCCGTTAATTTATAACTAATGAATTAATTAGTTATTATCCTATTTTAAACCATAATATTTATGTTTTATTGTATTTGAATGATTTTAATTTAAACTGTAGTAACTACTATAAATAGTACGTTATTTTTCTAAAAAGTTATTAGTCAGAAAACCAACAATAGAGGTAGAACAGTACAGTGTTAAGTCATTTTTTATAAAAAAAACTAAATAAAAAAAAAAACAAAACAAAATGAAACGTTCAACAGGGTCAACTTCACCAACCAAAACATGTCTCGATTGCAACATGGAAATTTCATTCAAAAATTGGATGCATCATATCAGAACATTTAAGCATAAAAAGAATGCAGCTTTTATTGTGGAGGATAATTTAAAAAAAGTGATATGCTGTTTTGAAGAAAGAGTGGAGACCTTCATATTAGAAAATAATGATGAAGAAACATTATTACCAGAAAAATTTTTGCATGATACAAAAAATAAAATTATTGGATTATTGGAGACATGTTTAGAAAAACATAGATCGTATAAATTTAATCTGGAACTTTTTGCAGAATATGTGAAATTAACAAAAGAATCAAACAGCGATGACGATTTTGACGATGATAAGATGATTTTTTCAATTAAATCATTTAACACCAAAATGAAAACAATTCTACTTAAATCACAAATTTCTGAAAATTACGATGACTTAATTGACTGTATTATCAAAAAGACTGATGAATTTCAAGAAGGTGACAGCGGATGGGCATTAATACGACTATTGTATTTGGAAATTAACATTAATCAATATAGATCATTACGAGGATCGCAGTATTTACCATTACCGCAATTTATAAAATCAAAGAAAGCTTGTATTAATGTAATGAATGCAGATGAATATTGTTTCAAATGGTCTATAATATCAGCTTTAGCTAATGTTTCAGGAGATCCGAAACGAATAACATCTTACAACATTTCCAATATACAAGACAACAGAATTCATTTAGAAAATGGAATAACCTTGATTTTTAATGATCTTGAATTTCCACTAGCGTTAACTGATATAAAAATATTTGAAGAACTAAATCCTACAATCAGTATTAACGTTTTTGGATATGAACAAATAGAATTACCTGGAGAAAAAAGTTTTTATCAATTGGTGGGACCGTATTATTTTACATCACAACAAAGAGATATACATATAAATATGCTCTTAATACAAAACGAGGAGAAACACATTACGTTTGGATTAAAAATATTTCCAGATTAATAAAGTCACAAATTACCAAACATAGATCACGCATCTTTTTATGTAACACATGTTTGCTACATTTTTATAAGGAACCAGATCTAAATCAACATCAAATAGAATGTTCAAAAATTGTTACGGTGATGCCTACTAATGAAAATAAAATTTTGAAATTTAAAAGTTTTCATCGAAAAATGGATGTTCCTTTCACTATCTATGCTGATTTCGAATGTCTACTACAGAATATTGATCATGTATTGTCAAATCCTAATGAATCATCAACAACAGATATTCAGCAACATACACCTTGTTCATTTGCATACAACATAAAATGCAGTTATGATGACACTCTTGATGTATTCAAAATGTTTACAAATGAAGGATGCGAGAATGATTTTGTTAAACAAATAATAGAAGATGTAAGTATTTTAGTACGTAACTATATTAAGATTGTAATACCTATGAAACCGTTAACATATTTAGAACTAACCAATCATTTAAAAACTAACGTTTGTCATATTTGTGAAAAAAAAATTATCAATAATGATAAAGTATTCGATCATTGTCATTTAACCGGAAAATATCGAGGACCGGCGCATTCCACATGTAACATAAATTATATAATTCCAAATTTCATTCCTATTTTTTTCCATAATTTTTCTGGTTACGATTGTCATTTGTTTATTAAATGTCTTTCAAACTTTCCTGGTAGAATTCAAGTAATCCCAAATAATAAAGAAAATTATATTTCTTTATCTAAATGGATTGAAATTGATGAGGACTATTCAATTGAATTAAGATTTTTAGATTCATTTCGATTTATGCCATCAAGTTTAGAATCACTAGCTAAAAATTTAACAGATTCTGATTTTCATTCAGCAAAGAAAGCTTTTCCAGCAGATGATCAGTTTACTTTAATCAAACGAAAAGGCATATTTCCTTATGAATATTTAGATTCTTGGAATAAATTAAAGGAAATAACATTACCACCACAGAATTGTTTTAATAGTAGACTTACAAATAGCATTTGTTCAGATGAAGACTATGAACACGGTAAAAAAGTCTGGAGAACTTTTAAATGTAAAAATCTTCAAGAATACTTAGAAAATTATTTAAAAGTTGATGTTTTATTATTAACAGATATCTTTGAAAATTTTCGCAAAGTTTGTAAAAATATCTATTCTTTAGATCCATGTCAGTATTTTACTCTTCCTGGTTTAGCATGGGATGCTATGCTTAAGACAACGAAAATTGAACTTGAACTATTAACTGATATTAATATGTATATTTTTTTTAAAAAAGCTATTAGAGGGGGACTCACACAATGTACATTAAGACATTCTGTTGCTAATAATAAGTATGTACATGAATTCAATAAATCGAAACCTTCTACATATATACATTATTTAGATGTAAATAACCTTTATGGTTTAGCACAATCTCAGTATTTACCACATTCAAATTTTAAATGGAAAGAAAATATTGATATTGATGATATATTAAATACAAATGATGATTCAGAAATAGGTTATATTTTAGAAGTAGATCTAGAATATCCTAACAGTTTACATGATGAACATAATGACTTACCGTTTTGTCCAGTAAATAAAAAGAATATTCATATGAAACAGAAAAAATTAATTGTTGATCTAGAAGACAAAAATTGTTATGTAATTCATTACAAAAATTTAAAACAGTGTTTGAAATATGGTTTGAAACTAGTAAACATTCGTAGAATATTACAGTTTAATCAATCCCCATGGTTAAAAAGTTTCATTGACCTGAATAATTCATATAGAATGAGAGCCACAAATGAATTTGATAAGAATTTTTTTAAATTAATAAATAACGCAAATTATGGAAAAACTATGGAGAATGTTGATAAAAGAAAAGACGTTAAAATTGTTACTAGTTGGGAAAGTCGTGGAAGACATTTAGGTGCACGGGCTTTAATTGCGAAATCAAATTTTCATAGCATAGCTCATTTTACAAATAATATGGTTGCTATTCAAATGGATAGAGTTCATACATATTATAATAAACCTATTTATGTTGGATTTACTGTCTTAGAATTATCAAAATGGACAATGTATGATTTTCATTACAATTATATGAAACCTAAATACAATGGTAATATTCATTTAAATTATATGGATACAGATTCTTTTGTTTATACAATAGAAACAGAAGACTATTATAAAGATATTTTACCTGATATTGAAAAACATTTCGATACTTCAGACTATCCCATAGATAATCAATACAAAATTCCTAGAATAAATAAAAAAGTTCTTGGAATGATGAAAGACGAATGTAATGGAAAAATAATTAAAGAATTCATAGGTTTAAGAGCAAAAATGTATTCGATTGATATTCAGAATACGAAAACAATAAACAAAGCTAAAGGAATTAAAAAATGTGTTGTAAAAAATTTTAGTATTAATGATTACAGAGATTGTTTATATAAGAAAAAAATATTTTATAGTCAAATGTTAACATTTAGAAGTAAGTCTCACAGTTTATATACACAAAATTTAAATAAAATTTCATTAAGTTATTTAAATGATAAGAGATTTATAAAGAATGATAATATTCATACTTTAGCTTGGGGACATTATTCCTTAAATACCTAAAAATGTAAAAAATATAAATAAAAAAAATAAATAAAAAATGTATACTTTAAATGTAAACTATTTATTTAAATTTATTTGTTGGTTTTTTTTTTTTTTTTTAATTTACAAAATTTTCAGATGTTTTATATTTATCTATAATAATTCTTTCAAAAATGTTGATGATTTTATTCAGACAGAGCACCTTAGGTCTTATGATTGTCCTACAATTACTGCATCTAGGTGCATATTTATGTTGATAATCTGCAAGACTTTCTCGTCTTTGAAATGATACCACATATTGGACTAACATCTTATTATGTATATAATTTATTTCTCCCGTTTCTGCATCTCTAAAATGTTCGAACATTTGATGTTGATGCTCTAGACAAACTGTATGAAAGTCTGCATAATCTTCGATTTTGTCAGCTCTTTCATAGTCTTCGCTGTCTACGTAAAATGTGTATATATGATTAATTAGTAAATTGTTAAGGAACGCTTCCTTAACAATTCTTTTATCTATACCACTAATATATGTAGATGGATCAAGTACTATTGCCCGGTTACTTTTTTTATAGAAATAAATAGTTTCATTTGAACTATCAGAACTATCAGAATCCATTATATAATATATATATAGTTATAAAAAAAAGTAAACTTTATGATAGTTTTTGACTTTATGAAACAATATATTGTTATTTCATTTCTTATATACTTAACTTTTTTTTAATAAATTAAAAAACATTACCCTATAGAACAAAAAAAAAAAATAAAAAGGAGAACTATTACTAAAGAAATGCAATTATTAAAAATTGTATGCGTATCTATAGTGCGAAAGAAAAAAAAAAAAATATATGAATTCGCAAATTAGGGTTATTCCATTTGAATGATTTCAGTTGCTTTGTAACCAATAAATATGTTTATATTTTATTATTTATGAAGATCATACCGTTGACATTGATATTATGTAAGACAAAAAAAAATGATATATTGCATAATATATCTAAATGTTTTTTTTTTATTTTGATCATGAACTTTTCAGAAAACTTGTTGCTTGTATACGCTTAAGTGAACCACAAGGATATTTTTTTTTTTTTTTTTTTTTTTTTGCAAAATGAAAAGTATTTAGTATGTTATAGTATAAATAAAAATAAATAATGAACTTGACTTTGAACTTGACTTAGTTTAGTAAAAACAGTAAAACGTAAACAGGTACATATTATGCGCAACGTACTTTCTGTACAATGAAGAAGGATATATTTTTTTTATATATAGTATGGTATGATATAAATTAAAAGAAATAAATAAAAAAGAGGATATTTTATTCTTATTGTTTTAAAGAATTTTATTAATCTTTTTTTTGTTAAAGTTTGTTTGTTTTTAGTAAGTACATGTATATATTCAAACAGTTTCTAGCAGCACATCTAATTTTAGTATTCGTTGGGTTGTTATTATTGTTATGTATAGGACACATTGATATGAAGTCCTCAATTTTATAAAGTGATGTCATATCTTTGCTGAGATCTATTAAATCTGGTTTAGTAAGATATTTTTTTAAAAAATTTATTTTTTGCTCTCCTTTCACGAAAATTGTTTCAAAAGGATCAAAATAGTGTTTTAGAACAACTGGTACTTGTGTATATTCAACCACACCTTCATTCCATTTTAATCCGTTGATGTTCCTTTCACAATACTGATTTTGATATTTTGCATCAGCATTAAGTTCTTCTTCTGAATATGGCGGTTTGAAGTGAAATATAAGAGGAACTAAACTTCCCTTCTCCACTACCGCCAATTCTTTCAAAAAATATTGTTTTTCATTTCCGCGAGAAAATTGTAAATCGACTATTAGAAAATTATTATTACCTTCCATGGCAAAGTGTAGTAGTGAAATGACTAAATATTTTTGAATTATCATGATTTTATTATATATTGATTTTGCTATAAATATAGCTGAGAGTACGTTTATCTTTTAGTTTTATAATGGTTATGTTATATCACCCTTTTTCAATGATGGTTGCGGGACCATCGTGTTGTGGTAAAACAACATTTATCCGTAATTTAATAGAAAATAGGAATACAGTTATTCAACCTAAAATAAATAAAATTATTTGGTGTAATCCTGATAGAAATACAGTGCCAATAAAAATTAAAGAACTTGAATATTCTAAAGAAATACCAGATTTGAGTGAAAATCATCATCCAAATCATCATGACTCAAAATTATGTGAGTTGTTTACGAGAGGTTCGCATCAAAGAAACATATCTGTAATATTTACAACACAAAATGTGTTTCATCAGGGAAAATTTTCAAGAGATATTTCTCTCAATTGTAAATATTTAGTACTTTTTAAAAACCCCAGAGACAAGTCGCAGATTTTACCACTATCACGGCAAATTTATCCTAATAAAATTAAAGAATTCCAAAAAGTATATAATGAAGTAACATTAAGACCACACGGTTATATATTTATAGATCTTAGTCAAGATATTAACGATCTATTTAGATTGAGAAGTGATATATTGGGAGAGAATTTGTGTTATTGTGGAACAGACGATTTAGATAATTTAAGTGACAAATATGAAACGATTGAAGGCAAACCGACATATATTGCATCTATTAAAAAACTCTAAACCGAAATTTCAAAAACTTATTATAAAGCATTGTGATCCTGAAGTAATAAAAACAATATGTGAAATAGCGTTGAATATATTAAAAGGTAATTGCAATTTAAGTAAAACAACAATAAAACAGTTGAAAAAGTATAAAAAGGAGTTGAGAACATTAATTTGTCATAAAAAGTCTTTAACTAGTAAACGAAAAACCATTATTCAACGGGGAGGATTTTTACCTACACTAATTGGTGTTGTACTTTCAGGAATAATTGGAAGATTTTTACAATGAGCAACATGTTTAATAAAATGATTTTAGTGAAACCTGAGATTTATGATAAACTCAAACAAAATATAGATATTGAACTCAGTGAATTGAATAATACAATAAAAAAAAAATAATTTTAAATAAAAATTTATCCGATATTCAGAAATGGTACTTATATCGTCAAAATTTATACAAAGTAAGTAATAGTAAAAGTAGAATGACCTCACAGCAAAATAAACAGGATCAGAAAAAACAGGAAAATATAAAGTATTACGAATCAAAAGGTGTTCAAACTCGTCCAAAACCATTTTTACGAGATGCAGAAGCTCAGTCCGAACATATCAAAAATAAAAATTTTGGTATGCAATTTCCTATAGAGGAGATTTATGAACAAGAACCACTTGACGACGATGAAGTATTTATTGATGATGAAAAAGAAGGGAAATATATTCAAAAGCATTCTCTGCTGCAAAATCAGGAGAACGTCTCAGAAAAAGGAAATCAATTAAAAATGTACAACTATTTGAGACTGATACTGGAGATATTATAACCGTACCTTTAGACAGTCCAAGTCCACCTCAAAAAAAGGAAAAAACTATAAATACTAATAAAATGGATAAAAAACAATTAAGTCGTGTTTTACGCTCAAATAGAGCTGCTGGTGAAACTCAGACCGAACTTAATTTTCCAATACGAAAAGTTAAGTCTACAAGTCATACACCATGGACAACATACAAATAAAGGATGATTTTTACATTACCTTAGTTAGCGATTCATCTATGAATTACTATCCTGAAAATACATTGTCATCTTTTACTAATAAAATGAATAAATACATGTGTGATTCTAGTTGGGAAGTTGGTGTTTCTGAAATTTATGTCAATGATTTTGTTCCAAATATATATGTTGAAAATTGGGAAAAAAGTAGTAAAATATATATTAAGGGGATGGAAAGTACTGATTTAATAGCAGTTGGAACATCATATATTCCATATGAGGAGAAACAAATATTATGTGATTGGAAAGTTTTTCTATTACCAACATTAATTGAAAATATTAGACCATTTCAAAGATTTTCAAGAAAAGAAGTTGAACGGCAACTGATTTGGGGAATTTTTAATTTTATTAATGATGATTCCAATTATACAAAACCAGCACAATCTGAAAATTTTCCTCAAAATATATCTTACACTACTATATGTGTGAATAAACCCAAAATGGATATAAAATTAAGAGCAAATTTTTCTTATACTTTAGAAGGACTCTTAAAAACATGTTTCGAACAAGTATCATTGAAAGTACCAGATTTTAAGAAATTTAAACCATGTATAATAGAAACTTTCAAAATGTTTATAGATAGTATACAATTAATTCCAATTATTAAACCAGATATGTTTTTTATATACTCAGATATCATTGAACCACAAAATGTAGCTGGTAAAGATGTAAGATGTTTAAGAACGATCAATGTTCAAAATACTTTTAATGATATGGTAAAAGAATTTAGAAACATTCAATATTGTAATGTCGAGAAATCATTTAATAGCATTTCAATACTTTTATGTGATAAATATGGTTATAAAGTAAATTTTTCTAATAGCTCAATTCCTACAAAAATTATATTGCATTTTAAAAAAGTATAAATAACGGATGTTACAGAAAAATACATTATTTCAAAATGGGTCGAGTGTATTATAAGTATTATTTGATTCAGTCAGGAAGAGGTTTGGAAGATATTGGTCACTTGTTTTACTCAGGAGTACCGTATCAAAGAGGACGAGGATTAGGAAGTTTTTTCGGCGGATTAATTAGATATTTAAAACCAATATTTAGTTCAGGTGTAAATATATTAAAGAATGAAGCTATAAGCTCAGGTATTAATGCTTTATCTGATATTGCATCAGGTGCAAATGTAAAGGAAGTGATGAAAGATCGTGGTAAAGAAATAGTTAAAAATGTTAGACGTGGTGCTGTTCAAAAACTGAATGAAATGTATGGCTCTGGAAAAAGAAAAAGGAAAAGTAAAATAAAAATTAAAAGTATAAAAAGGCCAGCTTTGAAACGTTTAAGTTATTTAATAAGTAAACGACGTCAAGTTAAGAAGAAGAATAAGAGTATAAAAAAAGATATTTTTGATTAAAATGAGTGAATGTATGAAATCTGAATTGGATATTTTCAAAACACCACCCATTCAATCCAGTATTTTACGATCTGAAGAAGTTTGTTACAACCCCATTGCTTCTCTAGATAATTCATCAACTATTGAATTTGTCTCTCTAGGACATGGTGATACATATAGAGATTTATCTTCAACATATTTAAGACTAAAAGTGCAAATAACTAAAAAAGATGGAACACTTTGGAATAATGATAAAGGTACCGACGGAAAAGAAATAATCCAGCCAAGTGTAGTTAATAATATTTTACATTCATTAATAAAACAATGCAATGTTCAATTAAATGGAAAAAATATTACTCCATCCGATGGAAATTATCATTATAGAGCATACATTGAATCATTACTCAACTATGGTAGCGATGCAGCTATAACACATTTAGAATGTGCTGGGTGGTTATTGGACAAACCCAATGTAGTTCTGAAAACAAAGCATCGAAAGAAAGACAGAAACTTTACAATAACAGCAATGTAGTAGAACTTATGGGCAAATTACATATAGATATGTTCAATCAACCTACTTTACTAATAAACGGTGTTGATATTCGTATATTACTTACTTTAGAGAAACCTGAATTTTATATGTTCTCAGCGGATACTGATGAATCTCAATTGAAAATCATAGAAGCAAATTTACTAATGAAACATGTTACAGTTAACCCAAGTATTTTACTTGCTCATAATACAGTTTTGGAGAAAAGTACAGCTAAATATTTTTACAAAAGAGTTGAAGTAAAATCATTCACTGTTGCATCGAATAGTCAAAACATATTATTAGATAATGCTTTCATTGGGCAATTGCCAAACACATTAATATTTTGTATGACGGAGAATGTTGGGTACTCAGGAAAACGATCTAAAAATCCTTTCAATTTCAAGCATTTTGATATTAGCCAATTTTCATTATCTGTTAACGGTGTTCAAGTTCCTAATTTGGTGATAGAAACTAACTTTTCTGATGAAAATAATTGTTTCACTAGAGCGTATAATACACTTTTTACTGGTACTGGAATACATCATAACGATAAAGGTCATCAAATAACTAAATCATTGTTTAGTAACGGTTTCTTTATGTTAGCATTTGACTTAACACCAGATTCATCAGGTAATGAAGTGTGTCAAGGTTTACTCAATCAAGGAACCGTAAGAATTGAAGCAAAATTATCAAAACCACTCCCCTCTACCTTAACAGCTATTTTGTATGGAGAGTTTGATGCAAATATTCAAATAGATAAAAATCGTAACGTTTATACAAATCTATAAATAAAGTTAAAACATATAAAACATTAAGAAATAATTATGTTTTTCACATTCCGCAAAATGAATTCCTTAGAGATTGCGGAAATTTTGAAATGTAATAAAAGTACAAATAAATTGTTTAATGGAGTTTGGGCACTAGATCATATACCAAAAGTCATCGAAAGATCATCTTTTTTTGTTGTTAATACACAGATATCTAAAGATCCTGGAGAACATTGGTTGGCAATTTTTATACCAGAAGAAGAATGTATAGAATATTTTGATTCTTATGGAAAACAGCCACGTGAAAAACAAATTATTAATTTATTTAAAAATCACTGTATTGTATTTAATGGAATGCGTTTGCAAAGTGATTTTTCTGATGTTTGTGGTCAATATTGCTGCGTTTACTTATACTATCGATGTCAGAACAAAAGTATGAATAATTTTTTGAATTTATTTAACAATGTTGATAATATAAAAAACAACATAGAAAATGATAAATGTATAATGAAAGAATTTAAACGTATATTTGGAGAAAATAAAAATGTGCAGTCATGTATTGCTAAGAAATATAAATATTAAATCAGTGATTGTAAATATTCAGTTTAATTGTAACAATGGAAGAATACAATACTAATAAAAACTTGCTGTTAGCTTATACATATTTTTTAAATAAGGGATACACATTAGCAGTCTCAATTGGTTTTGATCCAGAGTCTTGTGAAACAAGAATTTCATTTCAACGTATTCGTAATAACCAAACAACATTTTATAATTACAACTATAATGAATGGATTGTGGTATACAAACAGTTTTTAAAAAAAAAAAATTCCGCAAAACATCTACATAAAAAAATTTATTTAAACGTTAAACCTTATCACAAAGGACAAACATTTTTTATTTTGACAGAAGAGGAAATAGATAATTTCTATAATATCAGTGAATTTCTAAATGTAGTTATAACATATAATAAAAGTGCTGAAGATTTCGTAAAAGCATACGTAACAAAATATCTAAATATGTGTTAAGAAAAGCAACAACTGAAGTTACAAGATGAAATATATATATCACAAGGTTACTATAATGTTCAGTGTAATTATTCAAGATTATTTTTTGAAATTCCATTCATATTAAAAGAAAAAATTTTAAAATTACTACAAACAAATATCGAAAATTATATAAGGAATTAGTTATATAATAAAATTGTATTATTAAAATTTATATGCATTTGTTTTATTTGCTTAAAATTATATTTTTCAGTTAAAGATTAAAATAGACGATTGCAAAGGATTAACTATTTTTTTTTTTTTATTATAAAGATATAGATTAAATAGTGGGTTCGATTTAAATTACCAATTTTTCAAAAAGTATAAAAAAGCAAAAATTTATAATTTTATGTTTATTCTCACAATGGATGTGGAAGACTTCCTCAAAACTTATTCTTCTATTCTACTTGATGAACATAAACAACGCATTTTATATTTACAAGAATATTTAGAAAACTTTAGAAGCAAAGAAAAATACAATTCAAATTGGGGTATACACTTTATTTCGTGTATTTGGGCTTATAATAATTCAACTTCAGGACCAGACACCTGCCAATGCTATTTTGTAGAAAAATATGAAAAAGAGCTGGAAAATTTAATTGGTTGGTATACAAAGAATGTCAAGAAAACAAATTGTTGAAGAGATTCATAGACCAACTAAACGAAAATTTCCAAGAAGGAGATTTATACAAAGAGGACTAAATGATACATGGCAAATTGATTTGGTTGAGATGATACCTTATGCTAAATTCAATAAAGGATATAAATATTTACTAACTGTAATAGATACATTTTCAAAATACGCATATGCAGAACCCGTTAAAAACAAAAATGCTGACAACGTTTTAGATGCAATCAAAAAAGTATTCAGAAAAGCTAATAGTCTACCTAAAAATATTCACTCTGATCAGGGAAAAGAATTTTTTAATACTAAATTTCAGCAATATATGGATAGAAAAAATATTCATCACTATTATACATTTTCCGAATTAAAGGCATCAATTGTTGAAAGATTCAATCGTACTTTAAAAAGCATTATGTGGAAAAAATTTAGCTTACAAGGAAGTTATAAGTGGCTTCACATTTTGGAATCTATTATAAATACGTATAATTCAACAAAACATCGTACAATCAAAATGCAACCTAATGAGGTCATAAAGAATAAAAGTAATGAAAAATTTTTATTAAAAACAGTATACAATCATCCAAAGATATTCCTTAAGGGTAAATATAGAGTGGGAGATTTTGTAAGAATAAGTAAATATAAAAAAACTTTTGAGAAAGGTTACCAACCAAATTGGTCAACGGAAATTTTCAAAATATTAAAAGTAAACATAACTAATCCTGTTACATATAATTTAACTGATTATAAAGATAATTTGATAACTGGCGGATTTTATGATTCAGAACTAACACCTGTAAAGTATCCTGATGCATATTTAGTTGAAAAATTATTAAAAAAGAAAGGAAATAAAGTATTTGTAAAATGGTTAGGGTTTGATAGTAGTCATAATTCGTGGATAAATAAAAAGAATATTGTTTAATTTTGAATTAAAAGTTTTTTATTTTTATTTTTTATTGTATTTTATTTTTTTTTTTTTATTACATCATTTAGATTTTAACCTCTAATAAATTTAAATTACCGTTTATGTCGACTATAACGGAATACGTCTCTTTGTTAATTTTTTCAACAAAATCTGTATTATTTTCGAAAAGTAAGTGATATTTCTTAGGCAACCAGATTATATATTTTGATGTTTCAAGCACCCATTTTAATCCATAATCTTTTGTCTTTATTTGTTTTACCATTTCGATCATGTATGGGATTTCTACATCCATTTCTTGAACTTTTAAATACCTCTTTTGAATGTTCTTGCTAATGACGTTAAATTCATTTAATAGGTTTTGTTTTTTAGTTATCACTACCATATTTTCATCTTTAACATGTTTATGATGTACTAGCTTTCTTTTTGGTCTACGAGTAATAGTTGGTTGACTTGGTGGTATCATTTCTCCGGCTGTATTCTCCGTGTTAAAGAAAATTTTTACATTTTCTTTTAAATTATTTGGCTCCTGTGTAAATAAATCCTCCATTTCTTGCGTAGAAAAAAAGTTCTGAGCGCTATGATTTTCTGATTGGAAATTCATTTTTAGTGAACTTGTTTCTGTTCTGTCTGATTTCTGACTAATAACTTTTTAGAAAAATAACGTACTATTTATAGTAGTTACTACAGTTTAAATTGCAAATCTTATGAAGAAAATTACTTCAAATTTGCATACAAGAAATATTTCCTATATTACATACTATATATTATTTTCCTTTGTAGATCATCATATTTACATTTTAACCGTCTTTTGTTTTAAAACTAGTATAGAGGAGGATAATATTTTCCATTTGTTATCTATAATACGCATACTGTTATTTTCACCTCTTTTTTCTACTTGTATGAAATACACTAATTAGATATAATTAGAATTTTTAACGGATTTTCATTTTCTTTGTCTACACGAACAGTAATGTAAAGTAATGATCTCGAAATTTAATACCTTCCCTTAATCATATTAAAAAAAAAAAAAAAAAAAAAAAAAAAAAAAACTTTAGTATTGTAAACCACCTCGCATATTTTGCATTTTAACTGTCTTTTGTTTTAAAATTAATATGGGGGACAATATTTTAAAATAGTTAAAGAATTTGTCATTTTCATTTATACTATTTTTACTATAACAAAAAAATTTTTTTTCTCGCTCCCCCTCATTCCTAAAACTTTAATTGCAAAATATTATATTAAAGTTTAACCACCACTCACTTTTTTTTTCTTATTCTTTTTCATATTAAACTGATCTTTTCTTTCTTTTTTTTTTCACCCCTTTTTTATTTTTTATTTATTTCCTAATAATTTCTAAAATTCCGTATACAATACAATTTTGCAAAAATAGTGATATCTACTAAATTTCAATAAAAATTCCTTTTAACTATCCATTAAAAATCATCATTTCCCAAGACACTAACAGCTCAATCAAATACTATTAAAAATCACTTCTAATACACAAACAACTCGTAAAATCCTTTTAAAAATCTTTTTCCAAGACACAAACAACTTTCAAAAACTACGTTTTCATATTAAACTGACTTTTTTATTCCTTTTTATATTAAACTGATCTTTTCACCCCTTTTTTATTATTCTTACTACATTCCCGCATTAATACCATTCACTCAAAAATTCTGACTTCTACCAACATCAGAACATATTAGACATTCCCATTAACTTCCCATTAAACTTACTATTTTTCCCATTCCACCACTACTAACGACATCTACCAACAACAGAACATATTAAACATTCCCATTAACTTCCCATTAAACTTACTATTTTTCCTATTCCCCCACTACTAACGACATCTACCAACAACACAACATATTAGATATTCTCATTAACTTCCCATTAAACTTACTATTTTTCCCATTCCCCCACTACTAACGACATCTATCCAAAACCTACTAACAACATACAAATATCATTCCCAAAACACTCATCAATAATAAAATCCTATTAAAAATCACTCCCAAGACACAAACAACTCGAAAAATCTTATTAAAAAACATTTTCCAAGACACAAACAACTGTCAAAAACCAATCAGCTGATTTTGACTGCCGCAGAAACCCCATATCCATACTACTCATTAATGTCTTGAGTAAGATCTATTAATATATACCCGTATTGGTCTGACGTCAGTTCATTATATACTTTTTCAAATGCTTTGTTTTGATTTGGATAAATCTGGCGAGCTAAAGGTAATATCTGTGATTTATCTCTTGGATTTTTAAAAAGCACTAGATATTTACAGTTAAGTGAAATATCTCTTGAAAATTTACCTTGATGAAATATATTTTGAGTTACAAATATTACAGACAAATTCCGATGATGTGAACCTCTAGTAAATAAATCACACACATTCTTATCATGAGAATTTAACATCATATCATCGATTCAATCAACAAAGGATCTTGATTATCATTAAAATCTGGTATAGTTTTACTATATTCAACATCTTTCATATATTGCGGAACTGCATTTTATCTGGAGTACACCAAACAATTCTATTAGTTTCTGGTTGCATATTTTCTTTTTTATATTTAATTAAATTATGAATAAAAGTGGTTTTACCACAACAGGATGATCCTGCCACCATCATAGTAAATGAGTGAAACAACATAGTTGTATTAGTGAAAACTATTATTACTAACCAATATTTATATAAAAACAATTTTAAAATTAAAATAAACAGAAATTTAAATAATGAAAAGGTTATTCCACTGATAACATTCAACATGGTTAAACAAATTTTAGTAGTTGGTCTTCAATTTTTATTAGGAAATGATAAACAAAATTTAATAAAAGAACTAGCCGTACTTGAAAAAGGAAGTTTAATTCCGACTGTGTACCACTTTAAACCACCATACCCTGCAGAAGAACTTAGTCAAGAAGTCAGATGTACCAATCAGTTTTGCGAAAATAAAATAGATGGACTTAAATGGGGTAGCGGTTTAGTTGAATATTTAGATGTAAAATGTATAATAAAACATTATTTAGAACCAGCTGAAAAAATTTAGGTTAAAGGAGAACAGCCAAAATAGAAGATCTAAGCAGAATTTTGCCGCCATTAGAAAGAGATTGATAACTTTAAAACATCATGTCTTATACATTTATCAAACCACAATTTCAGATGTGCAGTTAAAAATTGTTTTAATATATATATGTATCTCTTAAAAGAAAAAATTCTAAACTAAGACCTTCAAACACACAATGATACAAATGAAATTAAATAATAAAACTAAAAAAGTTCACTTCAACACAAATATAGAAATTCACGTCATGCATGTAGGAACTATGCATACGGAGCTGCTTGCAAAGGTCATTGGCAACAATACGCACGTGATAGAAGTAGATTTCAAAGACACATTGAAAATGTTGGTATCATTATTTTTAGAATTTTAATATCTGATCATCGCAAAATTGTTAAAGCTTTTTCAGTTAAATAAAAATAATTTAAACATATTATCTCATCTGTTTTATTTTTATTTTTATGTTTACTATATAGGTAACTCCGCCAATGCCGGTCCCAAGCCCGGATGAGAAAGGAGGAGGGGGAGGAGTACCAACCTCGTTAAAAAACCTAGGTTCAGCTGGCCCGGCTGATAGCACCTTGTGAGGGCTCCTGGCGAAGGTTACACGTGAAAAGCGGTCAACGGTTGATGCGGCGGAAGAGAATATCTAAATATTCCAACGGCGTAGCAGGCGGAAGAACCAAATAAATACCGCAGCGTCTGTACTTCAAAGAAGCGGCTGCCAAAGGCGACTGTATTCCATGTTAGGAGCGGCCTTCCCTCTAGCGATGAGTCTGGTCATCCCGAAAGGAAAGTAGCACCTGCCAGACCCAACTTTTGGCTTATAACCAATCGATGGAACGCTACAAACCGAAAGATTGATGAATAAACATGGTTTTGAAGTCTCCAAGAGATAACCAGAGAAACACTGGGAACCCTCCCGCACAAGCGGCATGCACTTCGGATTTGGAGGTGCAGAATTCATGTAATTTCAACAATATTTCATCTATAAATGAAACCAAAGCAAAAATACCTTTATTTAGTATGAAGTACAGTACAAAAATTGGTACTTGGAATGTGCGAACACTTTTTGAAACGGGGAAACTACATCAAGCAGCCCGAGAGTTAAATAAATTTAAATTGGATATTCTGGGTATGAGCGAATGCAGATGGAATGGCTCAGGCGAACACCAACTGGCCAGTGGCGAAATATTTTTGTATTCCGGTCGCGCAGAAAACGATATTCACCGAGATGGAGTTGGATTTCTACTTAACAAGAAGGCTTCCAAAGCACTAATTGAATGGAAACCTGTAAGTGAAAGAGTTATATACGTCAAACTACAAGGTAGAGCTAGGAACATCGTTATGGTACAAGTATATGCTCCAACCGAAGTTTCCAGTAAAGAAGCTAAAGAGGATTTTTACCATCAACTCTCAACAACGTTGTCTGAAATCAAGAAGAAAAACATAGTTATTCTTATGGGTGATTTCAACGCCAAAGTAGGAGCAGACAATAAAGGGCTGGAAAATGTTATGGGTAAACACGGAATCGGATCTATGAATGAAAATGGAGAATATTTGATCGAAACATGTATGACGTCAGAACTCGTTATTGGTGGGACACTCTTTATTCATAAACCATGTCACAAGGCCACCTGGGTGTCCCCCGATAATAAAATTGAAAATCAAATAGATCATATATGTATCAATAAACTTTGGAGAAGTAGTCTATTAGATGTACGAGCTAAAAGAGGTGCAGACATTGGATCTGACCATCACCTATAGTAGCCAAAATTCGTATCAAAATAGCTGCAATTGTACAAAAAGCCAAAACTATACCAAAGAAGTTTGACTTAGGAAAATTAAAAAATCCAGCAGTGAATAGTGCTGTCACAACAGAATTAAACAAATGCTACGATGAAACTAATAACGCACAACAAATGACTATCGAAGAAAACTGGAATGCTTTTAAATCAATAATGTTAACAACAAGTGAAAAAATCCTAGGTCAATGACCAAAAGAGAAAAAAGAATGGTTATCGGAAGTTACCTGGAAATTGATAGAAGAAAGAAAAAATTCAAAGCATATTAAAAACAACGCCAAAACACGGAAACAAAAAGAAAATGCTGTTAAAATCTATAGTAAATATAACACTGAAGTGAAAAAGTCCTGCAGAAGAGACAAACGAAATTGGGTAAACGAACTAGCTAACCAAGCCGAAAAAGCAGCTGCAACAAATAATATTAAGCTACTATACCATACCAATCGTAAACTATCAGGAGCTAAATTGAGTAATAACCGTCCAATACTAAGTAAAAATGGAATTAGTATCACAAATCGAACAGAACAGTTGCAAAGATGGCATGAACACTTCAGTGAGTGCTATAAATCTCACAGTCAACTGGCATTCTCTGAAAATAATAATGAAATATTAACAGCAGCACAAAGGGGATCCAATTTAAATACATACCCTCCTAATATTGAAGAAATAAAAACAGCAGTGAAAACGATGAAATCCAATAAATCACCAGGTTTTGATCAAATTACCGCAGAAATGTTAAAGGCAGACCCAAATCTAACAGCACGTATGCTACATCCAATTTTTCAAAAAATATGGCAAACAGAGTCGGTACCTAAAGACTAGCTTGAAGGAATTTTAATAAAATTACCTAAAAAAGGTAACCTGTCCATCTGTGATAACTATAGAGAGATAACACTACTATCTATTCCATCGAAAGTTCTCTCAAAAATACTGTTGAACAGAATCAACACTAAACTAGATGAAACAATCCGAAAACAGCAATCTGGATTTCGCCCTAATAGATCATGCGTGGATCAAATCAATACACTCCGAATAATCATAGAACAGGTGAATGAATGGCAATCCACATTAAAACTAGTTTTCGTAGACTTCAAGTCTGCATTTGATACTATACATCAAGAATATATATGGGACTCGCTTAAAATTAGAGGAGTGCCAATGAACTTGATACGGCTTATCCGAGCACAGTACGAAGGATTTAAATGCAGGATTCTACATCAAGGTCAACTATCTGAGCCGATAAATATTGATTGTGGAGTCAGACAGGGTTGCCTGCTGTCACCAATTCTATTTTTAATTGTGCTCGATGACATACTAAGTGCTGCCATTGACGATTTAAACAGAGGCATATTTTGGAATTTCGGGGAACATCTAGAAGATCTTGACTATGCGGACGATATATGCCTACTATCAACTAGAAATACCGATCTGCAGGAAAAATTGAACGATTTGGCACAAGAGTCTGAACTGCGCGGACTAAAAGTCAATGTAAAGAAAACAAAAGCAATGAAAGTAAACTCACCTAATGTAAACAATTTGATGTTATATGATGAAGAAATATCTAATGTTACCAACTTTTGTTACCTTGGTAGCGTAATAACGCCTGAAGGAGGAGCAAAAGCAGATATGACCGCTAGAATAAATAAAGCTAAACAAGTGTTTGCACAACTTCGAAAAACCTGGAAGTCTGCAATCATCTCTAAGGAAACAAAAATTAAAATATTTAATTCAAACGTCAAATCTGTTCTGTTATACGGTTGCGAAACGTGGTTAGTAACGGAGGAACTTACCAGCAAAATTCAAAGCTTCGTTAACACCTGTCTCCGTCGAATACTGAAAATATGGGGGCCAAACAGAATTAGGAACGAGGAATTACATGCCAGATGCAATCAAGTACCTATAGCAGAGGAGATTTTGACAAGAAAATGGAAATGGATTGGTCATACACTCAGAAAAGATCAGACCGAAATCTGCAGGCAAGCGCTTGATTGGAACCCGCAAGGTGCAAGAAAACGCGGGCGTCCGAAAAACTCGTGGAAAAGAACAATTCACTCCGAAATTACCAAATCAAGAAAAACATGGAGTGAAATAAAAATGATCGCACCGAACCGTACTGAATGGAAGGATTTTGTTAAAGCTCTTCTATAGAAATTAGTAGTATATAGGTAAACTCCTATCTAACGAACAATTTTCATTCCTTATATTATATAGTGAAATTATAGATTTACAGTAAGTATATATTTTCAGAATCATTTAAAACTTTCAATTTCTTTATTATCATTTTTTTCGATTTTATTATATAGCATTCTTATATAATACAAAGTTTCAACTAGAGTCATAAAACAGTTAATGTTACTACATATTACACCATGATCATTGAACTTTTGATTTCTTTCGTTCGTAATGTAAAGGTACACTACACATCTTCTTTACCAAGAATTAGTTTTTTCTTGTTAACTATAATTCGCATATTCAAAACTACCTTACTTAACAGAAAACTGGTTTACTTTTAAAGAATTTGCATTTTTTTGTCGATGAGTACATAACTAGATACATAATTCTTCTGAATTTTTTCATTTCATTTTAAAGTATAAGTACGTATCAAAATTAATAAAAATAAAATACACTTTGCTATACCTTCAAATGAGAACTTTTTTTCTCCTTTCTATTTATATTTAAAAAATTATTTTGCTTACTACTTTTTCATGTGCACCTATTACTTTAAACCAAGTAAACAAGCTTGTTTATTAAGACATAACCTACTTACAGGTGCCCTACTTCTGGGGGACTTGGTCATTAATCAAAATGTAGGTCAATATGTCGTGCCATATGGGGTAGGGCGTGACCTTCGGTGCGATATGGCATGATTTTTTCCCATACAGAGTGCCACGTTTACTACTCATAGCTAACCAAATTAACTTTATAATACTAAAAACATTTTCTAATTACTTTTCTAATTTATTTACAAATTCTTACTAATTTATCTATTTAAAAATATTAAAAAACAAAAAAACTTGAAATAAATAAAAATATATTTATTTAAATTCAATTACAAAAGTGAAAAAAATTGAATTATTAAATTTTGTGATAAAAAGCTAATCCAAGCATAATATATTCAATAATTAAAATTTTTCAAAATTGCAATTATTTTCAATTGATAGTTTATGTACCTAAAGCTTATAAACGCAAAATATGCAATAAATGTATTTCTAAAATATAATTACAAATTTAGAACTTTTCATATAGTTCATTTAAATATAACAATAAAATTTACATAAATGCAGCAAGTACCTTTGAATATAGCTTAAGTATTGTACACGATGTCTTAATTATATATCACCTATGGTTTTTAATTTATAAAATATTATACTAAACATGTTTTATGGTAAAATTCTTAGCCTTTTAAAAATATAAAAGTGTTAAATAAAAACGGAAATAGGAAAAAACCATCGTGTATCAAATTTAAAGTTTCTATCTTCATGAATTTCGAAGATAAGCTTTTTAATTTTGGGATTTCTTAGGAGCACCTGAACCACTACCACAATTAAGTCTAAATTTCGGAGACAAATAGGAAATAGGAAATATATTCTTTGACTTTGTAATTATACTCGTTTGGCCTCAGATCGATCAAAAGCTTCTAGAATCCGAACTCATTGTTCGAATTCGACCAGAACCAATTCCATTGGTACTTTTATTACTAGTAACCTAGAGTTTAAATTGCATCAAACTAGCTGCATTATTTTTTGAATTATGCTGTTTTTAAGATATATGTTCTTTAGCCCTTGAACTTTTCAAAGGTTCCAGAACCCGAAACCATGGCACAATCTTGCCCATATGCAGTCCCCGTCATACTTTCAATATTAATTAACCCTTATACACAATTTTTACACTATTTTTATTAATTTCGATGATAAGCTTTTAAACCTTGGGGAGTCTAAGAGGGGTACTGAACCACCACTCTGATTGATCCAAAATTAGAGGAACCGCACAGGAAATCGTAAAGAGCACCCATGTGCCAAATTTGCAACTTCTAAATTTGTTTGAAGTTACTATCTTTATTAATTTTGAAAATGTGCTTTAAGGGAACTGCGTGGCTGGTCCTCAACCCACTACTCCAATTGGTCCCAAATTTCAAGGACACTTAGGAAATAGATGGAATTATGCTTGTTTGGCCTAAATTTTATCAAAAAGTTCTAAGTTTCGAACCCATTGTCCATTCTCTTCCGTAAGCAATCACCGCCGTAGTTTCATTACCAGTACCCTAGAACACAAATTTTATAAAGATAGCGTCATTAGTTGTTGAGTTATCGTGATTTATTATATATGTTCGTTAGCCCTTAGAAACGATTAAAAGGTCCAGAATCCGAACCCTTGGGCCGATTTCGCCCATATGCAGTCCCAGTCACACTTTCAATGCTAATTAACCCTTGTACACAATAGGAACATTCTATATTAACTTTAAGTTACTATTTTTATTAATTTCGATGACAAGCCTTTCAACCTTTAGAGGTCTTAGAGAGTTATCTGAACCACCTCTCCAATTGATCATACATTAAGGGAACACGTAGGAAATAGTAAAGAACAGCCTTGTGCCAAATTTGAAGCTTCTACATTTTTTTGAAGTTACTATCTCTATTATCTTCGAAACTATGTGCATGATCCCCGACCCACTATTTCAATTGGTTCCAATTTTCGAGCACACTATGGGAATAGAAAGGGATACCTTGATACCGAATTTGGAGGTTCTAATATCTTTGAATTCGGAATCATGCTCGTTGGCCTAAATTCGATGAAAAATTTCGAGGATCCAAACCCATGGTCGGATTTCGCCTATATGCAGTCCGCGCTGTTCTTTCATTACTATTGATCCCTTGTACACAATTGGAACGTTCTATCTTAATTTTCATCTATATTTTTTAATAATTTCTATGATATGCTTTAAGGTCTTCAGAACTGTGTGGATGGTCTCCGACCTACTACTCCAATTGGTCTTAAATTTCCAGGACTCTAAGGACATATGAAGAGGCACACTGATACCAAAATTGAATGTTTTATCTTCATTGGTTTCGGAATTATGTTTGTTTGGCCTAAATTCGATCAAAAACTTCTAGGATCCGAAACCATGGTCTGAACTCGTTCGTGCACAGTCCCCGCCATAATCTCATTACTGGTAACCTACACAATAAAATTTATGATTGTAACGCCATTAGTTGTTGAGTTATCCTTATTTTTTTTATATGTTCCTTGGCCCTTAGAACAATTAAAAGGTCCAGAATCCGAACCCAAGGGTCGATTTCGCTCATTTCACCGCCGTACTTTCAGTCCTAGTAACCTACAGTTAAAATTTCATCAAGATAGCTCCATTAGTTTTTGAGTTAGCGTGCCTCCGGACGGACGGACGGACATGGCTATATCGACTCAGGAGGCCACGCTGATCACAAATATATATACTTTTCAATATCTAGCTCGCTTCCTTTAGGCGGTTACAAACACTATACCAAAGTTAAAGTATCCTTTTCCTATGTCATAGGTGTAGGGTATAAAAATAAGCATTATTTTAAATTTGACAATTATGATTTTATAAGAAAAGACAGAATTTGCGATAATGAAAGTGGTGGAGTTGCCATATTCATAAAAAATAGGATTAAATATAAATTCATAAATTAGTAGTGTTAGTATAGATATGGGGTTTCTGGATAAAAAGCTCTAAAGCTCAAAAATCAAAGCTAATAAAGCCCGACCGTTATGCTTGAAATATAAGCTGAAAAGCTTAAACTTAATTTAATATTTATTTGAAAAATTCAAAGTTTGTTTTTGAATTCAAGCTAAAAAAGCTCGTCCGTTACATTTGAAAGTTAAGCTGAAAAGCTTAAACTTAATTGGATATTTTTTGCAAAAGTTATAAAAAAATTTTAAAGTTTGGATTTAAATTCAAAGCTAACTGAAACTTTAAAGTTAAAAAGTTTAAAAAAATAAACTTTTGAAATTATATTAATAATAAAAGCTGTGATCATGAAATACAAATTGACAACGTCATCAAGTTGAACGTAAACTTTTTATTTAATTGTGAACTTAACTACAAAAGTTTTGAAATAAATAATAACAAGCTTAAACTAGTTTGGTTTGTTTAAATACAAAATTATTGGATTTATTTTCTTTGAAATTAATATATACACAGTTAGTTAGGAATAATTACATATATAAATAATTTAACAATCTTAAATGTAATATCAAATACATATTAAAAAATAATATTATTTAGTGTGTCGTCAAGCATAAGTATTTACATTACCACTTTATATAATATATCTTTTTTCATCTGAACTACTTAAAGCTATATTGTTAAGATTCTACGTATAAATAGTGTTTGATTTCGATTTAAAAACTTTCATATTTCTATAAATAATCCAATTATGAAATAAAGAACTTTTATAATCCACTATATTTAAGTCATTAACAACATATTTTTTAATCCCTTTTTCTTTTTTAATGCTTTCATTTTCTAAAGTTTGAAGAAAATATATTTTTGATCTTAAACTTATAAATTCAGTGATTATTTTTCCACCCATTTCATCTTTAAATAGACCTAATACTTTCTTATTAAACTGAGAAAAGTTATATGGGTTTTCTTTTGCATAATCTGACGTATCAAAGATGAAAAAGAACATCATATCATCTGGTTTTATGTCACTATAAAAATCTTCCGTTGTTATTGTATATATAAATCTATCTGTATCTATATAATTAAGGGTTAAATTATTTTGAAACTTTGGTTTCAAATAATTATAGTGAAAATTATATATTAAAATTTTAGACTGGTCTAAAATTGTGAATCCTATATAAATCGGTTTGTTATAATGTATTATTGTTTTCTTAAACTCTATAGCCACTAGATTAGACTCAAACACTGACATATTATTAAAATTAGGTTTTGCTGTTAGAGCTTTAGTTAATAAATGTCTACCTTTGTTTTCCCATGAATTTGCTATTTTAATTATTTTTCAATTATCAACGTTTTCCATTGTTTTACCAAACACCGAATTAATTATTAATTTAAAAAAGTTTTTTTCAAAGGTGTTTTTAGCTTTTTTTCTATATTCAGTATTAAAAATTAATTTACTTCATTAACCAATCACTCTGTTTAAATTTCAAAACTCTGTGTATTTTTTTTAAAACTAACCCGTTTTCAAGACATTGCTTGAGATTTCTATAATGGATTACATATTGTCTCGTGTTATTTAAATTGGTTAATAATTTTTTTGCTTTTCCTGTTGGAGGAATACTATTTTCATGGCAAAAATTATTAACCCACTCAAAATCTGTATATTGTATCGCTTGCGACATAGCCCAACCGTACAAATTATTTGCGTCTTGATAAATTACATATTTGGATGTATGATTGGTATTTAATTTTTCTTTCATATATTTATTATTGTCTACAGAATGACGCAAAAATAAATTTATCAATTTATTTGGATTTTAATTATTTGGACAATTTTATAAAATTATACATGTTTATATCCGTAAATAATTCTAGCTCTATTTCTGTGAATTTAAGCATTTCTTGCCAAGAGAGACTAAATTATAAATATTTCTACATATTTTTCTAAAATTTTCAAAAACGTCGGCTAATATTAAAACATCTGTTTTTAAATATAATTTTAAATAATCTAATAAATTTTGACAATTAAAAGAATTCCATACGGTAATTGCATGATTATAATTTTCTATCGAACAATGAGTGTTCGTAATTTTATTATAGAACTATGTCTTCGGCGGTAAATATTCTTTTTCTAGTTTTTCCCAGCTGTTCAAATAATCATATGGAAAAACTCCTTTTCTAAGCATAAGATCAGAATTATTTCCAAAAGAATGTAAAATGTTTTGCATACTATTTTATATCTATATCTTTAGCAAGACTGTCTAAACTGGCGGCCATAAAACGAAAACTATATAAAAATTTAATGTCAAAAGTATAGTTTTCTTGAGGAACTATAATTTTTTTAGTTAACGACATGTATTTTCCTTATTCAAAGGCATGACCGATATGTTACCTGGTACTATGTTAAATGACTTAAATAAGAGATGGCAATCATGCTGAGAAATTATGAAAAAATACAGGGAAATATGAAGGTTTTCTATATAAAATATTAAAACTAAGATGTGCTGTACCTCTATATTGATCACTAAAATGACAATGGTCGCTTACTCGATTAGTAAAGTCTAAAATCTTACTGCAAATGTGACATGTAGGTTCTGTTAACTGCCAAAGCTCTTCATCTAAAGTCATTTTGGTCATTGGTTTTGGATTTTTAAAAATTAAGTAAAGAATTGTACAGTGTTTTGTTAATCTGTAAGGAATGCAAAATTAGAAATAAAGATAAACACATAATATTTATGAACTAACCTTTTAACGAAATCGTCGGTACAAGTTGGCCCAATGCACTCTACCTACTTATTTAGAGAAGCATCAGATGAACATTTTATAAAATATGAAAACGCTGCAGGTACGTATTATAAACTTTTTTCAGTCTCCGTTGGTTTTATCACATTATTACATTGATTTTTATAGATTTGAAGCTATGTTGGATGAAGAAAATGCTGTAAACCGTTGTTGTAAATATAAATTTTTGATTTATGTTTAGTTAAATTAGTATGAAGTAACTTTGGTAAGCTTTTTATAAAAACATAATGTGGTTTTTCTTTTTGTTCGAGGAGTATAAGATTGACATGATGTTCTTTTTCATCTTTTGATAAGTAATACGGTCCTATTAATTTATTCTTTTCAACTCCAAAAACATTAATGCTTATTTTTGGATTTTTGTCTTCAAATATTTTTAATTGTGTAAGCTTAACTGGAAACTCAATTCCATCAAAACTTGAAACTGAAACTGCACCGCTATTTAATTTTATTTTAGTTTAATTAATATTTTTTATTTTATACGATCGAGGTAGTGAAATATTTTTTGGTGACTGAAATGCTGATATTAAGGCAATATGCAATAAATGTATTTCTAAAATAAAATTACAAATTTAGAACTTTTCATATAATTCATTTAAATATAAAAATGAATTTTACATAAATGCAGCAAGTAACTTTGAATATAGTTTAAATAACGTACACAATGTCTTAATTATATATCACCTATGGTAATAATTCAATAAAATATATAATATAATAAAAAATTAAAATCCAGGAATGTCGTTTATTCATTTATTATAAAATCGTTTATTAAAAAAATATTTTGTTTTTCATTTACAAAATATTATATATTTAATCCTTGAAATTTGATATTTTGCGATTTATTTATAAAGTAGGAGAATATCCATTTAATAAAAGAGCTCGGAATACTTAAAGTTGTAAATTCGTTTAGTAGAATTTTTAAACAACACTATCAAATGCTTTGTTAAAGTTCATGTTAATAGCGCCCTTTGGTGCCCATTTTCCATTTCAGTAAGGATTTCACAAGTGTAAACTAAAAGTTTTGTTATTATGGAACGGCTTTTTCTGAATTTTCAAAACAAAATAATTTCATGGAACAATTTTTTTCTGCAGCCCCACCCGTTATGGATCTATAATCACCCAACGCCGGAAAAAAATCCTATAGTTAATTTATTATAAAAGGAGTTCTGTTAGGTATATTTTCAATCTGAAAACGGTAAAAGACAGCTGTTTATAAGCTTTATGTTTACTAGACAAATATATACGAAAATTGAAATTTCACTATTTTTAAAAACCTGTAACTTGAATACCTGTTTAAATTTTTTTGTAATATACAAAATGCAAAGCTCCAACATTTTATTTCAACATGTATCGAGGTTTTTTTTTAATTTTGAAGAGTGGCGAAGCTAAGACCCATGCAAATTACAAAAAAGCCCTAGATTTAAATTGGTAAAAGAGGCATTCTGTACGGTACATTTTTAATCTAAAAACGGTACAACAGCGGTGTTTTTTTTTGGAATTTGCAAAAGGCTTTGCAAAAGTTAAATGCATAGAGTTGCTACACGGTACTAAAATAACCGTTATTCGAAACTCAACCTTTGTACGAGTGTCTTTTAGTTTAACTATTTTTGCTTATATAGCAAAATTTTTTGTGAGAAAAATTCTAAATTTTGGTCAAAAATCCTTGAGAATCATCATAGGTTTGATTAGCAATAATTTAAGAACTTTCCCCTTGAAGGGCTATTAGCAATTAAAAATAAAAATTTCACATTGAAGCTTCAGCATTATATTTCAGCTATTTCAGATATTTCTTCAGTGCATTAGGGTTATATTCTAAGTAATGATTTCACTATTTCTCATAATTAATAATGAGTTGATGAAATAACTAAATTATAATATTATCATTTATTTTTGTATATATATGTATATATATATATATATTTATATAAGTAGGTATTGTTTCTGTTGAGGCTGGGAATTATGTTCCAGAAAGAGATAGCAATGGTTTGGCATATTAACCTATATTTTTGATTAGTGACCAAGTCTCCCGGAAGTAGGGTTAACTCCTAATAAACAAGAATGTTTACTTGGTCTAAAGTAATACTTGACATACTGACCTACATTTTTGATTAATGGCCGCTGGAAGTAGGTCATCCCCGCGAGTAAGTTAACTCTTAATAAACAAGCATGTTTACCTGGTATGATATGTGCACCACATGAAAAAGTAGTAAGCAAAATAATTGTTTTAATATAAATAAAAAAAAAATAACAAATGAAAAATCTTTAAAAGTAAATCAGTTTTCTGTGTTTAAAAAAACTTCAAACTTGGTTTAGAGATAAATCATAAAACATTTGACAAATTGTGCCTAGTGTATATAAAAAAACTAAAGGAAAGAAAACAAAAAATGGGCTACTAGCAATTAAAGAAAGTTACAGGTGATGGACAAATACCAAATTATCTTGTTGAAAATAAAACAATAGCAATGATAATAATAAAAATAACCATGATAATACTAATAATAATAAATAATATTAATAAAAATAGTAATAATAATAACAGCAACAATAGTATTAATAATAATAGTAATAATAATTTTTTTTTTTTATTTTGGAGGAGGGAAAATCCTTTTTGGGACGAAGAGAGCGTACGTGCGGCCAAACAGTGTCGGAATCTCCCAGCTTAGGCATACCGACTAAAAAGCCTCCTCCACTCCACGGACACTAGCCTGGAACCGTTTATTACATTACTTAGGGCTAGGTCCAGAGCCATCGCCTCAGAGGCGGCCCAGCCGAAGTCTGTAGGTTGGACCTCTATGATGTCTAGGTCCAACTTCCTTGTGCACAGTAATTTCTGTGGAAAATGTGACAAACAGTCCCAAGCTCCCTTATCCTGTAGGATGTGGCCCACCACTGTTTTCGGTGAGAACCGCGGTACTACCTCCCTCATTTGGTAATATATGCACTACGCTGAACCTACTTTCCCCACCTTGTGCAGATAGGCCCGAAAATATCTATGCCCGCTCAGCAGCTGAGTGAAGTGTAATATACCTCCCCATGCCGCCGCTTCACCTATGGAGTTACCTCCCCAATAAGCCGCCTCGTCTATATCCCTCGTTCCTCCAGTTACCAGTCCTCCGCCTTCACTGTCCACCTTCCCTCTGCCCTTCTCCGATATATCGCTTGACGCTCCCTAGCAAATAGTGCGATTGGGATGACGCCAGCGATAACAAGAACAGCTGACTCCGAGACAGTCCTGTAAGCGGATGTGACTCGTAACGCAGCCAGCCTTTGAACCCGACCCAGCCTTTTCCGGTAGGACTTCTTTGCAAGAGCATGAGCCCATATCCCGGCACCATACACTAGGATTGACTGGACCGCAGACATCAGAAGGCGCCTCCGGCTGGACCTTGGCCAACCTATGCTGGCCACGAATCGAGCCAGCGCCATGACATCATTTGCGGCCCTGTCAGTCGTCTTCTTGATCTGCTCAAAAAAGTTGAGCTTGCTGTCAATCATGACGCCAAGATATTTCGCCGCCCGTTTTGTCTCCACCCCTTCTTCGCCGATTCGCATAGGGAGTTCAAGGTTCATCCTCCTTTTTGTCAGTGCCAACGACAGTCCGCCGCTGTCTATCCAAGAAAGGATGGACCGCATGCCCTGGTTGAGCTTCAGTTTGGCGAGCTCGACGTTCCGTGCTAATATCAGAATGGCAACGTCGTCAGCATATCCGACCAGCTTCAACTCATCCGGCTGGTTTAACCTCAACAAACTGTCGTATGCGGCATTCCAGTGGTCGGGGCCGAGAATCGAACCTTGCGCTGCACCTCTAGTCACGGTGATACTCAACTTACCCTTCAGCCATGTCGAAGAGTACAGTACGATCGTCAAGATAGTCGCTGATCATTCCTAGCAGATATTTCGAAACGCGAAATTCCTGCTATAGAGCTTGGAGCATGTCGCTCCATCTGGCCGAGCGCATTTTTCACGTCTAAAGTTACGAGGAGGATTATACAACTTGAAAAATGGTTGTGGTCGTCGGCCCAGTTCATCGCAGATGTGACTTCCGCAAAGGCATCTTTTGTGGAACGACCAGTTCTGAAACCGTACTGATGCGGAGATAAAACACCCAGCTGCCTCGATGGCAGACAACAGTCTTGGCTTGAGTAACTTCTCAAGAACCTTTCCTGTCATGTCCAGCATACAGAGCGGGCGGTACGAGGAAGGAAGCTCCTTGCTGATCAGTACAAGCCTAGCTGTTTCAATGTTTCAGCTTCAGATTTAAAACATGTTGTAACTTTAATAAATAGGTTTTTAAAAGAAAATTGGAACAGAATCTGCAGTTCTTGAATTCACCAACTCAATTGTAAATAAATTGGATCAAGGAAATTATGTATGTTCGGTATTTGTTGATCTTAAGAAGGCCTTCGATACAGGAAATCATAATATTTTACTTAACAGATTGCATGAAGTTGGAATAAGGGGTACTCTAATAACTTACTCTACTCATATCTGAATAACAGAAAAACTATTACAAATATTAATGGAGTTTTTAGTAATGAAAATAATATAAACATTGATTGCTGACGATACTTTACTTATCTATAACGCTAAAACCAGTAAAGAACTTGAAACTCTTGTAAATACTAATTTGGGAATTTACGAAAATTATCTAAGAGGTAATAAATTAACTATAAATGCGGAAAAAACAAAGTATATCATAATTCGTCTTCAACCTTCGTTGAAACAATACCGGTTTCGGTTTAATAAGAATTTTACTCATTTTAAATTTAATCGAATAATTAGTTAAGTTAAAAAACTTATTTTTTGTTTTTTTTCATTTTATTTAAAATTTTTTTTCAAAGTATTTAAATTTGTAGTGTTTTTTATTCTATTTTGCTTCAATTTTTATTTTGCATCACATTGCCGCACTTTCAATGGCGGACATACTTAGATAAGTATCACTTTTAATTTTATGCTTAAAATATTAAATTAGATAATTCAATTTTTTCACTACCTATTTGACACTTTTTTTTTTTTTTATAACTAAACTTAACTTAATTTAATTTTAGAATTTGTGTTTTTTTAATTCTTTATTAATTTTTAAATATCACGCGCCGGATTGTTTTGTTTACCGAAAATTAAAATAATTTTATTTTTGGAAATAATCATTCTTTTAATTTTCTCCTAGTGGTAAACAAAACAAAATATCCATCTCCCTCCTTCCCATGGATAGATATTAATGTCTGAAAAAACTCTCACTACTCTCAGAATACTACTCTCCATCAAAACTTTCATGGTATTTATTCAATTACATTAATTATATTTTTTTTAATTTAATTCTTTGCATTGCTACAATTGTTTCGTTTTATTTATAATTAGATGTATTTGTATATATGTTTTATTTTGATTGAGTTTTTGGTTGTACCTACTACAATAAGGGCGCATATAGTTTCTATATATATTCTATATCGTGCAAGCTAAGAACTGTTGGACGTAATTATAAACCTATTTCTCGCTCAAGGTAAGACTTTTTTTCTTATATTTTATTTTTTTTTAAGCAGGTGTTATCAATTTAGGTTCAATAAATCGTACATAATAAACGTTTTCTTTTTAATTTCCAATTTCTAAATTAAATATTCCATAAGAAAATTATCAACTTAAACGTTAGTTTTTTTAATATTCACGGTTTACAAACGAACTTCTATACCGGTGAGGGTCATCTAAATTCAATTAAACCGGCAATCCTAGCTCTATGTGAAACTCAAGTTAATGGTCACAATTTTAACTTCGATATTAACAGCTACTCACTTATTTCACACTTCGTTCTTAAAAGAGGTATCGCCATCTACATAAAAAAACACATTGCTTTCAACACTCTTTCAACACTCAAATATAAATCTTCCAGCCCAAATTTCAATTACGTTTGGGTCAAAATCCATGTTACAAAGCATGTTATTCAACAGCTGGGTGGCACAGTGGTTGAGTGCCAACCTTTCATGCGGAAGGGCCCGGGTTCGAATTCTAGTGAAAGTGAAAAAACTTTTCTGGTTTTCGACTCGACTCAGCTACCATTCGTCATTGGGTTCAAATTAATGGCATAATCAATAATTAATAATTATAAATCTTTAATAAAAAAAAAAAAAAATTATTCAATATAAAAATATAAACAAATGCAAAATATAAACAAATAATTTAATTGAATAATATAACTCACAGATATAGAATACCATATAATTCAAATACAAAATATTACAATATAAACAAAAATAGAATTGTAAATATTGAAAATCTAAGACGTTTTCTACATGTTATATGGCCTAGTACTATCACATGTTTAAATTGTATGTGGAATTCAATAAGACCAATTCTAATAACACGAATATAATATGAGCTTGCTTCCAGGCGAGCTCGGTGTCCTTAACCAAACTAACTGGGAAAGTCTAATCGTTTGATCGTATTTGCAAGGAAGCCACTCTTAAAAAAGAGGAAGCCTCCAAAAAGTACCGTGACGGTGGTTTGGAGGCTTATAGGGTCATCTATATGGAAGTTCGGAACAGATGCAAGAGAGTTATCAACAAGCAAAAATTCTTGTTCAACCAAAGGTTGAAACAAAAATTAATCCACATGCCTAAGAGTAGCAAATCCTTTTGAACTTCTGCAAAGAACTTTAAAGAAGACAATAGCAGGTATTCTTTTCCTCCACTTGTTGATATAAACAATCACATTGCGTCAGATTCGGAATAAAAAGCTAATTGGTTTGGCAAACGGTTCGCTTCTAGCTCGTGACTGCCTCAGTCAACTCAAAGACCTCCATCTGTTCCAGAAGTCGGTGGCTGCTCCTTTGGTAGAATATACTTTAGGACTCGAGCAGTGACGAAAATCTTGAAAAATCAGCTGGTTCCGACGGTATTACAACCACCGTCCTTAAAAACACATATACCTCAATTTCAAAACCTCTGCGCAACCTTTTCCATCTTTCCTTTACTTCGGGTATTGATCCTATCCAATGGAGAGTTGCACATATTTTTCCAATTCCTAAAAAAGGCGATAAAAGCGATCCCTTTAACCACCAACCTTTTGCTATTCGATCCTTTCCAAAGTAATGGAAAAAGTTGTGAACTATAAGCTTCTGTCGTAAAGGTTTGCTTCATGATCGACAATATGGAAAATTAGTCTTTACTATTCGGACGAGTCTGATGTTGTAGCTCTGGAAATATCTAGATCGTAAAGTTTTACTTCATGATCGACAATACGGAAAAGCTTAATATTAGTCTTTACCATTCTGGCGAGTATGATGTTGTAGCTATGGATATCTCTGAAGCTTTCGATCGAGTTTGGCATGATGCTTTATTGACTAAATGCAGGGCCGTAGGTCGAGGTGTAATCTTTGTAAAATGGATTGGAGATTTTCTTTCGAATGGTAAGATTTCTAGTCGATGGATATTCAGCCAAAGATAAATGCTGGTGTCCCTCAGGGATCTGTTTTATCTCCCAGTCTTTTCCTAATATTTATAAATTTCAATTACCTTCAATCCAATCCATAGCTTCGCAGATGACAGTACCCTTGTTGCTTCCTATGAATTTCATAGCCGCTGTAACTTTAACCATCGGATTAATACAACAGCAAAGAATTTTACTATAAGCGAATTAAACAAACATTTAGCTAAAATCCAAAAATGGGGTGAAATCGACAGAGTTGATTTCAACACCAAAAAAACTCATTGCTGTCTAATCTCGCGAAAAATAGCAACAACTATTTCAAACCTTTCATTTCAAGGAGAGGCTTTGCATCATACCGCAGACTTGAACATTTTGGGGATTGAGCTAAACCAAAAATTGACTTGGTCAAATCATATTTTTGGAGTAGCTAAGGACGCTGCTAAGTCTTTGGGTTTCTTGTATCGCTGCAAAACTTACATCTCCTCCTCTGATCTCCTTAACTTCTATAAAACTTATATCAGGCCGAAAATGGAGTCTAATGCACACATTTGGGCTGGTGCTCCCATTACAGCGCTGGGATATCTTGTTAAGGTGCAAAATAGAGCTATTCGTCTTACAAATGATCCCAGTGTTTCCTCAACACTCACTCCACTGAGCCATCGTCGTACTGTTGGGTCACTGACCTTGTTTTATAGATATCTTATAGGGACTAACACCTGTTCTAAAGAAAGCAAACAACCTTTGCCTCCACTCAAGATTTTCCAACGGGAAACAAGAAGATCAACAGATACTCTTCCCTACACAGCTAGCCAAATGGCGTAACAAGGCTATGGAAATTCGTTTCTCATGCGCTCATCACGTCTGTGGAGCCATATTTCACCAAATGTGTTCCCCAAAGTTGATAATGTATATGTGTACGATTTAGCTAAATTTAAGAAGAACATTATATCCAAGTTTGATCTTTCTTCTAAATATCCCATCCAATTTTCCCCATCCCCCAAAATCCAGTAATCCCAAATACATTCTACCATAATCCAAATTCCTTCCATATCCCCATCCCTGTAGCCAAACTGTACATTTGTATCACAGGTTCCCTCCTAAAGTTTGGCTCAAAAAGGGTGTGGTTTTGGTGTTTTAAAATTGCACACTACCCAAAGAAACACCGCACAGTTTCAATGGGAGGCTTTCGAGCTTACCCTTCCCTCGTAAAAAAAAAAAAAAAAAACATATATATAAAATAAAGAATAAAATCGAAATACATCCCAATATATTGGTAAATAAGACTAAAATTGAAAGAGTTCCTGCATACAAATACCTTGGAGTTGTAATTGATGAAAACTGACGTGGAAAGAGCATGTTAATAAATTAGTTAAAAAAATTTTGCCGCTGCTGGGTGCCATCAAAAGAAGTGGAATTGTATTGAATAAACAAAGTGCAGATAAGTTATGCTATTCTCATATTATTTCACACATCCGATGCAATTTCTGTATCTGGTCCAGCTGTTCATTATGGTTGAAAGTTAAATTAGTGTTCTAATGAACAAAGCCATTAAATACTTACAGAAATACGACTGGCTTACCCAAAAAAATGAAATTTTTAAACGCACGGGATATCTGAAGTTACCTGAACTAATTATTTTGGAAAAATCTAAACTAATTTTCAAAATAGAAAAAAGGATGTACAATTAAACATCATAATTACCAGAAGAAACAATATTCGTAATTACGATACAAGAAGGTTAAACAATTCAAATTATGCCAAATCAAGAATCGAGTTATCACGGAATATTTGTCTCTCGTCATTAATAAGAATTTATAATAAATTGCCGTTGGAGTTAAAAGAAGTTCAAACTTGGATATAATTGTCAAAAAACAGAAGCATTTATTAAAGAATAATCCTTCATGTGGCATTCATTAAAGAATAATCCTTCATTTGTTAATAGTATAACCCAAGAGTGAACTTTGACATTGCTCATAGCATATTACTGTATAAGCGGTAATATTTTTATTTATAAAATTATATATATATATATACATATATGTAAATATATGTAATTTTAAATAATTTACTTTGTTGAATAGTATTAGGAAGAAATTGCGATGTTTTATAACAAAACTATAAGTTTTGTTTGTATCACTGTTATATAAAAAAAAACACATATACAAAAATTAATGTGAAAAACTCAAAACAAAGTAATTTTGTCTAATCTAGCCATCTTGGTCCACAGGATCGCGTAGCTGCCATACAACTTCTTTTTTTATATGGGCATTACTCTCTACCTATAACAGCTGCGTGTCTCAAATTTTGTCAAAAGTAGTTTAGTTTTATGGCCAAAGATTTTGCAAAATTTGGTTGGTCTACTGCAGTGGGTTCGGGTAGATGCCATACAACTTCTTTTTTTATATGAACATTACTCTGTACCTATAACAGTTGCGTGTCTGAAATGTTGCAAAAAGTAGTTTAGTGTTTTATTTGGTTGGTCTACTGCAGTGGTTTCGAGTAGCTACCATACAACTTCTTCTTTTATGTGAGCATTACTCTATACCTATTGAAACTGGGTTTCTGAAATTTTTCCAAAAATAGTTTAGTATTATGGCCAAAGTTTCAGCAGAGTTTGTTTGGTCTCATGCATTGGGTTTATGTAGTGCCATACAACTTCTAATTTTATATGAGCATTACTCTCCACCTGATGAAGCTGGGCGTCTGAAATTTTGCTAAAAATTGTTTAGTGTAATGGCCAAAGTTACAGGAAAATTTGGTTGGTCTACTGCACAAGGTTCGAGCACTTGCCATACAACTCGTTCTTTTATATGAGTATTCCACAACACTTAATACAGTCGACTCTACTACACCCTTCCTAGTTTTTTTTAATTTTTAATTATCACATATCAACGGTCGCCGGTATCTGTTAAAATTATATATTTTATTAATTAAAAAAAATTTAGAAATAAAATAAAGTTAAACCATAAAAAAACCAAATTATTGTTACAGCCTACACCTATGAAATAATAAAAGCGTGTAATCACATTGGTATGTGTATGAAACCACCCAAAATATGCGAGCTAGATATGAAAAAAAACACATATTCGTGATCAGCGTGACCTCCTGTGTCGATATAGCCATTTCCTTACGTCCATTCGTCCGTCCGTAGGCACGATAACTCAAAAACTAATAGCTATCAGCTATCTTAATAGAATTTTAACTAGTACTTAAAGTGCGGCGGGGATAGTATATGGGTTAAATCGGCCCATGGGTTCGGATTCTGGACCTTTTAATCGTTCTAAGGGCTAACGAAGATATATAAAATCACGATAATTCAACAACTAATAACGCCAACTTCGTGAAATTTGTGCTGTAGGCTACTACTAATGAAACTACGGCGGAGATAGCGCACGGTCGTACGGTAAATATGAAATATTGATAAATGATCGAACACTGTTTAACAGAAAATTCATAATATTTTAATTACAAAAAGAATAAATAAAAAAAAATTGAATTAAAAATAAAATGAATTAAAAATAAAATGAATGAAAGAAAAAAGGAACCGACCAAGGTTCGAACCGACACTTTTCGATTGAAAGGCCGATGTCCTAACCAATTAGCTATCGAATTTTTGAGAAAATAATTTTGTTTTGAAAATTGTTGTATATTTACTACTACAACTGTACAAGTGTACAACTGTACAAGTGTACAACTGTATTTACGGTTACAACTGTATTGTTTTTAAAACATTTTTGAATTTTATTATAAAAATAATAAAAAAAATATGAATAATTATAGAATAAGAATTTCTCAAATAAAAAATAATTATGTTTAATTACATAGAAAATAAATAACAAAAAAGATGAATTTATAAAAAAAAACATATGATCCGACCGGGATTTGAACCGACCCGTTTTGATTAAAAGGCCGACATCCTAACCACTAAGCGATTAGTAAGCTAACTACATTTTGTTAGTTTTTCTATTTAGTCATTAGTTTCGAAGATATTCATGTATTAGGTTGACAGATCTGCATTAATTATGAAAGATTATATAATACTGTTAGGTTTAAGATATAGTTTTAAGCAGTTAATAAAGAGAACTCAACATATAAACATCGTGTATGTAATAACACGTAATGGCGTAACATGTAATGGCGCAGTCGACGGCATATGAACCTTGTGCGAGATTATTAATTATAAAATATAATTGAAATATATAAGTAAAAATATAATTAAAAAATAATGAATGTGTAATTTCAAATTAAATAATAAAATATAAAAAGAAAAAAGAATAATTGTATTTTCGAGAATTGTATGGGTATTGTACAAGTAACCAAAAATAAAAAACCACGTGGAAGGCAAAATAAAAATACAAAAACCATATACATTAATACCAACATGGACTATGTAAAAAAAGTAAGTGAATTGAACCTTAACGGAAATATTGGCCGAAAACTGGAAATGCGTTTGGCAAAATTTTAAAATTTTTGCGGTTGCTATTGAATTAGCAAAAAAATCTGAGGAAATACAAGTAGCGGTATTTTTGAATGCGGTAGTGCCTGAAGCATTGGAGGTCTTTAACGCATTCAATTTAGATACCACTGAACAAAAAGACTACAAAAAAGTTACTGATGCTGTTGAAAACTTCTGCAACCGGAAGTGTAATGTAATATACGAGAGATTTCTGTTTTACAATAGAAACCAATATGAAAACGAACCATTTGATAATTTTCTCATGGATATTCAAAAACAAGCAAGAAAATATGAATTTACGAAGGAAGATGAAATGATCCGAGACAGGATAGTTTTGGGCACATGTGATGCAAATTTACAAAAAAAATTATTAGATACAACAACTCTCACAGAAGCCTCACAAAAACAAACGGTTACAACGATGAAGAAACCTAGATCAGCAGTGGATTTAATAAATAATAGAACACAACAACAAATGTATACTAACAATAAAAATTTTAAAAATAACAAGTAAAGAAACAATCAGACGGTGCAACAGACTTAGAAATACCCTACACCTATTTGGTTCAAATTTAATGACATATCCATAAGTCATTTTAACGCCATAAAAGCTGTTATTAATTTGATTGTAAGACATAGCTAACCAAATTAACTTTATAATACTAAAAACATTTTCTAATTACACTATCTCTTAAAAAATATTACAAATTCTTACTAATTTATTTATTTAAAAATATTAAAAAACAAAAAAACTTGTTATAAATGAAAATATATTTATTCCACTTCAATTACAAAATGAAAAAATTCTAGTTATTAAATTTTTTGATAAAAAACTGATCAAAGCATAATATATATAATAACCCAAATTTTTCAAAATTGCAATTATTTTAAATGGCTAGTTAATATACCTAATAGAAAAGCTTATACGCAAAATATGCAATAAATGTATTTTTAAAATACAATTACTAATTTACACCTTTTCATACAATTCATTTAAATATAAAAATAAATTTTACATAAATGCAGCAAGTTCCTTTGAAGAAAGCTGAACCACTACAATTAAGTCTAAATTTCGGGAACACATATGATATGCTTTCTATTCTTTGGCTTCGAAATTGTACTCGTTCGGCCTCAAATCGATCAAAAGCTTCTAGAATCCGAACTCATTGACCAAACTCGACCAGAACCAATTCCAATGGTACTTTCATTACTAGTAACCTAAAGTTTAAATTTCATCAAAAAAGCGTCATTATTTTTTGAGTTATGGTGTTTTTAAGATATATGTTTGTTAGCCCTTGAACTTTTCAAAGGTTGCAGAACCCGAAACCATGGTACGATTTCGCCCATATGCAGTCCTCGTCATACTTTAAATACTAGTTAATCCTTGTACACAATTGGAACGTTCTATCTTAATTTTAAGTTACTAGTTTTATTAATTTCGATGATAAACTTTTACACATTGGGGGGTCTAAGAAAGGTACAAAATTAGAGGGACACGCAGGAAATAGTAAAGAACATCCATGTGCCAAATTTGAAGCTTCTACATTTGTTTCAAGTTACTATCTTTATTAATTTCGAAACTATGCTTTAAGGTCCTTGGAACTGAGTGGCTGGTCCACATCCAGTACTCCAATTGGGCTCAAATTTCAAGGACACTAAGGAAATCGAAAGCGACACCCTGAAACCAAATTTGGAGGTTCTATCTTCATTGGTTTCGGAATTATGCTAGTTTGGCCTAAATTCGATCATAAAGTTCTAAGTTCCGAACCCATTGTCCAATCCTCACCGTACGCAATCGCCGCCGTAGTTTCATTACCAATAACCTACAGCACAAATTTCATAAAGATAGCCTCATTAGTTGTTGAGTTATCGTGATTATTTATATATGTTCGTTAGCCCTGAAACCGATTAGCCCTGAAAGGGTTTCTTAAGAGTATATAATGAGTCAACATCAAAATCGCATGGTTCTAATGTGTTGGATTTAACACAAGACATTAACGATTTATTTCGTATTAGAACTAATCTTTTTTCCAAAGAATATTGTATATATTTCTGTGATACGGGTGATTTGAATAACAGCTGTCAAAAGTATGAAACGATTGAAGAAAAACCAACATATATTACATGTACTAGGAAAGTGCAACAAGAAAAAATTTCATAAAAATATTCTTAAATATTGTGATGACGATATTATAAAAACTATTGCTGAAATTGCAATCAATATATTAAATGACAATAATAAAATATCACCAGCACAAAAAGCAAAATTAAAAAAACATAAAAAACAATTAAGATTTCTAGCCTGTGCTAAGAAAAGTATAAAAGCCAAAAGAAAAATATTAGTTCAACATGGTGGGTTCTTACCAACATTAATCGGAACTATATTATCTGGTGTAATAGGGAAATTGCTCAGTAAAACAGATAATGCAGCGAATGATTGTTATGTCACCAGAAATATTTTCAAAATTCAGTAAATTATTTCAAGATGATAAAAACTTGAATTTTTTGGATCAAAAAATAAAAAAAGTTTTATATGATAAAAAATTAAAACCATTACACAAATGATACTCATATCGTCAAAATCTCCTCAAATATGGAATCAACCAATGACACGCAAAAAAATTACCAGAAAAGGTTAATAATCTTACATTTGATACAGGCACTCAAACAAAATTCTTTTCTAAACGAAATGCATATACAGAAACTGAATTAGCTGAATACAAATCAACATCAGCACAGACTAATTTTATACCATTAGTTACTGAAGAAGTGTTTAAAAAAAAGCATTCAGATATGGATATCGATTTAACATATTACGATTTAGATGATGAAAATTCATTTAAACAATTAGCTCAAAAAGAAATGTTGAAAGACGAAAAACTAATACAAAGACATCTCTAAGCTCTGATTACCGAATGTTTGAAACACCAAGTGGTGATGTAATTCTCGTTGCTGTACCATCTCCTGAAAAAAAGAAGACACTAAGATCGACCGGTAGTTCAATTTCCTCAACTATACTTTCACAGTTTCCTGAAACAAAAAAACGAAAACTAAAACCTTTACTAAGAAGTCCAAAACGAAGAACTTCATCAACACAGGAATGGACAACATATAAATAGTACAACATTTTATGTTTTAGAAGAAGTTAATAAAAATGGATAGTCAAGATGACTTCTATGTAACATTGTTTAGTAATGCTAATTTAAAACTGTTTCCAGACAACACTTTAGCTTCATTCGAAAATAAATTGCCTATTCACTTTGATTTCAGAAATGCAAACTGGAAAGTAGGTCTTTCAGAAATTTATCTGAACGATATCCTACAAACGGAAAAATTTAACAAAGAGAATTGTTGAAAATTCTTATTGGGGAGTATAATGTTTATGTAACAAACATCGAAAAACCTCTTGAAAAAATAAAAGTAACAAATCTATAGGTTACACATATTATTCATATGACGATTCGGAATTACATTTGGATGATTGGAAGTTTAATTTTTTGCCAACACTTATTAAAAATATAACTCCTAATCCAGGATTTACTCGAAACCAGGTTTTTACAGAATTTTTTAATGAAGTTTTGACATATATCTCCAATACAAAAAATTATGATGATGTATCATTTAAAAAAATGTCAGAATCTAATCGAAGGGGTTTAATTCTATATCGTAAACTTTTGATGAAGATAGTTTTTATATAAAAGTTTATCATAGCTATAATGTAAAAACATTTTTAACTGAACTATTTTAACAGAAAAAAAATATAAAAAATTTAAAAAAATAAATTACCTGAACTATTCAAATTAGCTGTTACTAATAATAAAGACGAATTGAATGGAATGGTGATGATTTATTCAGATATAGTTTAATCATCTGTTTTTGGAAGTAGCAAAGTACGTTCACTAAGAGCTATTAACATAGAAAATTGTTGAATACCTACAAATGTTGAATTTGAAAATGTTCATTACATACCTATAGAAAAAACTTGTTTTGAAACGATAGCGATTAAAATTTGCAACCAATATGGTTTACCAACCAACAAAAATTGTATTACACTTTAAAAAGCATTGATTACCCAAAAACAATATAAATACTACTAGTCAAATATGATATCATATCAAACACGAAAAGAGCTTACGTGAGATATTATTCCTCTAAAGTATGTGGAGGAATCAACGATATTGGACCTCTATTAAAATTTTACCCAGCTATTCAAAGAGGACGTGGTTTTGGAAATATATTCGGAAGTTTAATTCGTTACTTAAAGCCAGTTTTTATATCAGGTTAGGACTTAATTAAAACAGAGGCTGTAAACACAAGTAAAAATATTTTAAATGATATAGCATCTGGTGCAAACATAAAAGAAGCTGTAATTGACCAAACTAAAGGTGGTATGAAAAACCTACGAAAATCAGTAGTTAATCAACTGCATTCGATGTATGGTGGAAGACGAAAACCATAAAAAGACGAAGTGGTATAAAAAGACGAGCAGTTTCTAAAAAGACACATTTAAAGTCGAAACGATGAAAAAAGCAAAGTAAAACCTCTGTTATATTCAATTAAATATGGAGTGTATGAAATACGAACTTGATCTTTTTGCATCATTACCAGTACAAACTAGTATATTGCGTTTAATACCTATGAAGAGGTAGCATACAACCCTTTAGCTTCTTTAGAGGCGTCGCCGTCAACTATTGAATTTGTTTCGCTTGAAAATGGAAATACATATAGAGATTTATCGTCAACCTACATCAAATTTAAAATTCAAATATTAAAAAAAGATGGATCAGCTTGGAGTGAAAATGATAAAGTAGGAACCGGAACTGATGCAAAAGCAGCCCCGCAGCCTGGTGTTGTAAATAATTTATTACACTCTTTAATTAAACAATGTAATGTAACTCCAAATGGAAAAAAAACATCACTCCATCAGACTCTTTATACTATTATAAAGCATACTTAACTACTTTACTAAATTCTGGTACAGATTCCACTCAAACACATCATTAAGCATCTGGTTGGGAATTGGATAAACCAAATATAAATGATTTTAATAATTCTTGTTCTAAATCAAGGCAAAAATTATACAACAATTCTACAATACTAGAATTAATGAGAAAATTACATGTAGATTTCTTCAACACTTCCAAATTACTTTTAAATAATGTTGACATTCGAATTGCCTTAGAAAAACAAGATTTTTTTATTTTCTTTAACGATAACGATGAAAGTTATTTAAAAATTCTCGAAGCTACATTATACATGAAACATTTAACAACTAATCCCAGCATATTAATAACACATAATACTGTTTTGGAAAAGGCTAACGTAAAATATTTTTATACGAGAAGTGAAATCAAAACATTTGCAATTCCAGCTAACACATCCAACATATCATTGGATAATATATTTATAGGACAAATACCAAAAGCTCTTGTATTTTGTATGGTTAACAATGAAAGTTTTAATGGTAAAAGATCAAAAAATCCATATTATTTCGATCATAAAAATCTCACACAAATTCAATTATATGTGAATGGAGTGCCTACACCAAACTCGGCAATTGAAACAAGTTTTACATTGAAAAACAATTGCAATTCTCGTGCATATTTAACCTTATTTAGCGGACCAGGTATATATCATTCTGATAATGGTCATCAAATTTCCAAAGAACTATTTTCAAAAGGTTATACAATACTTGCTTTTGATTTATCACCAGATGGTTCTGGAACTGATACATGTCAAAGTGTATTAAACCAGGGAGTAGCAAAGATTGAAGCAAGACTCAGTTATCCATTAACTTCAACATTAACATGTATTGTGTTTGCGGAATTCGATGCCAGTATCGAACTTGATAAAAATCGCAACGTCTACGTAAACATATAAAAAGAAGCTTAGTGGAGCATCTCTATTCATTTGAAAATGGCATACGCTATAGTAGATTTATCGTTCTGTACGGACGATAACAATACAATATTTGTTAAAAACCTTGCTGTGGCTGGAATAAAAGAAAAATGTAAAACTATTGTAAAGGAATTAAAGTATAAATTCCCAACCAAAGATTTAAAAAGAACAGACATCAAGAATTACTCTTTTGGACATATGGACAATGAAAAAACAACTAATAATTTAATAAATTTGCTTGAAAAATTCGATATTGTGTTCACAAATGGTAAACTTAAAGTTGAATTTTTAACGGCACACATAAGTGGAAATACTCAGCTAATTGATATTTCTCGTTTACAAAAAAATGAATACACTTCAGATAACGAAAGCGCTGAAATGTAATAATGTTACACGTAAATTGTTTAAAGGTGTTTTTGCTCTTGATCAAATACCGAAAAATATTTCAAAACCTGGCATTTTAGTAATAAACACCGACACTTCTACCAAAAAAGGAACACATTGGCTCAGCCAGTTCAAGGCTGTGTAAAATATTTTGATTCATTTGGAAATCCACTATTCCAGAATGAAATTGTGAAATTTCTACAAAATCCATCAAAATGTTTTGTTTTCAACAATAAGCGTTTACAAAGTGACCTTACATCAGTCTGTGGACAATATTGTTGTGTATGTATATTTATGGATGCGATGTAAATGCAAAAGCATGAAAAATTTTATTAATTTATTCAACACAATATCATCCCCACTCAAAAACGATAAAAAAATACAGAGAATGTTTCGAACAATTTTTAAAAAATGTTAAGTTTAAACACTATAAATACAAAACTTTGAAATAGAATTCATTAGTTTAAACAATGGAATCCTCATTAAATGTCGAAGTATTCGAAAAAGAAAAAAGCAACAAACCACAGCACAATCTTTTATTAAGCTATATTTATTATTTGGATGAAAAACAAACAATAAAAATACAAATTGGATTTAATGTTGAAAATTTTGCTGCATCAATAATTTTTCAACGTAATCGGAACGTCATTACAGAGATGAATTATTTGGAGTGGTATGCATTTTATAAAGATTTTGCAAACAGCCAACTTCCTAAATTGAATTCAAATAAATTTTCACTCAAATTTAATCATACTGAACAAAGTAAAAATCTATAATTGGAACTAGAAGAATACACCCGCTTTTGTCTTATGTTAGACTTTATACAAGCAGTGATGTCATATAACAATGGAGCTGACTTGAATGTACGAGAATATGTATTCAAGTATTTTGAGAGATGTATTAAAAAGAATAAACTAAAATTGGAACAAGAAGATTTTTACATTCCTATGAATTTACATATAGCTCAGTGTAACTATTCTAGACTTTTTTATGAAATACCATTATTTATGTCCGAAAAAATATATTGATCAACAATAAATAAAACAAATATTTTTTAAAACCAATTATTATTATCTTTTATTAAATACATGTACAAGTTCATACAATTTTTTACAGCACATCTCTGTAACAAATTTTCTGTATTATGATGGTGAGGGCAAATGGTGATGAAATTCCTTAGTTTTTGTAGAGATGGAATTTTGTAATAAAATAAAATTATCTAAAAATTGCTTTTTTTAAGCCCTTTTACGTAAACGAAATCGAATGATGTTAAATGTTGCTCTAAGATATTTTTAATTTCTAAATATTCTATAAATCCATCGTTCCAATCAAGATCATTAACTTTCTTTTTGTTGTACTCATTTTGTTGTTTAGCATCACTGTTTACCTCCTCGAATGAATACGGTGCTTTAAACATAAATAAAATTGGTACGAGAGAACCATCAGCTATCAAAGAAAATTCTTTCAAAAATTATTGTTTGTTATTTCTAATAACAAATTGTAAATCAACTATAGCTTTCCTGCTACCACTGTTGCTACTGTTGCTGCTGCTGTTGTTGTTGCTATTCACTTTTGTTCTTTATTATAATAAAAAAACTAATAATCTAGCCTTTTATTTATAACTCTGATTTTATAAACAAAAGTGGGGATACCTAGATATACTGAAGTGCAGTAAATTTTTAAAGCCATTAACCGACCTTCACAGACCGTTTGCGGACCTTCACAGACCATTTTCGGGCCTTCACAGACCATTTTCGGACCTTTACAGAACGAAACTAGTCTTGAATACAGGCCCCTCGCGCCAATAGGCCCCCTTAGCACCGTCATAAGTATCTGAAAAAAAATTTTCCTTTTCTTTCAAAATAAAGTACGGAATTTTTCAACAAAAAATTTCAAAATGTAATGAGGCAAAATAAAATCAACCATTATCATATATATTCAGAACTAAAAGCAGCAATTGTAGAACATTTTCATCGTACCCTAAAAAACATGATGTGGAAACAATTCAGTTTACAAGGCACATATAAATGGTTAACTATTCTGCCATTGCTAATAGAAAAATATAACTCAACATGTGATCATACAATTAAACTTCCACCTAAAAAGGTTACAAAGAAAAATGAGAAATTATTATTAAAAACTGTATACAATAAATTAAAAGTATTCCGAAAAGCAAAATACAAAATTGGGGATTCTATTCGTATAAGTAAATTTAAAGGTATAAAGGTAAAAGTTATCAACCTAATTGGTCAACAGAAATTTATACAATAGCTAAAATAAAAAGAACTGATCCAATAACAGACAATTTACTTGATTACACACAAAAACAAATAAAAGGCAGCTTTTATGAACCTGAACTTACATCTGTCAAATTTCCTAATGATTATCTTGTAGAAAAAATAATAAGAAAAAAAGAAAATCAAGTTTTGGTTAGATGGCTTGGCTTTGATAAAAAACATAATTCATGGATAAATAAACGAGATATTATTTAATGCTTAATAATAATTTATAAACTTTTAGTAAAAAAATGCAATGCAATAAGAATATAAAATAAGAATATTAAAAACAACTTTTTAACCCAAGTTTTTTTTTTTGTTTACCTACTTTTAACTTGAACTTGATCACGTTGGCAATTTGTATTTCATGATCACTGCTTATATTATTAACAATACAATTTCAGCCGTTTAATTCAAAGCTTTCATTAAAGTAAAAACATATTTACCTAGATAATAAAAGATATGTAACTGAAGATAATATAAAACGAGGAAGAGTGTAGTAGAGTAGACTGTGTCAACTCTGGGATACCCGTATGACCGTAACATATACATTATATCATCCAGTTAATTACTTTTGGCAAAATTTCAAACATATAGCTTTATTAGGTGTAGTGTAATGCCCATATAAAAGTAGGAATTGTATGGCAGCTACTCGAACCCTCTGCAGTAGACCAACCAAATTTTGCAGTAAGTTTGGCCATTATACTAAACTATTTTTGGCAAAATTTCAGACACGCAGCTTCCATAGGTATAGAGTAATGCTCATATAACATTAGAAGTTGTATGGCAGGTACTCGAACCCGTGGACCAAAATGGCTGGATTTAAATAGCGATTCCGATTTATTTTTCGATTCTGATCCGATCCATACACTTGAGTCTATATCTACCCCCTACTACTCTAACTCTGCGTCACAAACGTAATGGCAAATTTATTATACCCTTTGACTATATAGTCATACGGGTATAAACATATACTTGAGGGCATTATGCCATGGAGCAATAGTTGTAAAAAAAAAACGAAAAAAAAAAACAAAACAAAAAAATCAAATGTTTGGCTTAATAAAATCTATTCATATCTAATCAAGAATATTCAACTCAAAACCTATAAAACTTTTTTTCAATTTTCACAAAAATATTAAATCAAGTTTAAACTTTGATTATATTAACTTTGTATTTAACCAAACTTTAAAAACTTTTCATATCTAATTAAGAATATTCAACTCAATGGCTTAAGCTTATTTTTTATTTATAAAATTGCTTTTTTCTCAATTTGCACAGAAATATTAAATCAAGCTTAAACTTTGATAATATTAATTTTGTATTTAAACCAAACTTTAAAACTTTTCATATTTAATTAAGAACAGTATGCACAATATCTTAAGCTTATTACTGTTTTAATTTGAAATTTAAACATAACTGATATTTAAACCTCTAAGCTTAATTTACAATACTCAAAAGCACAAAACTTTTTACTTATCAAAATTTTATTGCATAACTTAGTAAACACAATATCTTAAGCTTATTACTGTTTTAATTTCAAATTTAAACAAAACCTATAAAACTTTTTTTCAATTTTCACAAAAATATTAAATCAAGTTTAAACTTTGATAATATTAACTTTGTATTTAACCAAACTTTAAAAAATTTCATATTTAATTAAGAACAGTAAACACAATATCTTAAGCTTATTACTATTTTAATTTGAAATTTTAACATAACTGATATTCTAACCGCCAAACTTAATTTAAAATACTCAAAGACTCAAACTAGCTTAAGCTTATTATTGTTTTAATTTCAAATTTAAACATAACTGATATTTAAAAACTTTTCATATCTAATCAAAAATATTCAACTTAATCGTTTAAGTTTATTTCTTTTTTTATAAAATTGTTTTTTTTTTTCAATTTTCACAGAAATATTAAACCAAGCTTAAACTTTGATAATATTAACCTTATATTTAAACCAAACTTTAAAAACTTTTCATATTTAATTAAGAACAGTAAGAACAATATCTTAAGCTTACTACTGTTCTAATATGAAATTTAAAAATAACTGATATTCTAGAAAAAATAATAAGAAAAAGAGGAAATCAAGTTTTGGTTAGATGGCTTGTTTTTGATAAAAAACATGATTCATGGATAAATAAACGAGATATTATTTAATGCTTAATAATAATTTATAAACTTTTAGCAAAAAAATGCAATGTTCTTATTTAATATTAAAAACAACTTTTTAACCCAAGTTTTTTTTTTTTTGTTTTCTTTTTTTTGTTTACCTACTTTCAACTTGAACTTGATCACGTTTGCAATTTGTATTTCATGATCACTGGTTATATTATTAACAATACAATTTCAGCCGTTTAATTCAAAGCTTTCATTTAAGTAAAAACATATTTACCTAGATAATAAAAGATATGTAACTGAAGATAATATAAAAACATATACTTGAGGGCATTATGCCAATAGTTGTAAAAAAAAAAAAAAAAAAAAAAAAACAAAACATATCAAAATATTACCTTAATAAAAACTTTTGGAAAAACTGAAAGGGGTTATGAGCTATCAAGATGACGTCATCATATAACGGTACTAAATATCTCAAAGTTTCCGAATATATAAATTATTAGCGGCGATGGCGCCATCTAGTGGTTGAAAATGCATTACAAAATTTTCCTAAGATTTTGTAGCATTTTTATTAAAATGTTATATTTTTCCTGTAAGACAATAAACTGGAACCAACATCTTACAATATTGTAGGGCATAATATTGTCTTTCATAAACATCTTGTTTTATCTGAATCGGTGCTACCGTTTTTGAGATATTGGAATTTCTAGTGGAAAATTAAAACAAAAAGAAAAAAAATTTTGAACTTGCAAAAAAATCACAATAAGTATGAAATTTTCCAAAACATCCTGTATTTTTATAATACTGATAGGAAGGTCTTTTGACGCTCTTTCCAACGGTATATAATAAGTATGGTTTATGTTGACAAATAGCCCCACCAGAGAACATAAATGAAAAACTGACACAACAATTTAATTAAAAAATACATTTTCATACTTTATTCCTCCTAAATTTATTTTGCCTTTTTGTTTTCCAGTTGAAATTTGTATTTTAAAATGTAAGAATGCACTTTAGACTTGGATACAATATTGAGTTTTGTTTTGGTATTTTGTTTGAAGCAGTTTTTGGAGGTGGTAGCCCCGTAGTTTAAAATTTTTGTTGTTAAAATATGTATGTAAAAATATAATTATAAGTGCTAGAGTTGGCTACAATATCAGAATTATTCCCTTTTTCCAAAATATTTATAAACATATATACACAAGAATCTGAATTAGAAGAGATTTTAGAGTTGGATTCTAAATCAGGATTTACGGTTTTTCCAGAATATTTCAAATATATGTGTATATGTTTTAGAGTTGGATTCTAAATCAGCATTCCCGCTTTTTCCAGAATATTTATATGTGTGCATGTATATACAATATTAGAAGAGATTTTAGAGTTGGATTCTAAATCAGGATTTCCACTTTTTCCAGAATATTAATTCCAGATTGCCGCTTTTTCCAGATTTTATAGTTAGTTTAAAATTTGTGATAGCAGATAAAATGTTGATAAAATGTGTTAGTATGTGTGTGTTTTATTTTTTTTATCATAAATTTTTCAATTACATAATATATTACTTCATCTTTTAATATAATTTTTTTATATACATTTTGAATATGTCTAAATGTAATATTTGTTCTCTTAAAGTAGAGAGATTAGATTTAAAAATTCAATGCGTAAATTGCAATAAAATTTCACATGCAAAATGCGCCAAAATTAATAAAAATGATATTGAGTTTTATGACAAGAGTAAGCAGGGTTTTAAGTGCAGTACGTGTATTAGAAGATTCTCACTTGCATCTGAGAACATTAAAACTACTTCTACATCAACTTTTTCAACATCAACATCTACACCGTCACCTTCTACATTAACATCAACATTAGTTTCATCTGCAGTAGTAGTTGCACCAGATGAAAATTTGTGATAGCAGATAAAATGTTGATAAAATGTGTTAGTATGTGTGTGTTTTATTTTTTTTATCATAAATTTTTCAATTACATAATATATTACTTCATCTTTTAATATAATTTTTATACCCTACACCTATAGAATAGGTAAAGAGGTATATTAACTTTGGTATGGTGTTTGTAACCATCTAAAGGAAGCGAGCTAGATATGGAAAAGTATATATATTTGTGATCAGCGTGACCGCCTTAGTCGATATAGCCATGTCCGTCCGTCCGTCCGTAGGCACGATAACTCAAAAAATAATGGAGCTATCTTGATGAAATTTTAACTGTAGGTTACTAGGACTGAAAGTACGGCGGGGATTGCATATGGGCGAAATCGGCCCATGGGTTCGGATTCTGGACCTTTTAATCGGTTTCAGGGCTAACGAACAAATATAAAAAATCACGATAACTCAACAACTAATGACGCTATCTTCATCAAATTTGTGCTGTAGGTTACTAGTAATGAAAATACTTCGGGAATTGCGTAAGGTCGGGATTGGACCATGGGTTCGGAACCTAGAACTTTTTGATCGAATTTAGGCCAAACGAGCATAATTCCGAAACTAATGAAGATAGAACCTCCAAATTTAGTATCAGGGTGTCCCTTCCTATTTCTTAAGTGTCTTGTGAATTTGGGTCCCATTGGAGTAGTGGGTCGGGGACCAGCCACACATTTCCGAAGACCTTAAAGCATATCTTTAAAATTAATAAAGATAACAACTTGAAAAAATGTAGAAGCTTCCAATTTGCCACAAGGGTGTTCTTTACTATCTCTTGCGTGTTCCCTTAATTTGGGATCAATTGGAGTGGTGGTTCTGTACCCCTCTCAGACCTCCCAAGTTTTAAAGGCTTATAATCGAAATTACTAAAAATAGTTACTTAAAATTAGGATAGACCGTTGAAATTGTGTACAAGGGTTAACTAGTACTATAAGTACAGCGCGGCCTATATAAGAGCGAAATCAGCCCAACGGTTCGGATTCCGGACCTTTTAATCGATGTCAGGGCTAAGGAACATATATAAAAAATCACGATAACTCAACAACTAATGAGGCTATCTTCATGAAATTTGTGCTGTAGGTTATTGGCAGCGAATCTACGGCGGTGATTACGTACGGTGAGGATTGGACAATGGGTTCGGAACTTAGAACTTTTTGATCGAATTTAGGCCAAACGAGCATAATTCCGAAACCAATGAAGATAGAACCTCCAAATTTGGTATCAGGGTGTCCCTTCCTATTTCGTAAGTGTCTTTGAAATTTGGGCCCCATTGGAGTAGTGGATCGGGGACCAGCCACTCAGTTCTTAGGCCCTTAAAGCATATTTTCGAAATTAATAAAGATAGTTACTTGAAACAAATGTAGAAGCTTCCAATTTGCCACAAGGGTGTTCTTTACTATTTCTTGCATGCCCCCCTAATTTGGGATCAATTGGAGTGGTGGTTCAGAACCTCTCTTAGACCCCCCAATGTGTAAAAGCTTATCATCGAAATTAATAAAACTAGTAACTTAAAATTAAGATAGAGCGTTCCAATTGTGTACAAGGGTTAACTAGTATTGAAAGTATGACGGGACTGCATATGGGCGAAATCGTACCATAATTTCGGGTCCTGGAACCCTTGAAAAGTTCAAGGACTAACAAACATATATCTTAAAAACACCATAACTCAAAAAATAATGCCGGTATTTAGATGAAATTTAACAGTAGGTTACTAGTAATGAAAGTACCATGGGAATTGGTTGTGGTCGAGTTTAATTTCTAAGCCAAAGAATATATTTCCAATGTCCTATGTGTCTCCGAAATCTAGACTTAATTGTAGTGGTTCAGCTATGTTCAAAGGTACTTGCTGCATTTATGTAAAATTTATTTTTATATTTAAATGAATTATATGAAAAGGTGTAAATTTTTAACTGTATTTTAGAAATACATTTATTGCATATTTTGCTTTTATAAGTTTTTCTATTAGGTATATAAACTAACCATTTAAAATAATTGCAATTTTTCTACCTTTTTAAGTGAATTAAATAAATTGCGGGAGGAGAAAATTATTATGGAGAAAACAATTATACAATTAAGCAATAGAATTAATGTGCTTTAGCAAGAAAAAAGAAAGAAATGCATTGATATTATTGGCATTCCTGATGTGCAACAAAGCAATGTGCAATCAAAAGTAATAAATTTTATCTCCAATGTATTGGGTGAGCAAATTGATGAAGGAGAAATTGAAAGCTGCTATATTAAAAAAACAAAAGCTTCTTTCGCTGAAGTTCTCTCTCATAATTCAGCAAATAATAAAGTTCTCTCTGATAATCCAGCTAGTAATAATTCTTCTTCCTCCAATGTATTTAAACAAAATAGCATTATTGCAGTAAAGTTCTCTTCATTCTCAACTAAGGAAAGAATAATGAACAAGAAATATAAGTTTAAGGGGAAATTGAAACTGAAGTTTTTAGTGATAAAAATAATATATAATTATTTGATATGGTGATATAATTTTTAAAAATTTGGATTATTAAATATATTATGCCTTGGATATCTTTTTATCACAAAATTTAATAATTAGAATTTTCTCATTTTGTAATTGAATTGGAATAAATATATTTTCATTTATTTCAAGTTTGTTTGTTTTTTAATATTTTTAAATAGATAAATTAGTAAGAATTTGTAGTATTTTTTAATAGATAGGGTAATTAGAAAATGTTTTTAGTATTATACAGTTAATTTGGTTAGCTATGTCTTACGATCAAATTAATAACAGCTTCTATGGTGTTAAAATGACTTATGGATATGTCCTTAAATTTGAACCAAATAGGTGTAGGGTATTTCTAAGTCGGTTGCACCGACTGACTGTTTCTTTACTTGTTTTATATACATTTTGAATATGTCTAAATGTAATATTTGTTCTCTTAAAGTAGAGAGATTAGATTTAAAAATTCAATGCGTAAATTGCAATAAAATTTCACATGCAAAATGCGCCAAAAATAATAAAAATGATATTGAGTTTTATGACAAGAGTAAGCAGGGTTTTAAGTGCAGTACGTGTATTAGAAGATTCTCACTTGCATCTGAGAACATTAAAACTACTTCTACATCAACTTTTTCAACATCAACATCTACACCGTCACCTTCTACATTAACATCAACATTAGTTTCATCTGCAGTAGTAGTTGCACCTGATGACTCTTTTTTTGCGTCTACAACTACCAGAAAAGGAATAGCAAACAACACTAACAACTACTCTGAGAATATTTCCAACACCATGATATTCGTTATCAAATTTGAAAGCCATGATTTCTACCTTTTTAAGTGAATTAAATAAATTGCGGGAGGAGAAAATTATTATGGAGAAAACAATTATACAATTAAGCAATAGAATTAATGTGCTTGAGCAAGAAAAAAGAAAGAAATGCATTGATATTATTGGCATTCCTGATGTGCAACAAAGCAATGTGCAATCAAAAGTAATAAATTTTATCTCCAATGTATTGGGTGAGCAAATTGATGAAGGAGAAATTGAAAGCTGCTATATTAAAAAAACAAAAGCTTCTTTCGCTGAAGTTCTCTCTCATAATTCAGCAAATAATAAAGTTCTCTCTGATAATCCAGCTAGTAATAATTCTTCTTCCTCCAATGTATTTAAACAAAATAGCATTATTGCAGTAAAGTTCTCTTCATTCTCAACTAAGGAAAGAATAATGAACAAGAAATATAAGTTTAAGGGGAAATTGAATGCTGAAGTTTTTAGTGATAAAAATATACTTATTTAAATTAATGATAGTCTTACTGAATTTATGCGTGAGTTGCTGTATAAAACTAAAGAGATTAAAAAAGAATTAAAATTTAAATATTTATGGGTGAGAAATTCAACTATTTTATTAAGAAAAAAAGAAGGAGATAGAGTATGTAAAATAAAATCGTTTGATGATCTTAAAGCTTTAAAATAATTAAAATTAGATTTATATTTTGTTTTTTGTTTGTACAAAGTTACTTAAATAACTATAATGACTAATAATGTAATAAATTTTGTTGAAATTCCTTCTTTTCCAAATATTGAAATTCCTTTAATTAATAATTTTAACCATAATAGCTTGAATTTGAATTTTTCGAATTGTAGTCAAGATAATGATACATTAAATAATTTTTGTGTTGTACATCAAAATATTAGAAGTATGCGTAAGAATTTTGACTCTTTATCAGCATATATTTCGTCTCTTTCTCACTTGCCTGAATTAATTTTTTTAAGTGAAATTTGGATTTATGATAATGAAAAAAATAACTTTGCTATTAATTCAGATTATAAATTTTTTGCTACGTGTAATAATAGTTATGCTGCTGGTGGCGTAGGTGTATTTGTGAAAAATGATTTGAATTGTGAAGTTGCACATGCTAATTTATGTAGTGCGGATATTATTAATTTAATAATTGAAATTGGAGGAATGATATTTTGTTGTGTTTGTGTATATAGATTGCATGTATGTAGTATTAACAAATTTTTGACTGAAGTTTCTGAATATTTAGCTAAGATAAAATCAAAGAACTGCGTAATACTAGGTGACTTGAATATAGATCTTTTAAGTACTTCACATGATGTGGATGAATATAAATTATTAATGGCTTATTGGTTTGTACGGTATGTACAACGGTATATAATAAGTATGGTTTATGTTGACAAATAGCCCCACCAGAGAACAAAATGAAAAACTGACACAACAATTTAATTAAAAAATACATTTTCATACTTTATTCCTCCTAACTTTATTTTGCCTTTTTGTTTTCCAGTTGAAATTTGTATTTTAAAATGTAAGAATGCACTTTAGACTTGGATACAATATTGAGTGTTGTTTTGGTATTTTGTTTGAAGCAGTTTTTGGAGGTGGCAGCCCCGTAGTTTAAAATTTTTGTTGTTGAAATATGTATGTAAAAATATAATTATAAGTGCTAGAGTTGGCTACAATATCAGAATTATTCCCTTTTTCCAAAATATTTATAAACATATATGTATACACAAGAATCTGAATTAGAAGAGATTTTAGAGTTGGATTCTAAATCAGGATTTACGGTTTTCCCAGAATATTTATAATATATGTGTATATGTTTTAGAGTTGGATTCTAAATCAGCATTCCCGCTTTTTCCAGAATATTTATATGTGTGCATGTATATACAATATTAGAAGAGATTTTAGAGTTGGATTCTAAATCAGGATTTCCACTTTTTCCAGAATATTAATTCCAGATTGCCGCTTTTTCCAGATTTTATAGTTAGTTTAAAATTTGTGATAGCAGATAAAATGTTGATAAAATGTGTTAATGGGGAACACAAGTATTCCTAATTTTTTCTTCTTAAAAGTTTTTATTTTTTTTATCATAAATTTTTCAATTACATAATATATTACTTCATCTTTTAATATAATTTTTTTATATACATTTTGAATATGTCTAAATGTAATATTTGTTCTCTTAAAGTAGAGAGATTAGATTTAAAAATTCAATGCGTAAATTGCAATAAAATTTCACATGCAAAATGCGCCAAAATTAATAAAAATGATATTGAGTTTTATGACAAGAGTAAGCAGGGTTTTAAGTGCAGTACGTGTATTAGAAGATTCTCACTTGCATCTGAGAACATTAAAACTACTTCTACATCAACTTTTTCAACATCAACATCTACACCGTCACCTTCTACATTAACATCAACATTAGTTTCATCTGCAGTAGTAGTTGCACCTGATGACTCTTCTTTTGCGTCTACAACTACCAGAAAAGGAATAGCAAACAACACTAACAACTACTCTGAGAATATTTCCAACACCATGATATTCGTTATCAAATTTGAAAGCCATGATTTCTACCTTTTTAAGTGAATTAAATAAATTGCGGGAGGAGAAAATTATTATGGAGAAAACAATTATACAATTAAGCAATAGAATTAATGTGCTTTAGCAAGAAAAAAGAAAGAAATGCATTGATATTATTGGCATTCCTGATGTGCAACAAAGCAATGTGCAATCAAAAGTAATAAATTTTATCTCCAATGTATTGGGTGAGCAAATTGATGAAGGAGAAATTGAAAGCTGCTATATTAAAAAAACAAAAGCTTCTTTCGCTGAAGTTCTCTCTCATAATTCAGCAAATAATAAAGTTCTCTCTGATAATCCAGCTAGTAATAATTCTTCTTCCTCCAATGTATTTAAACAAAATAGCATTATTGCAGTAAAGTTCTCTTCATTCTCAACTAAGGAAAGAATAATGAACAAGAAATATAAGTTTAAGGGGAAATTGAAACTGAAGTTTTTAGTGATAAAAATATACTTATTTACATTAATGATAGTCTTACTGAATTTATGCGTGAGTTGCTGTATAAAACTAAAGAGATTAAAAAAGAATTAAAATTTAAATATTTATGGGTGAGAAATTCAACTATTTTATTAAGAAACAAGTAAAGAATCAGTCAGTCGGTGCAACCGACTTAGAAATACCCTACACCTATTTGGTTCAAATTTAAAGACATATCCATAAGTCATTTTAACACCATAAAAGCTGTTATTAATTTGATCGTAAGACATAGCTAACCAAATTAACTTTATAATACTAAAAACATTTTCTAATTACACTATCTATTAAAAAATATTACAAAATCTTACTAATTTATCTATTTAAAAATATTAAAAAACAAACAAACTTGAAATAAATGAAAATATATTTATTCCAATTCAATTACAAAATGAAAAAATTCTAATTATTAAATTTTGTGATAAAAAGATAATCAAAGCATAATATATTTAATAATCCAAATTTTTAAAAATTGCAATTATTTTAAATGGTTAGTTTATATACCTAATAGAAAAGCTTATAAACGCAAAATATGCAATAAATGTACTTCTAAAATACAATTACAAATTTTGAACTTTTCATATAATTCATTTAAATATTCAAATAAATTTTACATAAATGCAGCAAGTACCTTTGAACATAGCTGGACCACTACAATTTAGTCTAGATTTCGGAGACACATAGGACATAGGAAATATATTCTTTGGCTTTGAAATTAAACTCGACCAGAACCAATTCGCATGGTACTTTCATTACTAGTAACCTAGAGTTTAAATTTCATCAAAATACCGGCATTTTTTTTTGAGTTATGGTGTTTTTAAGATATATGTTTTTTAGTCCTTGAATTTGTCAAGGTTTCCAGAACCCGAAACCATGGTACGATTTCGCCCATATGCAGTCCCGTCATACTTTCAATACTAGTTAACCCTTGTATACAATTGGAACGTTCTATCTTAATTTTAAGTTACTAGTTTTATTAATTTCGATGATAAGCTTTTACACATTTGGGGGTCTAAGAGAGGTCCTGAACCACCACTCCAAATAATCCCAAATTAGGGGGGCACGGAAGAAATAGCAAAGAACACCCTGGGCCAAATTTGAAGCTTCTACATTTGTTTCAAGTTACTATTTTTATTAATTTCGAAAATATGCTTTAAGGTCCTCGGATCTGAGTGGCTGGTCCCCGACCCACTAGTCCAATGGGGCCCAAATTTCAAAGACACTTACGCAATAGGAAGGGACACCCTGATACTAAATTTGGAGGTTATATCTTCATTGGTTTCGGAATTACGCTAGTTTGGCCTAAATTCGATCAAAAAGTTCTCAGTTCCGAACCCATTGTCCAATCCTCACCATACGTAATCACCGCCGTAGTATCATTACCAATAACCTACAGCACAAATTTCATGAAGATAGACTCATTAGTTGTTGAGTTATCGTGATTTTTAATATATGTTCGTTATCCCTGACACCGACTAAAAGGTCCGTAATCCGAACCCATGGGCTGATTTCGCCCTTATACAGCCCGCGCTTTACTTATAGTACTAGTTAACCCTTGTACACAATTTGAACAGTCTATCTTAATTTTAAGTAACTATTTTTAGTAATTTCGATTATAAGCTTTTAAAACTTGGGAGGTCTGTGAGGGGGACTGAACCACCTCTCCAATTGATCCCAAATTAAGGGAACACGCAAGAGATAGTAAAGAACACCCTTGTGGCAAATTGGAAGCTTCTACATTTTTTCAAGTTGTTATCTTTATTAATTTTAAAGATATGATTTAAGGTCTTCGGAAATGTGTGGCTGGTCCCTGACCCACTACTCCAATGGGGCCCAAATTCCCAAGACACTTAGGAAATAGGAAGGGATACCCTGATACCAAATTTGGAGGTTCCATCTTTATTGGTTTCGGAATTATGCTCGTTTGGCCTAAATTCGATCAAAAAGTTCCAGGTTCCGAACCCATGGTCCAATTCCGACCTTACGCAATCCCCGAAGTAGTTTCATTACTAGTAACCTACAGCACAAATTTGATGAAGATAGCGTCATTAGTTGTTGAGTTATCTTGATTTTTTATATATGTTCGTTAGCCCTTCGATCGATTAAAAGGTCCAAAATCCGAACCCGTGGGCCGATTTCGCCCATATGCAATCCCCGCCGTACTTTCAGTCCTAGTAACCTACAGTTAAAATTTCATCAAGATAGTTCCATTATTTTTTGAGTTATCGTGCCTACGGGCGGACGGACGGACGGACGGACGGACGGACGGACATGGCTATATCGACTAAGGCGGTCACGCTGATCACAAATATATATACTTTTCCATATCTAGCTCGCTTCCTTTAGGTGGTTACAAACATCATACCAAAGTTAATATACCCTTTTACCTATTCTATAGGTGTAGGGTATAAAAAAGAAGGAGATAGAGTATGTAAAATAAAATCGTTTGATGATCTTAAAGCTTTAAAATAATTAAAATTAGATTTATATTTTTTTTTTTTGTTTGTACAAAGTTACTTAAATAACTATAATGACTAATAATGTAATAAATTTTGTTGAAATTCCTTCTTTTCCAAATATTGAAATTCCTTTAATTAATAATTTTAACCATAATAGCTTGAATTTGAATTTTTCGAATTGTAGTCAAGATAATGATACATTAAATAATTTTTGTGTTGTACATCAAAATATTAGAAGTATGCGTAAGAATTTTGACTCTTTATCAGCATATATTTCGTCTCTTTCTCACTTGCCTGAATTAATTTTTTTAAGTGAAATTTGGATTTATGATAATGAAAAAAATAACTTTGCTATTAATTCAGATTATAAATTTTTTGCTACGGGTAATAATAGTTATGCTGCTGGTGGCGTAGGTGTATTTGTGAAAAATCATTTGAATTGTGAAGTTGCACATGCTAATTTATGTAGTGCGGATATTATTAATTTAATAATTGAAATTGGAGGAATGATATTTTGTTGTGTTTGTGTATATAGATTGCATGTATGTAGTATTAACAAATTTTTGACTGAAGTTTCTGAATATTTAGCTAAGATAAAATCAAAGAACTGCGTAATACTAGGTGACTTGAATATAGATCTTTTAAGTACTTCACATGATGTGGATGAATATAAATTATTAATGGCTTATTGGTTTGTACGGTATGTACAACGGTATATAATAAGTATGGTTTATGTTGACAAATAGCCCCACCAGAGAACATAAATGAAAAACTGACACAACAATTTAATTAAAAAATACATTTTCATACTTTATTCCTCCTAACTTTATTTTGCCTTTTTGTTTTCCAGTTGAAATTTGTATTTTAAAATGTAAGAATGCGCTTTAGACTTGGATAAAATATTGAGTTTTATTTTAATATTTTGTTTGAAGCAGTTTTTGGAGGTGGCAGCCCCGTAGTTTAAAATTTTTGTTGTTGAAATATGTATGTAAAAATATAATTATAAGTGCTAGAGTTGGCTACAATATCAGAATTATTCCCTTTTTCCAAAATTTTTATAAACATATATGCGTGAGTTGCTGTATAAAACTAAAGAGATTAAAAAAGAATTAAAATTTAAATATTTATGGGTGAGAAATTCAACTATTTTATTAAGAAAAAAAGAAGGAGATAGAGTATGTAAAATAAAATCGTTTGATGATCTTAAAGCTTTAAAATAATTAAAACTAGATTTATATTTTTTTTTTTGTTTGTACAAAGTTACTTAAATAACTATAATCGGCCTTATTACAAACATCGGTATCGGCCGATATCCGACTGAACATATTTATCGGAAATCCGTAAGTTGTATATTACGAACCGATAACCGATAAAATTATTACAAACGATAAAAATAAAAGCTATAAAGCTTTTTCACTTATTTTTTTTTTTATATTTTTTGTATTTCAAAGTTGAAGTTTGTTTGTTTTAAAAGTGTTTTGAATAAAAAGTAATTTTTTTAATTTTAAATTGAAAAATTGTATTTTTATTTAAAAAAAAAATGTCGAACCAATTTTTTTATTTTGATGATGAAGAAGAAATTGAACATAATGGAAAATTTATTATAAGAAGGCAAATTAGAGATTCATCTAATCCTTTAGATTTAGAAAGCGGAATGTAAGATAACATTAAAAAAACTGTAATTAGTTTTGAAAGGGTTGCAATTATCTGTTTCAGATTTATTCAAAATTTTAGATTATCTAAAGATGCTTTCCGTGATTTACTTGAAGAAATGCCGGTAAATTAAAATTAACTAAAACCTCACGCGCTGTACCCAATGTAATTAAATTAGCAGCTTTTTTGAAATTTTGCGCACAGGGAAGCTATCAATTAAGTGTTGGAAATGACTTTAACTTAGGTTTATCGCAACCAACAGTTTCGATTATTTCTGCAGAAATTTTTAATGTAATAGAAAGGTATGTGTTTTTCCAGGGCTATAAGCTGCCATTTTTTAGTACTTACAACCTTGGTACATATATTTCTTGCAAGATTAAGATCTTCTTCCAACAATTCAACCATTCTAGCGATTTGTCTCTTATTACTTACAATTTTACTCCTTAAAAAATTTATAATTTATTAATTACATTTTTTTTTAATTTATCTTTAAAATTTACTTACATTTCCTCTTTTTTTTTTAATTTAAAAAAAAAAATTCTTGTTAAATTTTTTTTATCGGTAAGAAATTTGAACCCGATTTAAAAATATTAAAAAACCGACAATTTATCAATGTCATAATACCGTTTTCACGACTACAATACAAAGAAACCGATAAAAAAAAAACTTTTTCTATTACGAAAAAACATAAAAATTTCCGATGTTTGTAATATAAAACAAAATTTTTTACGATAAAGAATCGTTTATCGGCCGATACCGATGTTTGTAATAAGGCCGAATGACTAATAATGTAATAAATTTTGTTGAAATTCCTTCTTTTCCAAATATTGAAATTCCTTTAATTAATAATTTTAACCATAATAGCTTGAATTTGAATTTTTCGAATTGTAGTCAAGATAATGATACATTAAATAATTTTTGTGTTGTACATCAAAATATTAGAAGTATGCGTAAGAATTTTGACTCTTTATCAGCATATATTTCGTCTCTTTCTCACTTGCCTGAATTAATTTTTTTAAGTGAAATTTGGATTTATGATAATGAAAAAAATAACTTTGCTATTAATTCAGATTATAAATTTTTTGCTACGTGTAATAATAGTTATGCTGCTGGTGGCGTAGGTGTATTTGTGAAAAATGATTTGAATTGTGAAGTTGCACATACTAATTTATGTAGTGCGGATATTATTAATTTAATAATTGAAATTGGAGGAACGATATTTTGTTGTGTTTGTGTATATAGATTGCATGTATGTAGTATTAACAAATTTTTGACTGAATTTTCTGAATATTTAGCTAAGATAAAAACAAAGAACTGCGTAATACTAGGTGACTTGAATATAGATCTTTTAAGTACTTCACATGATGTGGATGAATATAAATTATTAATGGCTTGTTGTGGTTTTCTCTCATTAATTAATGAACCTACTCGTATAACTACCCTTTCTAAGGCCTGTATTGATCATATTTTCGTTAAATCACAGAAAAATTGTAATATTGAGTTTCAAATTTTCACTAACGATATTAGAATTACAGATCATGTTATGACTGGGTTAAAGTTTAATCATTCTTCTCCAGATTTGTTTAATAAACAGAATAAATTTTCTTGTGATCGTGTTGATTAAGAAAAGTAAAATATTGTTTAAGTTTCGAGTGTTGGGCTGATGTTTATTCACTTAATGATCCATCACTAGCTTTTGATAAATTTATTCAAATTCTGCCACATCATATAAGTACGTGTTCTTCTAGTTCAGTAAGAGTAGCTAAAAAACAAAAATTGAAACCATTGATGACGCAAGACCTTCTTAATAAAATTAATTTACGTAATAAATTAATGAAAATCAAAAAAAAATACTCAAATAAAAATCGGATAAACAAACAGTATGATAATTTATGTAAGAAAATAAATCGACGTTATAAGATGTAAGGATAATTACTATGAACAAAAATTTGAATCCTGTAAAGGCAATACAAAAAAAGAATGGGAAATTATTAATAATCTTTTAAATAACGGCAATTCTCATAAAGAATATTTGTTAGAAATTGATAACAACTTAATTTCTGATCCATTAAAAATAGCTAATACTTTTAATTATTATTTTTACAAGATTAATAGGCAATTTAATTTTAAAAATTATAATTCTAGTTTACTTGATGCAGTTGTTGCAAATGAACCTTTTCAGATTGATAGTTTTTTCTATGCGCCTATTACTTCTTTTGAAATACATTCTGCAATTATGAAATTGAAAAATTCTAGGTCGAAATCTTCAGATAGAATATCAAATAATGAATTAAAATCAATCTCCTACTTTGTAGTTAATGTTCTAGCTCATATTTTCAACATCGTGTTTATTGTGGTAAATTTCCTGAACTATTAAAAATAGCTACTGTTATACCGTTACACAAAAAAGGTAACTCTCGAGATTTGAACAATTATAGACCCATTTCGATATTATCTACCTTCTCAAAACTCTTTGAAAAAACAATCAAAAGCAGAATTCTTAAATTTTTATTTAAAACAAATTTAGTTGATCACGCTATATTATTACGTAAATTACACAACATTGGTTTTCGTGGTTTCATGTATTATTGGTTTCAATCCTATTTATCTAGCAGGAAGCAAAAAGTAAAAATTGATAACAACTTTAGTAGTGTCTTAGATATAGATAGAAGTGTTCCGCAAGGGTCTGTTCTTGGACCTATACTTTTCCTAATTTATATTAATTCGCTATTTCTACAAAACTTTAAAGGTAATCTTACTGCTTTTGCAGACGACACCGTTTTTACCTATTCCTGTAATAACCAAAATGAATTAAAAGAATTTGTTAATTCTGATATTGATATATTAAGATACTGGTTTCATAAGCACAAATTAGCCATTAGTAGTAAAACTAAATTTATGAATTTTAGGATATACGGTTCCTCTGATGTTGGGTATGAATTTTATTATCATGATCCTAATTGTGGTAATTATCCGCTTATTCCCAATTCTCCAACTGACGTTCCCAATTGCTCATCCAACTGCTTTTGCATTGAAAATGTTTCTGAATTTAAACATTTTGGCGTTACTGTTGATTCGAATTTTAGCTGGTCTAAACATACTTCTCATTTAAAAGAGTATTTTAATAAAGTTATTAGACAACTATTTCAAGTCAGTTTGTATAGTTCTAAGAAAGTTTCGTCTATGGTCTATTACGCCTTATTTCATCCTAAGCTTCTATGGTATAGTTTGTTGAGGTGGTACTTATAACAATAAAATTCTACCACTTTTGAAATGCCAAAAACATGCAATTAGAATAATTTGTAAGAAAGGACGATTATCACATAGTTTTCCTTTGTTTAGTGACTTAAAAATTCTTCCAATAAGAAATTTATTCTTTTATAAAACTCTTAAAGTATTTTATATTAAGTCAGGTTACCTAGATTGTAGGCGCACAATTACCAACTATAATTTAAGAATTAACAATTGTAACTTAGTTTCAATACCACGTTTCAAAAAAGTTGATTTTTCACATTCGTATCGAATAATTGCACCTCGCATTTTCAATAAACTACCGGTTTCTATAAGAAACTGTCGTAACTTACCAGTATTTTTAAAATTAACTAAATTTTGGCTTTTAGAGAAAAATTACGAAGAGATTGATAATTTGTTAAAGATTTTGGAGTAATAAATAACATTTATGTATATGTTTCACGTATAGTAACAATGTATCTTATCTTGCATCAACTTTTTGATTCTTTAGTTGGTTATCGAAAACTTTTAAATCTTGTAAAAAAAAAAAAAAAAAAAAAAAGAATAAAAATGAATATATATTTTCACCCCTCTCTAACACATAAATTTTTTTATATGATTAATTATAATTATATCTGATCATTCGCAACTTGCTATTTTTGAATGATTGTATTACTATTTTTTTTTTTTTTTCTTTTTCTCTCTATCACTTAGTTCTTTGAATTATGTATTTTTTTTTAACAAATTCTTATTATTTATTTTTAATTTTGATTTTATTTTAAAAAATATGTTGAATTTCCATCTATGTTCATTACTTGTTAAATTTGAATTTAAATTTATATAATTGTTAAATAAGTTAAGCTAGGTATAAAAACTGTATAGAAAAAATGTAATAAAAAAAGAAAAAATGTATTAAGAAAAAAAAAAAAAAGAAGAAAGGAAAAAAAAAATTGAAATAAAGAATAATTTAAAAAAAAAAAAAAAAGATAAGGATTCTATTTCTATTTCATTATTTCATATTTATTTCATTATTTTAATTAAAGATAATTATATAACCTTTATAATAAATGGAAAAATCGTATCAACGCATGTACTTGTATTCAAAACTTAGCGGAATGTCGTAATACGTAGTGCCTGAAAAAAAAACTACTAAAATATAATTATAGATTATGCACATAAATGTGTAAGCATTATTCAGTATATAATTAAAATATATACCTAATTACGTTTATTTGTAAATTTATATATAATAAAATGTGAGTTATTATGATGCATCAAGTAATAAAAAAAAAATAATAAAACAAATAAATAAATAAGGAATATATAAGTCCAGCTCTAATAGTTGAATCCTAAAATCTTTTCTAATTCAGAATCTGGCATATTCATATATATTTTTAAATATTCTGGAAAAAGCGGCAATCCTGATTTAGAATCCAACTCTAAAATCTCTTCTAATAGTGGATAAACATATACACATATATTATAAATATTCTGGAAAAAGCGGATCTCCTGATTAAGAATCAAACTTAAAAATCTCTTCTAATATTGTATATACAAACACACATATAAATATTCTGAAAAAAGCGGTAATCCTGATTTTAAATTCAACTATAAAACCCCTCCTGATTCAGGTTCTTGTGTATATATATGTTTATAAATATTCTGGAAAAAGTGCATACTTCTGATTTTGTAGCTAACTCTAAGGTCCTTTCTAATTATATTTTTACATACACATTTAATTAAAAAAAATTCTAAAACTTTGAAGTTGTCACCTCCAAAATCCCTCAAAACAAATTACCAAAACCCAACTCAATATTGTATCCAAGCCTAAAAAGCATTCTTACATGTTAAAATACAAATTTCAACTAGAAAACAAAAAGGCAAAATAAATTTAGGAGAAATAAAGTATGAAAATGTATTTTTTAATTAAATTGTTGTGTCAGTTTTTCATTTATGTTCTCTAGTGGGGTCAACATAAACCAGACTTATTATATACCGTTGGAAAGAGCGTTAAAAGACCTTTCTATCAGTATCATAAAAATACAGGGTGTTTTGGAAAATTTCATACTTATAGTGATTTTTTTGAAAGTTAAAAACTTTTTTTTTTTTGTTTTAATTTTCCACTTGAAATTGCAATATCTCAAAAATGGTAGCACCGATTCAGATGAAACAAGATGTTTTTGAAAGACAATATCATGCCCTACAATGTTGTAAGATGTTGGTTCCAGTTTATTGTCTTACAGGAAAATATAACATTTTAATAAAAATGCTACAAAATCTTAGGAAATTTTTATAATGCATTTTTCAACCATTAGATAGCGCCATCGCCACTAATAGTATATATATTCGGAAACTTTGAGATATTTAGTACCGTTATGTAATGACGTCATCTTGATAGCTCACAACCCCTTTCCGGAAGTTTATCCAAACTTTTCATATCTAATCAAGAATATTCAACTCAAAACCTATAAAACTTTTTTTCAATTTTCACAAAAATATTAAATCAAGTTTAAACTTTGATAATATTAACTTTGTATTTAACCAAACTTTAAAAACTTTTCATATTTAATTAAAAACAGTAAACACAATATCTTAAGCTTATTACTGTTTTAATTTGAAATTTTAACATAACTTATATTCTAACCGCCAAGCTTAATTTAAAATACTCAAAGACTCAAACTAGCTTAAGCTTATTATTGTTTTAATTTGAAATTTAAACATAACTGATATTTAAAAAACTTTTCATATCTAATTAAGAATATTCAACTTAATAGTTTAAGTTTATTTTTTATTTATAAAATTGCTTTTTTCTCAATTTTCACAGAAATATTAAATCAAGCTTAAACTTTGATAATATTAACTTTGTATTTAAACCAAACTTTAAAATTTTTCATATTTAATTAAGAACAGTAAGCACAATATCTTAAGCTTATTACTGTTTTAATTTGAAATTTAAACATAACTGATATTTTAACCTCTAAGCCAAGGGTGGGCAACAGCCGGCCCGCGGGCCAATTACGGCCCGATTTAATATTTTATCCGGCCCGATAGCAAAAATAGTACATTTGAATTATGCAATAAGAATTCACTTTAAAAAAATATTCACTTTAAAAAAGGAATATTCGAAAAAGAAAGCATTTTGTTTGGGCTGTTATTACATCTACTAAATTACATTATCTTACATCTACTATAAAAATCGTATTTTACATCTACTACATTTCAAAATGATACAAATATAATGATGAATTATAGGTATTTGACATTTCAATAAATATTTGAACAGTTGCCGATGATTGGAGATATATTTTGAGTTCACTATAAAAATAAATTGTTATTAACAATTGTTAAAATATTTTAAATAAATTAATATTATTTTAAACTGTTTTATTTAAATTTATAAATCCAATTATAAGTAGTTAAATTAATTTATATTTAATAATTTTTAAATGAATTTAATAAATAAATAATATTATTTAAATGAAAATAGTTTACTAAAAAAAATCAAGATTCTATCGCTTGTTTATACTTAAAAATAAATGCCTAATCTTACATATACAGATAAAATGGCCCGCGACTTTCTTTTTAAGAAAAAAGTTTGCCCTTTGTCTCCAACTGTTGCCCACCCGTGCTCTAAGCTTAATTTACAATACTCAAAAGCACTCTTTTTACTTATGACAATTTTATTGCATAACTTTAGGAGAACTACCTAATAAAAGCTTTAAAAAAAGCTCCTCCACCCGCTGAAACGGCATATACATACTACTTATCTTCATAAAATTTATGTTGTAGGGTACTGGTAATGAAACTACGGTGGTGATTGCATACGGTGGGTAATGTACAATGGGTTCGGAACTTAGAACTTTTTGATCGAATTTAGGCCAAACGAGCATAATTCCGAAACCAATGAAGATAAAACCTCCAAATTTGGTATCAGGGTGTCTCTTTCTATTTCCTTATTGTCCTTGAAATTTGGGACCAATTGGGGTAGTGGGTTAAGGACCAGGCACACAGTTCCGAAGACCTTAAAGAATATTTTCGAAATTAATTAAGATAGTAACTTCAAACAAATTTCGAAGGTTCACATTTGGTACATCGGTGCTCTTTACTATTTCTTGCGCGTTCCCCTAATTTTGGATCAATCAGAGTGGTGGTTCAGTACCCCTCTTAGACCACCCAAGTTGTAAAAAACTTATCATCGAAATTAATAAAAATAATAATTTAAAATTAAGATAGAACGTTCCAATTGTGTACAAGGGTTAACTAGTATTGAAAGTATGACGGGGACTGCACATGGGCGAAATTGTACCATGGTTTCGGGTTCTGGAACCTTTGAAAGTTCAAAGGCTAACGAACATATATCTTAAAAGCAGTAAAACTCAAAAAATAATGCCGCTATTTTGATGAACTTTAAACCCCAGGTTACTAATAATGAAAGTACCATGGGAATTGGTTCTGGTCGAGTTAGGACAATGAGTTCGGATTCTAAAAGCTTTTGATCGATCTGAGGTCAAACGAGTATAATTTCGAAGCCAAAGAAGATATTTCTTATTTCCTATGTGTCCCCGAAATTTAGACTTAATTGTAGCGATGGTCCAGGTGCCTCCTAAGATATCCCAAAATTAAAAAGCTTATCTTCGAGATTCATGAAATAAAAACTTTAAATTTGATACACGAGGGTTCTTTCCTATTTTCGTTTTTATTTAACACTTTTATATTTTTAAAAGCCAAGAATTTTACCATAAAACATATTTTGTATAATATTTTATAAATTAAAAACAAAATATTTATTTAATAAACGATTAAATTCCTTTTTTTTAATTTTTATTATATCATATATTTTATTGAATTATTACCATAGGTGATATATAATTAAGACATTGTGTACAATACTTAAGCTATATTCAAAGGTACTTGCTGCATTCGTGTAAAATTTATGGCTATATTTAAATGAATTATATGGAAAGTTCTAAATTTGTAATTATATTTTAGAAATACATTTATTGCATATTTTGCGTTTATAAGCTTTTCGATAGGTACATAAACTAGCAATTTAAAATAATTGCAATTTTGAAAAATTTCAATTATTAAAAATATTAAATTTTTATCACAAAATTTAATAATTCAATTTTTTTTTACTCTTGCAATTGAATTGAAATAAATATATTTTCATTTAATTCAAGTTTTTTTGTTTTTTAATATTTTCAAATCGATAAATTAGTAAGAATTTGTAATATTATTTTTATAGATAGTCTAATTAGAAAATGTTTTTAGTATTATAAAGTTAATTTGGTTAGCTATGTTTTACGACCAAACTAAACTTTTCTAACATTAGAATCTCCATGAAAAGTTAAGATTTTCAATGTTGATTAAATATTTTATATTTTAATGTGTCTCTTTTTTGTGTAAAATCTATGTATGATTTATATTTATTACCCAAAGATAATATTATGTGAATTGTTTCATTACACCCATAATTAGTTCTGTGATGTACGGTAATGAATAGGTTAGAACATCTAACATGGGATATTGTGTTAAAATTAATTTTGTTTGAGATCTCCGGTGACCTTATGTTGCCTTTTATTATTTCTGTTAGAAAAACAACATCAGCTGCCTCTCTTCTAAGCTTAAGAGTATTTAGTTGAATTCATTTTAATCTATTTTCATAAGGAGGAAAAATTATAGAATCATTCCAACGTAAATTTCTTAAACAAAGCGAAAACAGTTTTTCTTAATCGATTCAATTCTATTTACATGAATTTGATAGAAAGGTGACCATACTTGGCAGGCATAGGTAGTTTTCAAAGCGAAGACAGTTTTTCTTAATCGATTCAATTCTATTTACATGAATTTGATAGAAAGGTGACCATACTTGGCAGGCATACTCTAAGTTAGGCCTGACGAGACTTGTATAAAGAGATTATTCTAGAGTATATGGATCTTTAAATTCTTTAGACCATCGTTTTACAAATCCAAGCCTTTCTTTTGGATTTAATTTTAGCTTTACAGATATATTACAAACGTACAATTGATAAAGCTCTTCAGATAAATTTTTAAACTCATTAAATAGTACTAAAAAATGTTGTAATCAGTACCGTTTTTGGATTTAAGATATTTGCGCCAACTTTTATTTTTTTTGTTTTTTAGTTTTTTTAATTCATGGATGTACCAAAGAGGACATGAATTCAAAGATCACAGGCTGATCATAGGAATAAATTGTCTAAAACTACTAAAAATGATTTCATAAAACTTATTTATCATATCCTTAATATCAATATTATTAAATACAGTGGAAAACTCATGAGAATTAAGAAACTCACTTATAGCGTCATAATTGGCTTTTTTAAATTAAATTGATACATGTTTTCACCTAAAGGACAATGTGGTGCATTAACGCAATAAGAAAAACTTGGATGAAAAAGGGAGGATGAAAAATGTCTATATTTATAAAGGGAAAAGGAAAATCAATATTTCATAGGTTTATCCAATCTGAAGAAAAGATTAGGTCAAATTGTTTACTTTGAAAATTAGGTATATTAGAAATTTATTATAGTATATATTATCTTTTTTCTTGCTTGTTTTTTTTTTTACTAAATAATGTCTTTTTTATTTTTATTGAATTTTTAATAGATAATTTAAATACTCTAAGTTTTGTAACAAATAAATGATCACCTAAAACAAATTATAATTCTATTAGACCAGACAGCGAAAGCTAGGGTCCTAATCAAATAAAAAATGTATATATATAAATGTAAGTTTATTGTAAAAATTATTATTGAGATTGCAAAATAAAGAAAAAATTAAAATATAGAAATTTGTCTACATCATATGAAATTTCAGCTTTGAAATCATATAGCTTTCAAACCTTATATTTAACGAATTAATTTTTAAACCTGTAGAATTAATTTTTGAAATATTTATTTTGTTATTTGTCAAAAAAAATTTGGAGATGTCCGAATAGAAAATTATGCTGTAGCAATAAATTTTGTATATTTGTAAAAAAAAATTTGAACAGGTTTTCAAGTTATACGTGTTTAAAATAGCAAAATTTCAAAATTTCAAGCCCTTATAGCTCCTAAACAGAAAACGTGACAAAAAAATTTTGTTAACTGACTCCTACTAATTTCTGAAGGTCTAACTTCTCCCAATTTCAAGACCCTAGCTTGAACCGTTTAGAAATATGTGTAGCCAAAAATTTTACAAAAATTCAGTTTTGCTTAATGGTAAATTTAAATACCGTGTGACAACCCTATACATTTTAGCCTTACATTTTTGCGAAGCCTATAAAGCAGCTCTCTAAAACTGTTTATACCCGTATGACTATATAGTCAAAGGGTATAATAAATTTGCCATTACGTTTGTGACGCAGAGAAGGAGGGGCAGTAGATATAGACTCAAGTGTATGGATCGGATCAGAATCGAAAAATAAATTGATTTAGCTATGTATGTCCGTCCGTCCGTCTGTCCGTCCGTCACCACGATAACTCAAAAACTAAAGGAGCTAGGATCTTGAAATTTTCGCAAATCCGTTTTTTTGCAATAGCCGTCATCGCTATTTAAATCCATCCGTTTCGGTCCATGGGTTCGGGTAGCTGCCATACAACTTCTTTTTTTATATGAGCATTACACTGCACCTAATGAAGCTGGGTGTCTGAAATTTTGCCAAAAATAGTTTAGTGTAATTGCCAAAGTTACTGCAAAATTTGGTTGGTCTACTGCAGAGGGTTCTAGTAGCTGCCATACAACTCCTTCTTTTATATGAGCATTAAACTACACCTAATAAAGCTTTATGTTTGAAATTTTGCCAAAAGTAATTAATGTTTAAAAATTATATAATGTTTATATAACGGTCATACGGGTATCCCAGAGTTGACACAGTCTACTCTACCACACTCTTCCTCGTTTTAGATTAAAAATACATTTAACAGAACTATTGTTATACTATTTTAAATAAAGGACTTCTTCCGATTTGCGGGGGCTGTAGCATCGACACCCTTCAAAATTAAGAAAAACGTTTAACACATGTTGAAATATAATTAAAGGACTTTCAATTTTGTATATTACTAAAAAAAAATTGAACATTTATTCAAGTTACAGGTGTTTGAAAATAGCAAAATTTCAAAATTTCGAGCCCTTATAGCTCCTAAACATGACAAAAAAATTTTGTTAACCGACTCCTACCAGTTTCGGAGGACCGAACTTCTCCCAAAATTACAAGACCCTAGCTTAAACTGTTTAAAAGATATGTGTAGTAAAAAATTTTGCAAAAATTGAGTTTTGCATAATTGTAAATTTTAGTACCGTATGGCAACCCTAAATATTTGCCTTTTAAAAATTTATAAAGTATTATAAAACCTAAAAGCTATCTTTTGCCGTTTTCAGATTGAAAATACATTTAACAGAACTCTTGTTATAACAATTTAAAAATAGGGCTTTTTCCAAGTTTGGGGGACTGTAATTCCGTAACGGTTGGGGCTACAGAAAAAAATTCTTCTAGGAAATTATTGTTTTTGTAATATTTACCCGTGGTTAAAATTGCTTTACTCTATTTCAAACGTTGTAAAAGTTTTGTAAACATACGGACGGACGGACAGAGTGAAGCTATACAGGCACATTTTTACAAAATTTTTTTTTAAAATGTGCTAAAAAAAGAAGTCGGGTCTTATGGAAAACCATCATTTAGTTAACTGCACTGTAGGTATAAAAAAACGAATAATGTATTTTAAGAATATATTTTTATACCCAACACCTATAGAATAGGTAAAGGGGTATATTAACTTTGGTATGGTGTTTGTAACCACCTAAAGGAAGCGAGCTAGATAGGGAAAAGTATATATATTTGTGATCAGCGTGACCGCCTTAGTCGATATAGCCATGTCCGTCCGTCCGTCCGTAGGCACGATAACTCAAAAAATAATGGAGCTATCTTGATGAAATTTTAACTGTAGGTTGCTAGGACTGAAAGTACGGCGGGGATTGATGGGCGAAATCGGCCCATGGGTTCGGGTTCTGGACCTTTAAATCGATCGAAGGGCTAACGAAAATATATAAAAAATCACTATAACTCAACAACTAACGACGCTATCTTCATCAAATTTGTGCTGTACGTTACTAGTAATGAAACTACTTCGGGGATTGCGTAAGTTCGAGATTGGACTATGGGTTCGGAACCTAGAACATTTTGATCGAATTTAGGCCAAACGAGCATAATTCCGAAACTAATGAAGATAGAACCTCCAAATCTGGTATCAGGCTGTCCCTTCCTATTTGCTAAGTGTCTTGGAAATTTGGGCCCTATTGGAGTAGTGGGTCGGGGACCAGCCACACATTTCCGAAGACCTTAAAGCATATCTTTAAAATTAATAAAGATAGTAACTTGAAACAAAAATAGAAGCTTCAAATTTGGCACATGGGTGTTCTTTACTTTTTCCTGTGTGTCCCTCTAATTTTGGATCAATTGGAGTGGTGGTTCAATACCCCTCTTAGACCTTCCATGTTTTAAAAGCTTATCATCGAAATTAATAAAACTAGTAACTTAAAATTAAGATAGAACGTTCAAACGTTATTTTAGAAATACATTTATTGCATATTTTGAGTTTATAAGCTTTTATTAGGTATATAAACTAACCATTTAAAATAATTGCAATTTTGAAAAATTTGGATTATTAAATATATTATGCTTTGATTATCTTTTTATCACAAAATTTAATAATTAGAATTTTTTCATTTTGTAATTGAATTGGAATAAATATATTTTCATTTATTTCAAGTTTTTTTGTTTTTTAATATTTTTAAATAGATAAATTAGTAAGAATTTGTAATATTTTTTAAGAGATAGTGTAATTAGAAAATGTTTTTAGTATTATAAAGTTAATTTGGTTAGCTATGTCTTACGATCAAATTAATAACAGCTTTTATGGTGTTAAAATGACTTATGGATATGTTATTAAATTTGAACCAAATAGGTGTAGGGTATTTCTAAGTCGGTTGCACCGACTGACTGTTTCTTTACTTGTTTCTATATTAGTTTGGGTTACGTATATTAATTTTTCTTACTTAAAAATTAGAAGCCTTTAAAAAAAAATTTATTGATATTTTTACTGAGTAAAATTTTGAATAAAAATTGTACTACGACCAAATTTCAGGAAATTTTACGGGATGTTCATTTAAAACAATTTTTCTTTGAGCAAAGTAATCAAAAAAGAATACAAATTTACTAACATTTACTTGTCTTAGATTGGTCAATAATTAAATTAATTTATAATCGACATGTAATATTGCAGTTTTAGTCGCAATATTGTTTTCCGAAACAAGTCTGCGTATTGAGTATGACACTTTAAAAAAAAATCTTCAAATTCCCTACCTCAAAGATATTGTGGAAATTTGACGAATTTCAAATTTTCAGATTACTTTCGTACTGAAAGTACGGCGGGGATTGCAAATGGGCGAAATCGGCCCATGGGTTCGGATTCTGGACCTTTTAATCGGTCCAAGGGCTAACGAACATATATAAAAATCACGATAACTCAACAACCAATGACGCTCAAGTAACAAACTATATCTCATAAAACTCTAGAAGAATTCTTTAAGAGTTAATTATGAGAGTATTGCTCTCATAGTTTACTCTTGAAGAATTCTTCTAGAGTCTTATGAGATCATTATAAGAATTAAAGGGCGCAATTATGATAGTTAATTAACACTCATAACAAGAGTTTAGCTTTCATTGTAAGAGTTCTATAAGTATAAAACGCTCATAAGAACACTACTTTGAGAGAACATAATTTAATAATATTATAAATATGTAACATTATTATTGTTGTTATTATTAATAACACTAGCTGACAAGGTTATAAATATTCAATATAAATATTATTATAATTTTAAAAACTTATTAGTTCATAAAATATATTTAACCAGGTTCACAAAATTTATAATTTTGTATTTTGGATAATTATTATTACCGTCTTCATCAAAAATATGAATAAGTTTTTAAGTTTTGAATAAAATTCAAAAATCTAAAAATTATTTTTATTTCATGCTATAAAATGCTATAAAAATTAAAAGACATAAAAAAATACATATCTCGTGTTTTTAAGCATTAAATAACTTTAGAAGTATAATTTAGAAATTGTAGGTAGTCTATTATACATCATATAAAAATTTGATTTTTGAATAAATTCGAATAAATTTAAAAACACGCAGAGTTTTTGCATCTTCTAACCGGCTATATGTATTTAAAAGTCTGAATGTCACTTTAGAATTTAGATAGCACCATATCTATATAATATAATTAATTATCTATTAAAAAGTTAATTGAAATAAAAATATCATTAAAAATATTTTTTACTGACATTACTAACAGTGTTTTTAGACTACATATTATACTTCTTTATATTTGCAAGAAACTAAATAAACTAATATGAAATTTCTTCTCTAAATTTCAACTCTTTAAATAATTTTTATTAAAAATACTTATTTTATAAATGTATGAAGTATCATCAATGAAATATATTAAAAAAATAATATTGTTGAATTTTTATTTATTCTAATTTCTAAGTATTTCGACAAAACGTATTGTTTGATAATTTTTTTCAGTGTCAAAATATATTTTTTTTTCATCAGAAAATTCTAATTTTTATACCCTACACCTATAGAATAGGTAAAGGGGTATATTAACTTTGGTATGGTGTTTGTAACCATCTAAAGGAAGCGAGCTAGATATGGAAAAGTATATATATTTGTGATCAGCGTGACCGCCTTAGTCGATATAGCCATGTCCGTCCGTCCGTCCGTCCGTCCGTAGGCACGATAACTCAAAAAATAATGGAGCTATCTTGATGAAATTTTAACTGTAGGTTACTAGGACTGAAAGTACGGCGGGGATTGCATATGGCCGAAATCGGCCCATGGGTTCGGATTCTGGACCTTTTAATCGGTTTCAGGGCTAACGAACAAATATAAAAAATCACGATAACTCAACAACTAATGACGCTATCTTCATCAAATTTGTGCTGTAGGTTACTAGTAATGAAAATACTTCGGGAATTGCGTAAGGTCGGGATTGGACCATGGGTTCGGAACCTAGAACTTTTTGATCGAATTTAGGCCAAACGAGCATAATTCCGAAACCAATGAAGATAGAACCTCCAAATTTAGTATCAGGGTGTCCCTTCCTATTTCCTAAGTGTCTTGTGAATTTGGGTCTCATTGGAGTAGTGGGTCGGGGACCAGCCACACATTTCCGAAGACCTTAAAGCATTTCTTTAAAATTAATAAAGATAACAACTTGAAAAAATGTAGAAGCTTCCAATTTGCCACAAGGGTGTTCTTTACTATCTCTTTCGTGTTCCCCTAATTTGGGATCAATTGGAGTGGTGGTTCTGTACCCCTCTCAGACCTCCCAAGTTTTAAAGGCTTATAATCGAAATTACTAAAAATAGTTACTTAAAATTAGGATAGACCGTTCAAATTGTGTACAAGGGTTAACTAGTACTATAAGTACAGCGCGGACTATATAAGGGCGAAATCAGCCCAACGGTTCGGGTTCCGGACCTTTTAATCGATGTCAGGGCTAAGGAATATATATAAAAAATCACGATAACTCAACAATTAATGAGGCTATCTTCATGAAATTTGTGCTGTAGGTTATTGGCAGCGAAACTACGGCGGTGATTACGTACGGTGAGGATTGGACAATGGGTTCGGAACTTAGAACTTTTTGATCGAATTTAGGCCAAACGAGCATAATTCCGAAACCAATGAAGATAGAACCTCCAAATTTGGTATCAGGGTGTCCCTCGTAAGTGTCTTTGAAATTTGGGCCCCATTGGAGTAGTGGATCGGGGACCAGCCACTCAGTTCTTAGGCCCTTAAAGCATATTTTCGAAATTAATAAAGATAGTTACTTGAAACAAATGTAGAAGCTTCCAATTTGCCACAAGGGTGTTCTTTACTATTTCTTGCGTGCCCCCTAATTTGGGATCAATTGGAGTGGTGGTTCAGAACCTCTCTTAGACCCCCCAATGTGTAAAAGCTTATCATCGAAATTAATAAAACTAGTAACTTAAAATTAAGATAGAGCGTTCCAATTGTGTACAAGGGTTAACTAGTATTGAAAGTATGACGGGACTGCATATGGGCGAAATCGTACCATAATTTCGGGTCCTGGAACCCTTGAAAAGTTCAAGGACTAACAAACATATATCTTAAAAACACCATAACTCAAAAAATAATGCCGGTATTTAGATGAAATTTAACAGTAGGTTACTAGTAATGAAAGTACCGTGGGAATTGGTTGTGGCCGAGTTTAATTTCGAAGCCAAAGAATATATTTCCTATGTCCTATGTGTCTCCGAAATCTAGACTTAATTGTAGTGGTTCAGCTATGTTCAAAGGTACTTGCTGCATTTATGTAAAATTTATTTTTATATTTAAATGAATTATATGAAAAGGTGTAAATTTTTAATTGTATTTTAGAAATACATTTATTGCATATTTTGCGTTTATAAGTTTTTGTATTAGGTATATAAACTAACCATTTAAAATAATTGCAATTTTTAAAAATTTGGATTATTAAATATATTATGCTTTGATTATCTTTTTATCACAAAATTTAATAATTAGAATTTTTTCATTTTGTAATTGAATTGGAATAAATATATTTTCATTTATTTCAAGTTTGTTTGTTTTTTAATATTTTTAATTAGATAAATTAGTAAGAATTTGTAGTATTTTTTAATAGATAGGGTAATTAGAAAATGTTTTTAGTATTATACAGTTAATTTGGTTAGCTATGTCTTACGATCAAATTAATAACAGCTTCTATGGTGTTAAAATGACTTATGGATATGTCCTTAAATTTGAACCAAATAGGTGTAGGGTATTATAGAATAGAATAGGTAAAGGGGTATATTAACTTTGGTATGGTGTTTGTAACCACCTAAAGGAAGCGAGCTAGATATGGAAAAGTATATATATTTGTGATCAGCGTGACCGCCTTAGTCGGTATAGCCATGTCCGTCCGTCCGTCCGTCCGTCCGTCCGTAGGCACGATAACTCAAAAAATAATGGAGCTATCTTGATGAAATTTTAACTGTAGGTTACTAGGACTGAAAGTACGGCGGGGATTGCATATGGGCGAAATCGGCCCATGGGTTCGGATTCTGGACCTTTTAATCGGTTTCAGGGCTAACGAACAAATATAAAAAATCACGATAACTCAACAACTAATGACGCTATCTTCATCAAATTTGTGCTGTAGGTTACTAGTAATGAAACTACTTCGGGAATTGCGTAAGGTCGGGATTGGACCATGGGTTCGGAACCTAGAACTTTTTGATCGAATTTAGGCCAAACGAGCATAATTCCGAAACCAATGAAGATAGAACCTCCAAATTTAGTATCAGGGTGTGCCTTCCTATTTCCTAAGTGTCTTGTGAATTTGGGTCCCATTGGAGTAGTGGGTCGGGGACCAGCCACACATTTCCGAAGACCTTAAAGCATATCTTTAAAATTAATAAAGATAACAACTTGAAAAAATGTAGAAGCTTCCAATTTGCCACAAGGGTGTTCTTTACTATCTCTTGCGTGTTCCCCTAATTTGGGATCAATTGGAGTGGTGGTTCTGTACCCCTCTCAGACCTCCCAAGTTTTAAAGGCTTATAATCGAAATTACTAAAAATAGTTACTTAAAATTAGGATAGACCGTTCAAATTGTGTGCAAGGGTTAACTAGTACTATAAGTACAGCGCGGACTATATAAGGGCGAAATCAGCCCAACGGTTCGGATTCCGGACCTTTTAGTCGATGTCAGGGCTAAGGAACATATATAAAAAATCACGATAACTCAACAACTAATGAGGCTATCTTCATGAAATTTGTGCTGTAGGTTATTTGCAGCGAAACTACGGCGGTGATTACGTACGGTGAGGATTGGACAATGGGTTCGGAACTTAGAACTTTTTGATCGAATTTAGGCCAAACGAGCATAATTCCGAAACCAATGAAGATAGAACCTCCAAATTTGGTATCAGAGTGTCCCTTCCTATTTCGTAAGTGTCTTTGAAATTTGGGCCTCATTGGAGTAGTGCATCGGGGACCAGCCACTCAGTTCTTAGGCCCTTAAAGCATATTTTCGAAATTAATAAAGATAGTTACTTGAAACAAATGTAGAAGCTTCCAATTTGCCACAAGGGTGTTCTTTACTATTTCTTGCGTGCCCCCCTAATTTGGGATCAATTGGAGTGGTGGTTCAGAACCTCTCTTAGACCCCCCAATGTGTAAAAGCTTATCATCGAAATTAATAAAACTAGTAACTTAAAATTAAGATAGAGCGTTCCAATTGTGTACAAGGGTTAACTAGTATTGAAAGTATGACGGGACTGCATATGGGCGAAATCGTACCATAATTTCGGGTCCTGGAACCCTTGAAAAGTTCAAGGACTAACAAACATATATCTTACAAACACCATAACTCAAAAAATAATGCCGGTATTTTGATGAAATTTAACAGTAGGTTACTAGTAATGAAAGTACCATGGGAATTGGTTGTGGTCGAGTTTAATTTCGAAGCCAAAGAATATATTTCCTATGTCCTATGTGTCTCCGAAATCTAGACTTAATTGTAGTGGTTCAGCTATGTTCAAAGGTACTTGCTGCATTTATGTAAAATTTATTTTTATATTTAAATGAATTATATGAAAAGGTGTAAATTTTTAATTGTATTTTAGAAAGACATTTATTGCATATTTTGCGTTTATAAGCTTTTCTATTAGGTATATAAACTAACCATTTAAAATAATTGCAATTTTGAAAAATTTGGATTGTTAAATATATTATGCTTTGATTATCTTTTTATCACAAAATTTAATAATTAGAATTTTTTCATTTTGTAATTGAATTGGAATAAATATATTTTTATTTATTTCAAGTTTGTTTGTTTTTTAATATTTTAAATAGATAAATTAGTAAGAATTTGTAGTATTTTTTAATAGATAGGGTAATTAGAAAATGTTTTTAGTATTATACAGTTAATTTGGTTAGCTATGTCTTACGATCAAATTAATAACAGCTTCTATGGTGTTAAAATGACTTATGGATATGTCATTAAATTTGAACCAAATAGGTGTAGGGTATTTCTAAGTCGGTTGCACCGACTGACTGTTTCTTTACTTTTAAATAGATAAATTAGTAAGAATTTGTAGTATTTTTTAATAGATAGGGTAATTAGAAAATGTTTTTAGTATTATACAGTTAATTTGGTTAGCTATGTCTTACGATTAAATTAATAACAGCTTCTATGGTGTTAAAATGACTTATGGATATGTCCTTAAATTTTTACCAAATAGGTGTAGGGTATTTCTAAGTCGGTTGCACCGACTGACTGTTTCTTTACTTGTTTATTTATATCTAAACAAACAAGTTACAGATATGACAAAATTTATATTACGTTTGTACCACATGAAATTTATTAAATTAGTATAACATATAGCTGTTCAATATTTTTACATGTATATGTTCATATGTATATTCATAAAAATATGTAGGTTCGTATAATATATAATAATACTTACATAATATTATTGGTAATACAAAAAATTGAAGTAAAAAAAATACCGGCACTAAAACTTACTTAACATAATATAGTGCGCAATGTTTTAATCTTGTGTAGAATAAAGAAATAACAAGTAAAGAAACAGTCAGTCGGTGCAACCGACTTAGAAATACCCTACACCTATTTGGTTCAAATTTAAGGACATATCCATAAGTCATTTTAACACCATAGAAGCTGTTATTAATTTGATCGTAAGACATAGCTAACCAAATTAACTGTATAATACTAAAAACATTTTCTAATTACCCTATCTATTAAAAAATACTACAAATTCTTACTAATTTATCTATTTAAAAATATTAAAAAACAAACAAACTTGAAATAAATGAAAATATATTTATTCCAATTCAATTACAAAATGAAAAAATTCTAATTATTAAATTTTGTGATAAAAAGATATCCAAGGCATAATATATTTAATAATCCAAATTTTTAAAAATTGCAATTATTTTAAATGGTTAGTTTATATACCTAATAGAAAAACTTATAAAAGCAAAATATGCAATAAATGTATTTCTAAAATACAGTTAAAAATTTACACCTTTTCATATAATTCATTTAAATATAAAAATAAATTTTACATAAATGCAGCAAGTACCTTTGAACATAGCTGAACCACTACAATTAAGTCTAGATTTCGGAGACACATAGGACATAGGAAATATATTCTTTGGCTTAGAAATTAAACTCGACCACAACCAATTCCCATGGTACTTTCATTACTAGTAACCTACTGTTAAATTTCATCTAAATACCGGCATTATTTTTTGAGTTATGGTGTTTTTAAGATATATGTTTGTTAGTCCTTGAACTTTTCAAGGGTTCCAGGACCCGAAATTATGGTACGATTTCGCCCATATGCAGTCCCGTCATACTTTCAATACTAGTTAACCCTTGTACACAATTGGAACGCTCTATCTTAATTTTAAGTTACTAGTTTTATTAATTTCGATGATAAGCTTTTACACATTGGGGGGTCTAAGAGAGGTTCTGAACCACCACTCCAATTGATCCCAAATTAGGGGGGCATGCAAGACATAGTAAAGAACACCCTTGTGGCAAATTGGAAGCTTCTACATTTGTTTCAAGTAACTATCTTTATTAATTTCGAAAATATGCTTTAAGGGCCTAAGAACTGAGTGGCTGGTCCCCGATCCACTACTCCAATGGGGCCCAAATTTCAAAGACACTTACGAAATAGGAAGGGACACCCTGATACCAAATTTGGAGGTTCTAACTTCATTGGTTTCGGAATTATGCTCGTTTGGCCTAAATTCGATCAAAAAGTTCTAAGTTCCGAACCCATTGTCCAATCCTCACCGTACGTAATCACCGCCGTATATTCGCTGCCAATAACCTACAGCACAAATTTCATGAAGATAGCCTCATTAGTTGTTGAGTTATCGTGATTTTTTATATATGTTCCTTAGCCCTGACATCGATTAAAAGGTCCGGAATCCGAACCGTTGGGCTGATTTCGCTCTTATATAGTCCGCGCTGTACTTATAGTACTAGTTAACCCTTGTACACAATTTCAACGGTCTATCCTAATTTTAAGTAACTATTTTTAGTAATTTCGATTATAAGCCTTTAAAACTTGGGAGGTCTGAGAGGGGTACAGAACCACCACTCCAATTGATCCCAAATTAGGGGAACACGCAAGAGATAGTAAAGAACACCCTTGTGGCAAATTGGAAGCTTCTACATTTTTTCAAGTTGTTATCTTTATTAATTTTAAAGATATGCTTTAAGATAAGATATGCTTCTTCGGAAATGTGTGGCTGGTCCCCGACCCACTACTCCAATGGGACCCAAATTCACAAGACACTTAAGAAATAGGAAGGGACACCCTGATACTAAATTTGGAGGTTCTATCTTCATTAGTTTCGGAATTATGCTCGTTTGGCCTAAATTCGATCAAAAAGTTCTAGGTTCCGAACCCATGGTCCAATCCCGACCTTACGTAATTCCCGAAGTATTTTCATTACTAGTAACCTACAGCACAAATTTGATGAAGATAGCGTCATTAGTTGTTGAGTTATCGTGATTTTTTATATTTGTTCGTTAGCCCTGAAACCGATTAAAAGGTCCAGAATCCGAACCCATGGGCCGATTTCGCCCATATGCAATCCCCGCCGTACTTTCAGTCCTAGTAACCTACAGTTAAAATTTCATCAAGATAGCTCCATTATTTTTTGAGTTATCGTGCCTACGGACGGACGGACGGACGGACGGACATGGCTATATCGACTAAGGCGGTCACGCTGATCACAAATATATATACTTTTCCATATCTAGCTCGCTTCCTTTAGATGGTTACAAACACCATACCAAAGTTAATATACCCCTTTACCTATTCTATAGGTGTAGGGTATAAAAATGATAGAAATATTTTTAAAGAAAGACGAATTTTAAAGGCTTTATCATTTCATTGTAACTAGTTAAGTAGTACTAAAACAATAATAGATTAATGTATATTGTATATTTTTTACTACACAAATATAAATTAAACATTTTGCGGCCAATTTTAAATAGTTTTGCAGTAAAGTTGATATTTAGAGTTGGCAAAGACAACTCTTTCTTTGTAGTTTTATATATAAACAAAAAAAATGCATTTTTAATGAAATCAGTCTTTTTACTCATATAAGAATATTAATCTTGTTACAAGTATAAATCAGTCTTTTTTCTCTTATTATGAGAAAATAGATCTTGTTACAAGAGTATTGATCTACTTATTTAAGTTAGATTCCCACAAAGGAATTCTTATAAGAGCACAATTCTATAAGAGTTAAAATCTCATAAAAAATACTTTATGAGAATAGAAATTTTCTTACTTTTAATGGAGATACATGAAAATAGTTTTACTATGTGAGTAAAAGAATTTTTAACACTAGAAGTGTTGATATCTCATAACAAGAACACTTTAAAAGTTAATTTAACTCTTGTAATAAGAAACATGTTATGAGAGCCTTATGAGATCTTTTCCAAATTTTCTAGAGTATTACTCTTGGCAAATGTTACTTGGCTATCTTCATAAAATTTGTGTTGTAGGGTACTGGTAATGAAACTACGGCGGTGATTGCGTACCGTGGGTAATGTACAATGGGTTCGGAACTTAGAACATTTTTATCGAATTTAGGCCAAACGAGCATAATTTCGAAACCAATGAAGATAGAACACCCAAATTTGGTATCAGGGTGTCTCTTTCTTTTTCCTTAGTGTCCTTGAAATTTGGGCCCCATTGGAGTAGTGGTTCGGAGACCAGCCACACATTTCTGAAGACCTTGAAGCATATCTGTAAAATTAATAAAGATAGCAGCTTGAAAAAATGAAGAAGCTTAAAATTTTTCACAAGGGTGCTCTTTACTATTTCTTGTGTGTCCCCCTAATTTGGGATCGATTGGAGTAGTGGTTCAGTACCCCTCTTAGACCTCTCAAGGTTTAAAAGCTTATAAATGAAATTACTAAAAATAGTAACTTAAAATTAATATTCCACTTGTGTATAAGGGTTAACTGGTATTTAAAGTACAGCGCGGACTGTATATGGGCGAAATCACCCCAAGGGTTCGGATTCTGGACCTTTTAATCGGTCTAACGGCTAACGAACATATATAAAAAATAACAATACCTCAACAACTAATGACGCTATCTTCATAAAATTTATGTTTTAGGGTACTGGTAATGAAACTACGGCGGTGATTGCGTACAATTGCGATTGCGCGATATAGTACAGTATGTCAAAGAAACCCAGTGGAGGATAAAAAATAAAAATAACATTGAATGAAATAAAAATAGTTAAACGAAATAACGAAAAAAAAAAATTTTTATATAAATCTTATATTAAACGCAAGTATCAGACAATAGCACCACAAATCGAATGAAAAATAGATTAGTGAAAATATTATTTACTATATACGTAATATGCTTATAAAGTTTTTTTTTACCTTTTTTAATGTAAAACAAGATGTTTTGATATAAATATTAGATAAAGATAGACAATAAAAATATAGGTTAAGCATTAAAATACTGCTTATTATAATTAATTAAATACTTACTAAAATTTTAACTTTGAATTACATTTTTTTTCTTTTCTTTCTTTCTCTCTAATTGAATATTAAAACTAATACATATATAATTTTGTTTTAATTGAAATCTCTTTCAACTGTTTTGAAGTCTAAGTACAGAAAATTTTTAAATTGGATATATGAAAAAGAAAAAAAAAAGGAAAAATATAAAAATATAAAAATACAATATGTACATTTTTATTTAAACAAATTTTATTAAATGTACATCATTACAGGTATTAAAATTAAAATTGCAAATTAAAATTTAAAAGCAAATTATAAATTAAAAGGAAAATTTTTTATGGTTTAAAAGAAATAAAAAGTTTTTTTTTTTAGCATTTGACTATCTGAATAATACAAAATCTATGTGTAAAGAACTTATAAGAGCTAAGAAGGACTTTTTGAAGGCCACACAAATAATATTAAAACAGAACAGGTCAAAGAATCCAGTCATACTGAATAAAAACAAAATAAGAATCACAAAAAGTTACAATAATTTAATAAAAACATTACAAATATTGTGGGTTAAAACCGACAACAAAAGAACCTAATAGAACATTTTCATTTCGCAAGAGATAGACTAAGAAGGGTGTACAAAATATTGAATTTTGAATACACAATACCAAACAATGTATTTCATTTAGTGAAGTTAGGAAAATCTGACCCTGATACCAATACCGATTTTGACAGTGTGAAATCAATAAAAGAAACAATGGCCCTCTCATCAGTTGAGTTTTTAAAACTAGCGTCGCGCACCATAAGCAAAAATTATAATGGTAACCCGCTTAGTTTGCAATCATTTATGATTCCGTAAAATTGATAGAAGTTGGCAACAACAACACCTCTGAAAGTACTCTTAAAATCTATTATATTGTCAAAACTAGAAGGCAAAGCCCGAGAATTAATCACCGACGAAGAAAACTCAGAAAAAATAGTAGAATCTCTGAAATTAAAAATTAAAACAGATAATTCTAAAATTATAGAGGGTAGGATACAAGCTCTAAAAGCCGATAGAGTTGCAATACAAGATTTTGCAAAACAGACTGAAGATCTAGCTGAAATGTTTCGAAGATCCTTAGTAATGGAAGGGATCAGTAACACTAAGGCAGTTGAACTATCAGTTAAAAAAACAATTGATATGTGTAGAGCATCAGCAAGGTCTGATTTGGTAAAATCAGTGTTAGCATCCTCAAAATTTGAAGATCCTAAAGAAGTCGTTGCTAAATTTATAGTAGAGACTAATACAGAAAATAAAGAAAAACATAATAATTTTAATAATAGACCTAATAATAATTATAACAATTTTAATAAAAGTAAATAAAATATAAATAAATATATAAAAGTTTATGTACAAAATTTCGAACTGTCGTGTGAACTACACGTTGTACCAGACAATTTCGATATACCAGCGGATGGAATACTCGGTAAAGACTTTATAAAATTTTATAAATGCAATATGACTATGAAAATATGTCAGTGGCAATGAAAACAAATTGTAATATATTACAATTTCCAATTTTGAGCGGCCCTAATACACAAACAATAGTATTACCAGCACGTTCAGAAGTTCTAAGGAAATTCTACTTACCCTCAGAGGAAGAATGTCTAATTTTAGATCAGGAAATTTCAGAAGTAGTATTCATACCTAGAACAATAGTGGCCTCTAAGAACCCTTTTGTTCGGGTTATGAATACAAATTCAGAAAATAAAATAATATCATCTGATACCAAATTAAAAACTTTACCGTTGTTTGATTTTGAAATAATAAATTTAAAACAAAATTTCAATAAAAATAATATGAGAACAAAAGAATTAAATGACATTATTGCAAAAAATTCAAATAAAGTATACTTACCCAAATTGTTTAAACTATGTGATGAGTAGGGCAAATAAAAATATGCATTAGCATCTTTTTTTCCTTATGTCTTATCGATAAATGAACAAGATAGTAATTCGTTTCAACAAAAATTATGAATTTTAAGCTAGATTTGTTGGGGCATATTTTTGCATATTTCACTTGTAGAGCATATTTTGCATATTTTAACTTTTAAGAGCATATTTTGGTTAATTTTGACAATTTTCGTTCAAAAGATCATATTTTTTTTAATTTTCTTGCATTTAAAATATTTTCCATAAAAAAACATAAAAATTGATGTTACTATTTAGATATTTTTTTATTTAAAATATTATTCTTTCAAAATAAACAAGTAGGTATTAGGTATTTAAAGAAATCTCTATGTATGCATGTACATATACATATTTATTTTATTATTCATTTCAACTTGATTCAGAAACTTTCAACTTGATTAAAAACTATATCTGCAGCTTTGACTGGTAAAGCGATACAAAATGCTACGATAAATTACACGACAAACGAAGCTATTGCATTTAAATTCGCACCAATTAACTCAGTTAATGTAGAAAGGAGATTTTAAATGTACAAAAGCGTCCTACGATCGAACCGGAAGAATTTCTTATTTAAAAATTTAAGTGAAATGTTTGTGATATATTGCAACCAAAATTTCAGTTAAACTTAGTTTTTAATTTTACTAGATGTAAAATTTTCGTTATTTGCATTAATTTTTATTTTAATTTATGTTTATTTAATTAATGTTTACTTAATTTATGTTTTTTTTTTTTTTTTTTTATTTATTTATTAGTTTTGTGTAAGTAAAACTTTTTTGTATAACAATAATAATTCATTTAAAACATTTTATATAATAAAAATTTACAAAAAAAAATTTTTTCATAAAAAACATAACAATATAACAAACATTTTATATAACAAAGACTTAAAAATTTTCATGCACAAATTTAACAAGCAATTTATAAAAACAATTAATATTTCTTTCTCCTTTGATTTTATTTGGTAGACCGTTGAACATTTGCAGACCTCTATACATCAATGAGTTTTGCGTTGTCACTTTGTTGCACCTTGATACTCTAAAATTTTCTCCTCCCCGAAGGTTATAAGGTTGACAGTCACTCACTCTCTGTAGATTTCTTGTCAGGTAAGATGGCAGCATGTTGTACTTTAATTTGAATATGAAGAAAAGTACTCTAAAGTACACTCTTTGCCTAAAATTCATCCAACATAATTTTTGTAACATTTGGCTTATTGGTGTTAGCGAACTACTCTTTAATATCAATCTCATAGCCTTATTTTGAAGAATCTGCATTCTTGAGAATTGTTCTAAGGAACATGAAAAAATTATCGTAGCACAATAGTCAAAATGCGGTAGGACCAATGCGTTGTACAATATTTTTGCTGTTGTTTTTGATATACAATTCCTAATTCTTCTCATGAATCCAATCTTCTTAGATATTTTGTTACATATGTTATTAAGGTGCTGATCAAATTTCAATTTGTTGTCAATTATTATTCCCAAATATTTAATATTTTGAACAACTTCGATTTTATCATTATTAATTCTAATGTCAATAGCAGCATTTCTCAGGTTCACGCCCATGCATTTAGTTTTTGACGTATTTAGCTTCAGTTTGTTCATATCTAGCCATTTACTTAGTTCTTCCAGATCAGCATTTAGATTTTCAACAATATTTTGGACATTTTTCCCACTAATATACACCAAACAATCATCCGCAAACAACGCTATACGACAAAATTTTAAGACACGTACAATATCATTGATATAAATTAAAAACAAAATTACGCCTAAAACAGATCCTTGTGGAACTCCAAGATCCACAGCCCTTCTGCTCGACAAACTTCCATTAACCCGCGTAACCTGTGTTCTACCAGCAAGGTACGATTGAAACCACTTCAATTCAGTACTACGCACACCATAAGCTTTAAGTTTACTTAGCAAGATCCTTCTATCTAATGTTTCAAAGGCACGTTTGAAGTCTAGAAACACAGCTACAACACAGTCGCCAGCATCCGCTAATTTTTTCCATTCAAACGTAACCCAATTTAGGGCAGTTTCACACGAGTATCCTTTACGGAATCCTGATTGTTCCACTACAAACATGCTATTAGATTCCATATATTTTTCCAATTGTTCAGCCACAACTTTTTCTAGTAATTTTTCATGCACAGAAAGCATATTAATTGGACGCATATTTTCTGCTTTTTTGCTGTTCTTTATTTTCGGTACTGGAATTACAACAGACTCTTTCCAAGAGTCTGGAACTATACCATTCTGCAATGACTTGTTTATAATCGTCACTAACACAGGACCAAGTATATCAAATGCATCCTCCAACATTGTTTTACTAAATCCTATACAATCTCTTTTATTGTTCATATTTTTAATAATAACTTTCAGTTTATTTTCATTTGTTTCTTCGAAGTAGAATTGCCTACTTTGTGTGGGAACAATTGACTCATATTCTATTTGCGGAATACTTTCATTAATTTCTTTTATGCTACTAATGAAGTACAGATTTATGGAGTCTGTTATGTTAACATCGTTATTAATGACATTATTATTTATTGTAACTTCATTTAATTTAGTTTTATGGCTTTTATTCAGAACTAAGCTTTTAATGGTTTTCCAAAGTTCCTTCTGATTATTCGCACTTTTTGAGATTTCATTTTTTATATACCTGTCTTTGGTTTTAATTACTTCCTGTTTGTAGAAGTTTCTAATACTCTTATATTCTGCCCAAATTGCCATATTTCCACGACTGTACACTGCTCGCATATAACTATTAATTTTCTCGTTCTTCAAGTACCGTAAATATTCATTAAACCAACCCGGCATCTTGTTTAATGATGTCAGCTTTTTGCAAACGGTTATCTTTTCAATAGACTTTCTCAGTTTATCTTCAAAATGTAATGCTGTTTCATTTAAACTAGTATTTAACGGTAAGCCCTGAAAATCCATTGCATTTAATATTTGTCTATATTTTCCTTTATCGTATCTTATACTTTTTACTTCCACTATCTTATTTTCAAATTTTCTATTCAAATTTATTTTAATTTGAATAGTTTCGTGGTCTGAGATCTTATCAGCCTGATCTATTATATAATCTACATTCTGACAAAAATTTTTTACCAAGACATAGTCTATTAACGTATTTGTGCTTTGTGTATTTCTTGTGGGCTCTTCCACTATTTGTTTCAGACCCTCGTCATTTATTACATTTTTAATATTTGTACTCTCATCTAGCCAATTTATATTGAAATCACCTACTATAATAACATTTGATTTATTCTCCAAATTATTGGTACATATTTGTTCAAATATATCAATAAATTGTCCCATCGGATACCTACTGCTTGGAGATCTATAAACTACCGCTAATGTCCATTCTACATTATTTATTATAACTTTTATTAACAGAATCCATGCAAAATCATTTTTGAAAGATAATATTTCGGAGAAACTTATATTTTCCTTTAAGTAAATCGAAACCCCTCCAGTATGTCTAGAATGTGACAAACAATTAATTACATTATAATTCGGTATATTATATTCCGTCTCATCTATTACGTCGGTTATATGCGTTTCACTAAGAAATATTATTTGTGGATTCTTTTTGCCAATCAATATTTTTAACTCATTTAGATTCCCTAAACCATCAATATTAAGATACATACACAAAAATGTTTCAATGTTTTCCTTTAGTTGCTAAAATATTTTTTTCTTTTCGATACTAATCTTCCTTTTGAAAACCTCGCACTCGTTAACATCAAAAGCGCTGTGATTAGTTTTTAAATTTAATTTGAAATCATTGTTAATTTTTATGCAATTCACACACATGTTTATTTATTTAATTTAATTTTAACTTATTCTACTCTCTAATTTATCTTTTTATCTTTTTTTAATATTTTAGTTTCATGAATTAATTTTATTTTATTTCATTAAATTTAATTTTAAAATAAAAAATTATAATAAAAATAATATATTAAAAAGTAAAAAAATATCTGCTTTTTTACTAAAATTAAATTTAAACAACTTTTGAAGATGGTGTTACTAGTCTAACATTATTAATACTTATTTTATTTGAAAATTTCTAAGTAATGGATCCTTTTTTATGTATTTGATATCCTTTTCATGGAGCATATTTTAAATGCTCAAAATAGACATTTTAGAGCATATTTTAAGCGCTTAAAACGGATTTTTTAAAGCATATTTTTATTTGCCCTAGTGATGAGTATTCCAATATTTTTCAATTAGAAACAGACCCTATGTCTGTTAACAATTTTTATAAACAAAAACTAAGGATTATGGATGATAATCCAGTATACATTAAAAACTACAGGCAAGCTCATACGCAAACGGAAGACATAAATAAACAAGTTAATAAGTTACTCAAAAATAAATTGGTTGAACCTAGTCAATCTAACTATAACAGCCCCATTATATTAGTACCGAAAAAAGGGTATCAAAATAAATAGAGAATGAGTATTGACTATAGAATGGTTAATAAAAAACTAATAGCCGATAAATTTCCTTTACCAAGAATAGAAGATATTCTTGATAACTTAGGTAGAACTAATTTTTTCTCAGTATTGGATTTATACTCTGGTTTTCATCAAGTCTAGATGAACAATCTAGAGACATAACTTCTTTAAGCACATAATCCGGTAGCTATAGATGGAAAGTTCTTCTATTCGGACTTAACGTCTCACCAAATTAATTTTCAAGAATGATGTCACTTGCCTTCGCAAGTGCAACACCCTTATAATGTTTTCTTTATATGGATGATATAATAGTAACAGGGTGTTCAGAAAATCATCATTTAAAGAATTAGAAATCTGTTTTTGGAATATGTCAACAATATAATTTAAAATTAAATCCGGAAAAGTGTAAATTTTTCAAATCAGAAGTTACATATTTAGGTCATAAATGTACGGATCAAGGTATATATCCAGATGACTCTAAATATGACGTTATAACCAAATATCCAACACCTAAAGATAAAGACGAAACTAGACGGTTCGTAGCTTTCGCAAATTATTATCGGAAATTTATTCCAAATTTCGCTGGCATAGCAAAACCACTAAATGCTTTAACTAGAAAAAAAGCAACCTTCATTTGGCATGAAGATTGTCAAAAGGCTTTTCAAAAATTAAAAAATTCATTATTAAAACCACCTATTTTACATTACGATCGAAAAAGAGTTAGCAGCAATCCATTTTCCAATTACACATTATAGACCATATGAAGAGTGCAGGCAAATAACAATCAACGTCACTTTTTTTAGAAATTGAGAAAAATCAATTTATATTTTCAAAGACTTCTTGCGTATAAAAATGTTCTGAAAATGTCTGTAAACAAGCTTTATAATTAATGTTTATCCTATTCTTTAAGAAATACAATACAAAAAAATTAAAATAATTTAATATTTTCTTATTTTATTTACAAAAAAAAAAACTTAGTTTCAAAAAAATTCAGTTTTGTACGAAAAAACAATCAAATATTAAATATTTAGGAAAAAATAATCAAACAAAAAATAATTTAACAAAAAATAAAAACATAAATAGTTCAAATTAAGTAATTCATTAAGTTTAAATTTTTATAACGTTAAAACGTATGGATTTGCTTAATTATTATCGTCTGTGTCCGAAACTTGATTCGAATGCGGCAGTGCTTCAAAAAACCGCTGCGCTTCGTCTCTGCAAAATTCTTTAAGTACCATTAAATCATTATATTTTTCAGATGAAAGTGGAATTAGGCTAGTGTAAGAAGGCTTTAAATTTTGTGAACTGTTACCAGTATTTTTATATCTGATTATGTACGAATTCCATGAGCCGTTATATGTGTTTCTTAATTGGAGTGTCCGACTGTGTTCCTTTGTTATGTAGATTTCAGAAATTGGCCTCGTTGCAAATGGAGATTTTTTTTTATAATGATTATTTTCCAAATAACTGCCCCAGTTTTTGAAAATATCTTGTTTACTTTTAATAATGACAAAGGGCGAGGGTTTGACCCGTGAAGATTTAACATGATCGTTCCATTCATCAGGCAATTCTATTTTAACATTTTGTTTTATTAATCCCATATTTTTGTCACATTCCATGTAACTATGGCCTCGAACGGGAAATGTTATTTTAATTGAATCAAATCGATTGAAAATATGAACAAGCGAATGTAAAAATCTTATAACGGTAAAATTTTTGTTTTGCCCTGGACAAGAGTCACAAAAAAGATGTAATTTTCGAACCTTATGAGAAATATTATTTTTAAAAAGATAGTCCAGCATTGATGTAACATCATCAGATCCTTTCTTTGCAATGGTTTCGTCATAAGTAAAAAAAAATGATTCACCTTAAAAATAATAACAAATAAAACCTTATACAGTAATTTTATTCACATTTTAATTGTGTTAAAATAACTCACCACTGGAAAGGACATGAACATTAAACATATAAAAACTTAATTGTCTGCGATAATACACGTCGTTTGTTGAAATGTTAGGGACTTGTAAATTCTTCATGAAGTCAAAGCATATGGCTTCAGTTTCTTCATTTTGTCGTGCTAACTTTTTTGCATCCTTCTTTCGTTTATAAAATGTGTTTGCCTTTATTAAATGTAGTTTATTTTGCATTTTTTTTTCCTTAATTTTTTTTTTAATTTCAGACCTTTGGTTTTCCGTTAAGTTCGCTTCAGTTAATTTAATCTTTAATGAAGATTTCTCACTTTTAAACTGATCGCAGCTCGAACATGTGTCACTTCTTGGATAACCAAATGAAATGTTGTAATCATTTTGTAGAATAGATCTATAGCTTTCATATGATACTGAGTTGATCGGATTTAGTTTGGAATACATGTTATGAAGTTTTTTTATGTTAAGTTCTTCCGGCAAATATAATTTTGAATTATTACGTGCAATACTATAATGAGCTCTACGTCCTTTCAGTGATTCAATATGTGACTTAACTTTTTCGCGTGTTTCTGCATTCATTTTATGTTTCCGATTAGTATGCTTACCTCTGCCATCTTTTGGAGACAAGCCTGTCATGCAAAGAGCTTTCTTTATCGTACAAAGTCTTTGATTTGTTATTCCATGAATAGAAAGAAAAGCCTTGTAGCAAACTGGAATATCAATAATATTGTTATTTGTTCCCGATCTAATTCTATAGCAATAAGAACTTTGATGAAGATTACTATTATCTTCATTTCCATGACATCTGCGTTGTTTTACCGGAGTAACGGTTATTAAACCGGCAAGATATGAATCTTGAGAATATTTATCGCCAAGAAGATTAAAGTTTTTTATTATTATAGCTCTTTCAGATGTATTTATATGTTCGAAACATTTATATCTAAAACAATGGCAATCCTCTCCGATTATATGGCTCATTGCTCTAATTTTTTTGGTCACCTCGGACAATTTTCCCCTTCTCGGTTTTTTTTTTGGTTGAGCTTAATAAAGATTTAAATAAAATTTTAAATCTAAATTTCATACTTTTATACTTTTTTTTATATAATATTTTGTCTACATTTTTAATTTTTTTTTTCAAATTTTTCAATTTCAATTGAAATTTTAATAAATTATAATTTACTTACAAGTTTCTTGCACATGTTGTCCTTCGTTACTAGAATTTGTACTTATTGACATAATTTAATAATATTATACAAAGAAAATAAAAATTATAACTTCACATAAATTATCTTATTTGATCTGACTCACATCATACACTGAGATAATGACTGCACTAAATATTAAATTTTATACAGAAAATAAAACTGACGCCACTTTAAACGTTAAATTCCCGTTAGAACATTTTTATTTGTAAAAGTCAAGTCAAGTCAATAAAAGCAATTCAAAATTTGCCATATTAAAAAGAAACTGACATTGATTGTTTTTTCCATTAAAACTGTGACATTGATTGTTCTTTCCCTGTACAGGAAATTTTGAAAAAGCTACAACTTTAGTCTTGTTTGGTTTTCCATTATTTATTGTTGACAGAACGAAAGATCTCCTTTTTGCCTTTCCAATGATACCCATATTGCATTTTCGAAAAAAATTGACATTGATTGTTATTTGCCTGCACTCTTCATATATTTACGATACACATTTCACAGTAAAAAGTGATCATAAACCATTAACTTATCTGTTTTCATTAAAAAATCCATCATCCAAATTAACACGTACGAGATTAGACTTAGAAGAATATAACTTTACAGTAGAGTATATTAAAGGAAAACTAAATGCAGTAGCTGACACGTTGTCACGCATAAATATAAAAGACTTACGATTTACCTATGAAAATAATGAAATTGCTCAAATAATGAAAGTACAAACAAGATCGTCCAACAACAATAATACGAATAGTAATGAAAATAAAAATGATAATAACTATATTAAAGATAGAATACAATCTTCTAAGGAAGACTGTAATAAAAATAGAGATATTAAAATATATGAAGCACTCAAAAATTGGAAAATTCCAAAAATAAAATTAATGAAATATAAAAAGGAAATCCTAGGTAAAATATTTAAAAAACGAAAATGTGCAACTAGTTTTGATATGAGTAAATTTATAGTTAAAAAAAGAAAATAACATTAGAGAAGAAAAAACTAATAATTTAAATATAAACGAAATAGAAATAGATAATAATGATATCATATTTACTCAGTATACCATAAAGGAATTTAAAGAAATAGGTAATAGAGTGTTAAAAAATTAAAAATCGCGATAATAAATACACCAAAAACGGTTGAAAAGACACTAGATAAAAATGAAATATTAAATCGATATCATAATGATCCTATATTTGCAGGACACGTTGGACAGAAAAGATTACATGCCAAGCTAAGAAAAAAATATATTTGTCCAATAATGGCAAATGACATAGCAAAATTTATACGAAATTGTAGAAAATGTATTAAATTCTTAATAACAGTACCAATTCCCAACAAAGAGGCTAAAACAGTTGCAAAAGCCATAGTTGAGAACTGTGTTTTAATATTCGGACCTATGAAAAATATTTTAACAGATAGAGAAAGCGAATATAAAAATCAAATAATGAGAGAAGTTCTTTCGTTGTTAAATATTGAACATAAGTGTTCTACAGCTTACCACCATGAAACTTTGGGAACTGTAGAAAGAAATCACAGAGTTCTTAACGAATACTTACGTTCATATATAAACAAAAATAAAGACAATTGGGACAGTTACTTACCATACTTTACTTACTGTCATAATTCAACACCAAATGTGAGCTTTCAAGAAAAATATGCTCCATTTGAATTGGTTTTTGGTAAAACACCATTAATACCAGAATTTATTCTTAACAGCAAAATTGAACCAATCTACAACTTTCACGATTACAGTAAAGAACTTAAATAAAATGTACAAGTCATGAACAAAAATGCACAATACTTACTACAAAAAGCTAAATTAAAAAACAAAAGATTATATGACCAAAATGTGAAAGGGTACGATTTTAAAGTAAATGATGAGGTTTTAATAAGAAAGGAAAATGCTCATAAATAGGATGCCTTATATAAGGGCCCATATGTAATAAAAAGTATAGAAGGTTTTAATATAAAAACGAGGAAGAGTGTGGTAGAGTAGACTGTGTCAACTCTGGGATACCCGTATGACCGTAACATATACATTATATCATCCGGTTAAATACTTTTGGCTTTATTAAGTGTAGTGGAATACTCATATAAAATAAAGAGTTGTATGGCAGCTACTCGAACCCTCTGTCGTAGACCAACCAAATTTTGCAGAAACTTTGGCCATTACACTAAACAATTTTTGGCAAAAATTCAGACACCCAGCATCATTAGGTGGAGAGTAATGCTCATATAAAATAAGGAGTTGTATGGCAGCTACTCGAACCCACTCCACTAGACCAACCAAATTTTGCAGAAACTTTGGCCATAAAACTAAACTACTTTTGGCAAAATTTCAGACACGCAGCTGTAATAGGTACAGAGTAATGCTCATATAAAAAAAGAAGTTGTATGGCAGCTACCCGAACCCATGGACCAAAATGGCTGGATTTAAATAGCGATGACGGCTATTGCAAAAAAACGAATTTGCGAAAATTTCAAGATCCTAGCTCCTTTAGTTTTTGAGTTATCGTGCGGACGGACAGACGGACGGACAGACGGACGGACGGACGGACAGACGGACGGACAGACGGACGGACAGACGGACGGACATACATAGCTAAATCGATTTATTTTTCGATTCTGATCCGATTCATACACTTGAGTCTATATCTACCCCCCCTCCTTCTCTGCGTCACAAACGTAATGGCAAATTTATTATACCCTTTGACTATATAGTCATACGGGTATAATTATAAATTCAAATAAAAGAGAAGAAAATATACATAAAAATAGATTAGTAAAATATTAACATTAATTTCTATAATAAAACCATACTAAGTTAACTTTTTATATAACAATTATTCGATATCCTAGTATAAGATTAATAACTAAAAGTATTCTTAATTTTGTTTTACCATAAAATAATTTAACTGAACTAGACTAATAAACTTAAATGAGTTGGCCAGCTCAGCAAAAACACATAATATAGAAATAAAAAAAAAAGGAAATAAAATAAAAATAAGTATATAAGATTTATTAGAATAAAAATTTTTTCTTTAATTTCACATGAACGTTGATTTCTATCAAATTTTTTTTTTATATATAAAAGCAATATCAACAATATTACAGTATATGTATATATAATATATTTTTTTGGTACCCTCACAGTAATAAAGTATAATATTTCAAAAACAAAAACAATTGAACGAAAAGAAAAGTGAAAAAAAAACCACACAATTAGTTGTGTTAACAAAACACAGTTATTGTGATAAGTAATTTTTTTTTTCTCTTTCCTTTTTTTTCGGAGGGAGATGTAGTATATATTATATAATACTTATCGCACATGTATAAATACATATATCCTAATGGATTGCCCATTTAATTTATAATTCCTTTGATAACTTGATTAACATACTTAAGTACATTGACCGCTTTACCGCTTTGAGAAATATGACCCAAAGGAATGCAATAATAATTATGATATGCTTTGTTACCATAATAAATGATAAGGAATGCAAATGATATTAATTACCAAATTTATATGAATATACTGACATATTTATTATAGAAACTTAGAACTTTTTGATCGAATTTAGGCCAAACGAGCATAATTCTGAAACCAATGAAGATAGAACCTCCAAATTTGGTATCAGGGTGTCTCTTTCTATTTCCTTAGTATCCTTGAAATTTGGGACCAATTGGAGTAGTGGGTTAAGGACCAGGCACACAGTTCCGAAGACCTTAAAGTATATTTTCGAAATTAATAAAGATAGTAACTTAAAACAAATTTCGAAGTTTCAAATTTGGTTTATGGGTGCTCTTTACTATTTCCTGCGCGTTCCCCTAATTTTGGATCAATCAGACTGGTGGTTCAGTACCCCTCTTATACCACCCAAGGTTTAAAAAACTTATCATCGAAATTAATAAAAATAGTAACTTAAAATAGAACGTTCCAATTGTGTACAAGAGTTAACTAGTATTGAAAGTATGACGGAGACTGCACATGGGCGAAATTGTACCATGGTTTCGGATTCTGGAACCTTTGAAAGTTCAAAGGCTAACGAACATATATCTTAAAAGCAGTATAGCTCAAAAAATAATGCCGCTATTTTGATGAACTTTAAACCCCAGGTTACTAATAATGAAAGTACCATGGGAATTGGTTCTGGTCGAGTTAGGACAATGAGTTCGGATTCAAAAAGCTTTTGATCGATCTGAGGCCAAACGAGTATAATTTCGAAGCCAAAGAATATATTTCCTATGTGTCCCCGAAATTTAGACTTAATTGCAGCGGTGGTTCAGGTGCCTCCTAAGATATCCCAAAATTAAACAGCTTATCTTCGAGATTCATGAAGATAAAAAATTAAAATTTGATGCACGAGGGTTCTTTCCTGTTTCCGTTTTTATTTAACACTTTTATATTTTTAAAAGGCTAAGAATTTTACCATAAAACATATTTTGTATTGTAATAAATGAATTATATGAAAAGTTCTAAATTTGTAATTATATTTTAGAAATACATTTATTGCATATTTTGCGTTTATAAGCTTTTCGATAGGTACATAAACTAGCAATTTAAAATAATTGCAATTTTGAAAAATTTTTAATTATTAAATATATTAAATTTTTATCACAAAATTTAATAATTCAAATTTTTTTACTTTTGCAATTAAATTGAAATAAGTATATTTTCATTTAATTCAAGTTTTTTTGTTTTTTAATATTTTCAAATCGATAAATTAGTAAGAATTTGTAATATTTTTTTTATAGATAGTCTAATTAGAAAATGTTTTTAGTATTATAAAGTTAATTTGGTTAGCTATGTTTTACGACCAAACTAATAACAGCTTTTATTGTTTTAAAATGACTTATGGACTTCCCATTAAATTTGCACCAAATAGGTGTAGGGCATTTCTAAGTCGGTTGCGCCGACTGACTGTTTCTTTACTTGTTTTTTTAACTTAATTAGTTAATTTTGAAATTTACTTTGCTATATTTCTAAATAAAAACTGTAATTAGAATATATCTTTTCGATTTTTTTATTTCCACTAGTGTTCTAAATGACCACAAGTTTTTACTCCCATCAAAGCAATATTAAAGAGCTTTTTTAGAAGTGAAAATTTGGAGGTGTTCTTTTCCCAAAAAAAACTTATTTCTAATTAAAATAATAAAATTTTTTAAATATGATTACACTGCTTAAAGATCGAATTTTAAGGCCACTTTTGAATATAAATCCAAAAAATGGATATTTTTCGAGTTATAAGGATTTTCAAATGAGTCGACTTTAAAAGCCCCATAAGATCACTTATTAATTTTTCAGAAAGCAGGCAAAAATGAGCCTGGCCAAATATTTATCGCTCTTTGGCTCATGGCCTGAAAACATTGTTAGCTCTGTTTATTCTCGTCAAATCAATATTAAAGAGATTTTTTTGGAGTAAAAAAGATAAAGGTTTTTTCTACTTATTATACCCATATGACTATAAGTCTAAAGGGTATACGAAATTTGCCATTACGTTTGTGACACAGAGAAGGAGAGGGGGTAGAGTAGACTCTAGTGTATGGATCGGGTCAGAATCGAAAAAAAAATCGGTTTAGCTATGTATCCGTCTGTGTGAGACCGTCCGTCCGTCCGCACGATAACTCAAAAAATAAAAGAGCTAGGATTTTGAAATTTCTACAAATTCGTTTTTATGCAAAAGCCGTCATCGCTATTGAAATCCAGCTAGTTTGGTCCACGGGCTCGAGTACAAATTCTTTTTTTATATGAGCATTGCTTTGTACTTATTAAAGCTGGGTATCTTAAATTTTGCAAAAGTAGTGTAGTTTAACGACCAAAGTTTCCGCAAAATTTAGTTTGGATAGTGCATTGGGTTCGAGTAAATGCCATACAACTTCTTCTATTATATGAGAATTACTTTATACCTTTTGAAGCTAAGTGTCTGAAATTTAGCCAAAATTAGTTTAGTTTTATTGCCAAAGATTGTACAAAATTTGGTTGGTCTACTGCAGTGGATTCGAGTACCTGCCATACAACTTCTTCTTCAATAAGAGCATTACTCTACACCTAACACGGAGGAATGTCTGAAATTTTCTCAAAAATAGTTTAGTATAATGGCCAAAGTTACTGCTAAATTTAGTCGGTCTACTGCGGAAGATTCGAGTAGCTGCCATACAACTCTGTCATTTATATGAGCATTACACTACACCTAATAAAGCTGTATGTTTAAAAATTTTTCAAAAGTAATTAATCGCATAACATAATGTTTATATTACGGTCATACGGGTATCTGAGAGTTGACACAGTCTACTCTACTACAATCTTCCTCGTTTTTAATTAAAAAAATAAAATTTTCAAAATCGGATTATGCCAAAAAACAGCTTAGTGATCGAATTTGAAGGACACATTTAAACCAAAATCAAAAAAATGGATAGTTTTCGAGTTATGTGGATTTTTAAATGAGACTCCAAGAAGGCTCCATCAGATTACATGTAAATTTTTCTCAAAATTAGGCAAAGGTAAACCTTCTAAATTATTTTTCGCTATTTGCTTCATGACCTGAATATATTGTTAGCTCTGTTTCTATTTAATAAGGTTTATTATATATTTTTTAGTTACAAGCCAATCCATTCTCTATTATATTTTTTCCAATATCTAATTCATTTCGCAAACCTACTTTGGTATCGGCGTAATCCATACTCAGTAATATCCATAGAATAGTCTTTATATAGGTCAAAAGGGTTTACTAAATCTGCGATTATTGTTTGTGGCGCAGAGAAGATAGGGGGGTAGATATAGACTCAAAGCTATAAATCGGATCAGAATCAAAAAGTAAAACGATATAGCTATGTGTGTCCATCCGTCTGTCCGTCCGTCCCCACGATAATTAAAAAAATAAAGGAGCTAGGATTTTGAAATTTGTACAAATTCGTTTTTATGCAATAGCCGTCATCGCTGAAATCAGCCAGTTTGCTTCACGGGTTCGGCCATACAATTTCTTTTTTTAAATGTGCATTTCACTGCACCTATTGAAGCTAAGTGTCTAAAATTTTGCCAAAAATAGTTTAGATTTATGGCCAAAATTTGTGCAAAATTTGGTTGCTCTACTGCAGTGGGTTCGAGGAGCTACTATACAACTTCTTTTTTATATTACTCTATACCTTATAAAGATGGATGTCTGAAATTTTTTCAATAGTAGTTAACTATATTGACCGACGAAAAAAATTGGTGAATTGGGTTTGTAAAGCTACCTTTCAACTTATATTTCCTTTTGGATGGTGTATGAATTTGTCGATATTACGATATTAAGGTCATACGGGTATCCCAGAGTTGACACATTCTATTCTGTTCCTCGTTTTCTTTGAAGTATTGAAAGTATAATAAATGAAACTATATTGCGATTTCCACTTTAATAAAACTTTATTTTTATAACTTTATGAACATAATATGTATGTATTAGGAAATCGGTTGTACAAATCAAATCTTAATTAAGGTTTTGAAGTTAGTAACGATATAAACCAAAAGACACCAAATTTCAATAAAAAAAATTTTTAAATCACATTTTCTTTGAATTTATGAAAATTGTAGACGTTTAGTCAATTTAAATTTTTAATACCAAAATATAAAAAAAAAACATTTTTGGTGTGTGAATATATTTTTCAAAAACAAGCAAATTTTGACCGAGGAAATTTCTTTTGAAAAATATTTTGTGCAAAAGCTAAATTTTGGTAAGATTTTTATAAAATAATATCACCAATAACATTTTACAAAGTCTAAAACAAATATGTATTAGTTTAAATTGGAAAATCAAAATTTCAAATTATAAATTCCCAAGTAAATTGCAAGGAAATACAAACATACAATACATGTACTTCATGTATGTAGATGTTACATTTGTCATATATACATATGTATATAAAAATATATACTTACATAAATGAATAATAAATAAACTTTAATTTTAGCACATAACTTTTAATAAAACATTTAACATTTTTCTCTTTTAATAAAATTTAATTTTCTTTTCGTTAAGAAATTTATCAAAAAAAAAAGTCGCTATTTTCGTAAGAAACTTTTATCATAAAGTACTTAAATATAAAATACAATAGCACAAAGGTCCTACTTTTGTACCCAATTCTTAAAAGACTTGGAAGATTTTCAGAATATTTATACAGAAGTAGGTATTTTTTAGTTGCTTATTAAATTTGGTTTACCCCCTTTTCCGAAATTTCAACATATTCATTTTGAAATTATTAAATTAACACTAAATTACCCTTCAAAATTTTTGAAAATGGATTTGGAAAATAAATTATAACTTATATAAATGCCGAACATCTGCTGGCACAAATCTGACATGTTGACCATATATGGCATGGCACCGCTAAATCCAGGAAATCCAGTTTTGTTAATTAAAAGTTTTTTTTAATTTAGTATAATATTAAACATTGTTATTTAAAAATAACATTATTAGGGTATATTACTTAATACACGGTATACCTAAAATTCGAGCAAATCTAGAATTAGGTTATGCTAAATAGATCTTTTATAATATTACAATTTTCTCGACGGAACAGCAAGATAATAAGTTAATTATTTTGTATAGGCACACTAAGAATCAAAACAAAATTATTTTCCTATATACTTATGTACTTTCATGGGAATTTATTATAATTTTGAGTTCAAATTTGAAAGATTATACGAATATAATATAAACATTGAAAATATCGTCAAGGGAGAATTTAAGTGCCCTATGTCAAAAAATATGAAGTAATAGAAAAACTCATTTAAAAGTTTGAATTGAAATTTGACCTATTTAAATTATATTTACTTGGCGTTGCCCGGGAGCGTGAAATTGTAAATAACCAAGTTTCGGCCGATTTTTCGAAATACTGCTTTGGTTAAAAAGAAAGCCTTAAAAACATATTTGTGAAATTCCGTTAACCCATTGCGGCCCAACAGCTTTTTATAAGTTTTTTCGTTATTTTGTTATAAATTAGAAATGGTTTAACCAATTGACTTCAAATTTGTATATGTGTTCCTCTTTGAGAATGGAGTTCACTCTATTAACAGAATTGGAATTTGTTAAACCTAGCCGTCCGACAATTGTCCAATAAAAAGTCTCAAAAAACAGGTCAAAGTCTCAAAAAAGTTTAGAGTTCCGTTAACCCATTACGGCAAAGCAGCTTTTTACAGATTTTTTCTAAGCATAAACGGTTTGATCAATTGACTTTAAATGTTGTATGCGTACCATGTATATACTTCAAAAAAAAAATTTTTTTTGTAAGTAAATTACGTCCAATTTTTTAAAGTAGGTAAAACTTATTTGAACTAGGGGAATGTTTAAAAAAATGTTTTGTCGAGTTCTTTAGCCGATTGCGAAACAAAAACTTTAAAACAGTTTGCAAAATAGTTTTAACGATTATCTCTAATTTTTCTATATGTAGTGCTTCTTGACAATTACGTTGTGCTTCTTGACGATAGAATTGAGGATTATGGGTTTCCGGCGAATAATGTTAACCGAATTAAAATTTTTTTTTTATTATTATTTAATAATTATGAAAAGTTTCAAGTCAAATTTGATAAATTTGTTGAAAAATTGCTAGAATAATCCTAAAAAAATTGCTTTGTTACATTTTAAAATTATGTACACCATGTGCAATTTTTGTGCTAACTTTTCTCAATAATATAAACCTAAATTAAAACTCCATTGAGAGGCGGAACAAAATGCACCAGGTAATAGCTAGTTTATATATAAGTATTATTATACTCGTTTGACTATTGGTCAAAAGGGTATACTAAATTTGCCATTATGTCTTTATACTTGAATTGCCAACGTTTGAATAAAATATAATCGATGGTTTATAAAAGGTTTAAAAATCTGCTTTTCAACTTTTATTTTGTTTTGTACTTACTTGAAAATTCAACTCTTCCTCGTTTGTTTATGATTTTATAAGAGAGCGGTAGGCTTCTTTCTTGGTAAAACTGTTTTAAAATACTATGTATTTAGGTATAATATATACGAAATAGAATTTTTTGATTTTTAGATTTTATTTGAAGAACTGCAATTTTACACTAAAATTTATTTTTAAAAAACAACGACATCAAAAAAGATAAAAAACAAAGACTTATGAAAAAATGTAGAGAAGGAAAATGTTACGTTATTTAAAGTTAAAGATATTATTATTCGGATTCTTTATTAGCTTTATTTTTATTATTATTATTATTATCTCATTTAGCTTTTGCACTATTTGAGCAGAGCAAAAAACTTAGTCTAATTAAGTGAGCAATGATTTGCAAAACGCGTAAACAGGTCAAATCCAAATAAACCCGGTGGGCTTTAATAATTAATAATTAAAATTGTGGTACAAAATTTTCAATAGCATTAATTTAATAGTTTAAGCTCTATACAAATTCGTTCTATACAAATTTCAATTAGGTTTATTTATTTATTTTAAAAAAAATATTTTTTTTCTTAACTCCCATTCCGCTCACAAATTGTATAAATGGTTACAAATTTTTGTTTTATTTTTTGTAATATCAGAGGTTTGCATGTAATTTCCAATCAGTTGAAGCTCACCTCCAATCGGAAAATCCAGCTATATTAGTCTTAAGCGAAACTCAGGTTAAAGGCGATGACACTAATTATAATATCAACGGCTATACCTTAGTTCCGCTTTTCATCCCACACCGAGGAGTCGCTTTATATATACGTTCTGACATGGCCTTCAGCACCCTTCTCGACTTCAAAAGTTCCAACCCCATATTCCACTATGTTTGGGTAAAACTCCGTGTTGGAAACGCCACAATCTTTTTCTGTTTTATCCACAGATCTCCCCAAGCCAATGAGCTAGAAACTGGTGTGGCGATTGAACAGTTATCTGACACTATCAATAAAATTTTGGAGAATAACCCACAATGTTAGATAATTATTGCAGGTGATTTTAATGTCCACAACAAAAACTGGCTCAATTTTTCTAGTCACAGTTCCCCATAAGGCAAGCAAGTTGAATTATTTTCAAATTTATTCCAACTTTCTCAACTTGTAAAAAGTCCAACTAGAATTCCTGACCATGACAATTAAAACGAGCATCTCTTGGACTTACTTCTAACCACAAAACCAGAAAAATATAACATTTCTGTTAACTCGCCATTTGGGTGTTCCGATCATTGCCTTATTAAATCTAGCTTCCATATAAGCTTATCGTCCAGCCGAAACACCATTCCTAAGAGACTGGTCTGGCACTACAACCGGGCTGACTGGGTAGGCCTGAACAGTTTTTTCGGGCGTTTCGATTAGACAATGTGTTTTCGCCACAGAAACGTTGACAAACTACCATTAGTTAAAAACTTATGCTAGGTATGAAACTATTCATTGCAAGTGCAGACAAAACAATTTAACTTAAATCCAAGCCATGGTTCAATGGCATTTGCAAAATGGCAATCGCTTCTAAAGAGGAACATTTTAAAACGTATAAGGTTAATTTATCGGAGTCTTCACTTGCGGGCTATAAAGTGGCCAGAAGTAATTGCAATTATCAATCAGCAAAAATTTCTTTACAACCAAAGGTTGAGACAAAAAATACAACAACAGTTCTATTAATCTCAGATTCAGTTGGTAAAGCTAATTTGTTCGCAAAATACTTTGCAGAAAATTCCACACTCTATCCTACTGCACAAACACCTCCAGTTTCCCTTCAGTTGATCCCTCAAGGGTTATAATTTTTCAAAGGGTTTACTTTAGGACTCTTAAGGTAGTGAAAGTTCTAAAGAAAGAATCTGAATGTTAATAAGCTCACAGGTCCTGACCGAATTCCAGCTATGGTTCTTAAACACATTGCCTTTCCCATTTCAAAACCTCTGCGCAATCTTTTTTCATTATCAATTTCAAATCAAAAGACTTGTCACAAATAAGGTGACAGAAGCAACCCCTCAAACTTCCGACCAGTTGTCATCACTTCGATCCTTTTCAAAATAATGGAAATCCTGGTAAACAAAAAACTTTTGAGATTTCTTAATAATTTGCGTTTTTTAAACGATCGGCAATATGGTTTTAGAAGCCAACGATCGACAGGCGATATTTCAACTTGCCTTTGCGAGAAGCTTAACACCAGCTTTCACTGCTCTGGTGAATCTGAGGTTGTGGCTCTAGACATTTAACAGCCTTTGATCAAGTATGGCGTAGTACACTTTTAAGTAAATGTCAGGCAATCGGTTTGGGTTGTCCCTTTTGTACATGGATTGAGGATTTCATTTCATATCGTTGTATTCGTGTTCTTGTCGACAGTTATATGTCCAAAACTCATGAACTAAATGCTAAAAAAATCAAATGTCACTTCTGTCGCAAATCGAAAAAAAAAATCGGTTTAGCTATGTATCCGTCTGTGTGACCGTCCGTCCATCCGCACGATAACTCAAAAAATAAGAGCTAGGATTTTGAAATTTCTACAAATTCGTTTTTATGCAAAAGCCGTCATCGCTATTGAAATCCAGCTAGTTTGGTCCACGGGCTCGAGTACAACTTCTTTTTTTACATGAGCATTGCTTTGTACTTATTAAAGCTGGGTATCTGAAATTTTGCCAAAAGTAGTTTAGTTTAATGGCCAAAGTTTCCGAAAAATTAGTTGGGATAGTGCAGTGGGTTCGAGAAACTGCCATACAACTTCTTCTATTATATGAGAATTACTCTATACCTTTTAAAGCTAAGTGTCTGAAATTTTGCCAAAATTAGTTTAGTTTTATTGCCAAAGATTGTGCAAAATTTGGTTGATCTACTGCAGTAGGTTCGAGTAGCTACCATACAACTTCTTCTTTTATATGAGCATTGCTTTGTACTTATTAAAGCTAGGTGTCTGAAATTTTCCCAAAAATAGTTTAGTGTAATAGCCAAAGTTACTACGAAATTTGGTTGGTCTACAGCAGAGGGTTCGAGTAGCTGCCACACAACTTTTTCTTTTATATGAGCATAACACTACACCTACTAAAGCTGTGTTTGAAATTTTGCCAAAAGTAATTAATCGGATGATATAATGTTAGCGTGTTGTTATTTAGACTTGTTAAATTTTCTTATAGTTATTTAATTTAAGTTATTTATCCTTGTTAACTTTTTAGTTACTCAATTTTTGTGTGAGAATTTTGAATTTATTCCTAAAAAACAAGTGAAGTTTTTTATTCTTAATGGTTTTTATTCTAATACATAGTTAGGTTTTAATTAATATTTGAGAATCAAGTTACACGCTTAAAGTATTTAGAAAAAGCTTAAAGAAAGTATATATATATTTGTGATCAACGTGACCTCCTGAGTCGATATAGCCATGTACGTCCGTCTGTCCGTCCGTAGGCACGATAACTCAAAAAATAATGGAGCTATCTTGATGAAATTTTAACTGTAGGTTACTAGGACTGAAAGTACGGCGGGGATTGCAAATGGGCGAAATCGGCCCTTGGGTTCGGATTCTGGACCTTTTAATCGGTCCAAGGGTTAACAAACATATATAAAAAATCATAACTCAACAACTAATGACCCTCATCAAATTTGTGCTGTAGGTTACTAATAACGAGACTACGATGGGGATTGCAAACGGTCGAGATTGGACCAAGGGTTCGGAACCTAGAACTTTTTGATCGAATTTAGGCCAAACGAGCCTAATACCGAAACCAATGAAAGTAGAACCCTCAAATTTGGTATCAGGGTGTCCCTCCTATTTCCTTAGTTTCCTTGAAATTTGGGCCCCATTGGAGTAGTAGGTCGGGGATCAGCCACACATTTCAGAAGACCTTAAAGCATATTTTTAAAATTAATAAAGATAGGAACTTAAAAAAATGTAGAAGCTTCAAATTTGCCACAAGGGTGTTCTTTATTATTTCATGTGTGTCCCCCTAATTAGGGATCTATTGGAGTGCTGGTTCAGTATCCCTCTTAGAGCTCCCAAGGTTTAAAAGCTTATAATCGAAATTACTAAAAATAACTTAAAATTAATATAGAACGTTCCGCTTGTGTACAAGAGTAAACTAGTATTTAAATTAAAACTCGGACTGCATATGGGCGAAATCAGCCCAATGGTTCGGATTCTGGAGCTTTTAACGGGTCAAAGGGCTAACGAACATATATAAAAACTAACGATAACTCAACCACTAATGACGCTATCTTCACAAAATTTGTGTTGTAGGGTACTGGTAATGAAACTACGGCGGTGATTGCGTACGGTGGGGAATGGACAATGGTTTTGGAACTTAATTAAAGCTATTCATATCATTATGGTACAAATTTTTTTGCGAACTAAAAATTATTTTTTTTTTTATTTTTTAACTGAAATAAAGTTAACAATTGCTTTGATTGTTTGAATGTTTAGAAATACAAAACAAGAAAAGAAACAGTCAGTCGGTGCAAACGACTTAGAAATACCCTACCCCTATTTGGTTCAAATTTAATGGGAAGTCCATAAGTCATTTTAAAATCATAAAAGCGTTTATTAGTTTGATCGTAAGCCAAATCAAATTTACTTTATAATACTAAAAACATTTTCTAATTGTTTTATCAATTCAAAAATAGTAGTAATTCACACATGCAGCAATTACTCCTTTTGAAGATTTTTAACTGTAGGGCATTTACTGATGAATGATTTAGTACATTTCAATTTTCAATAATTTTTAAGTTTATTCTCTTAATTTTCTTAATGTTCTATATAATTAAAATCAAAGTTATTCGAAAGAAATATTAATTTGTAATAATATAAATATAAAAGTTTATATAATTTCAGGGTTTTTAATGTTAGTTAAAACCATTAATGCTTTCATTAGCTTTTTATCACAAAATTTAATAATCAAAAATACAACGATAAATTTAGAATTGTTCATATAATTAATTTTAGAAATAGGAAATAGTGTATCAAATTTGATTTTTTTATCTTTATTAATTTCGAATATATTATGCTTTAAGGTCTTGGGAGTAGTGGGGGTGGTACGCAAACTGCTATTCCAATTCATCCAAAATTTCACTTACACAAAACAAATAAGAAAAAAAAACACATTGCCCCAAATATAATAAAAATAGAATGTTTTATCTTCTTTGGTTCCGAAATTATACTAGTTTGACTTCAATTCGATCAAAAGCTTCTAGAATCAGAACCCGGAAAGAAGCAATCCCATGGTACTTTTATTACTAGTAACATAGAATATAAATTTCATCAAAATAGCGTAATTAGTTTCTGAGTTTTGTTGTTTTTAAGATATACGTTTGTTAGCTTTTGAACTTTTCAAAGGTTCCAGAACCCGAAGCCATGGTACGATTTTGCCCATATGCAGTCCCAGTCATACTTTCAATACTAGTTAACCCTTGTACACAATTGGAACATTCTATATTAATTTTATGTTTCTCTTTTAATTAATTTCGATGACAAGCCTTTCAACCTGTAGAGGTCTAAGATAGTCACCTGAACCACCACTCCAATTGATGACATTAAGGGAACACGTAGGAACACAAAGAACCGCCTTGTGCCAAATTTGAAGCTTCTACATTTTTTTGAAGTTACTATCTCTATTATTTTCGAAAATATGTTTAAGGTCTTCAAAACTGGATGGTCCCCGACCCACTATTTCAATTGGTTCCAATTTTCGAGAATACTAACTGAATAGAAAGGGACACCCTGATACCGAAATTAAAGGTTCTATCTTTAAATTCGGAATCATGCTCGTTTGCCCTAAATTCGATGAAAAAATTCGAGGATCCGAACCCATGGTCGCGGACTGCTGTTTTTTCAATACTATTGATCCCTTATACACAATTAGAACGTTCTATCTTAATTTTAAGCTACTTTTTTTTAATGATTTCAATGATATGCTTTAAGGTCTTCAGAACTGTTAGGATGGTGCCCGACCCAATACTCCAATTGGTCCTATTTGTGCAGGACTCTTGAACCCATGATTCGAACTAGTTCGTACGCAGTCCATAGTCTCATTACTAGTAACCTACACCACAAAATTCATTTTCCTATTTCAAAAGTGTAGGGTATAAAGTGCAGTTCCAAATTTTGACGTTTTATAAAATTACAAATCAATTCTATGATATGTCCTCGTTCTGTAAGACTAAATAAAAAATAAAAAGTACAAGATTAAAAATAATTAAAAATTGGAATTTTAATAATATTTTAAATAAATTTATAATAAGGATAGAAATAGAATTATAGAAATGATTTTGAACACCATAGAAATTTTTCGTTGTGTTGTTCAATACAACAATTTATCGTTAGATGTTTAAATTTTTTCAAAGATTTTTTACTTCAAAAAAAAGTGTACAAAACATACAAAATATACATATTATCGGAGTAGGTTACATGCAAAAAAAATAAAACTTAAAAAAGACATTTTATCAGTGATGTGGTGTTTTAAATATCACAATATCAAATATCACAAAAGCGAACTGTTTGTTTTAAATATCACAAAAGGAAGATTCATAAAATGAAATATTTTGAATTTGATATACTTATATATTAATTTTTTTAAATATTTTTAATAAAGTACAATATCTTAATTGCAATGTTTTATTTTTTAAAACGATAACCAAACTACTAATACACAAATATGTTAGCGAGACTTAGTTATTTCACATCACGTGATTTCATACATGTACATAATTCGATCATTATTGTATTGATAGAACAGTAACAGATATTAATTGAAACAGAATTGAATTTTTTTTTATTATTGTTAAAATTGTAATAGGAAAGCTATGAAATGATATCCAGAAAAATTTTAAAGTAATAAAAAGAGTTTTTAAGTTTTAGTTTCTCACTAATTTAATTAGTAACGCGTTCGAAAATAAATTTTCAAAAACCTGATTTTATTTTGTACCAATATTGACATAAAACGTACGTATTCAAAAATTTACTAACGTAATTCGGTATTAATGGTATACAAAATACTTGAAAATGACAGTATTATATATCTAATGGTAGAAGAGATAAAATAATTTAGCAAAAATGCCTAAAAAAAACCTGTGCAATTTTTCTTTGACTAAGAAGAAAAGATACATAAAAATATTAACACAAGCACAGCGCCAAAGCGGCTTGGGGATTACTGGTTCCATTAGAACCACATCAACCAAGGCCATGGAGACAATATTGGATATAGAACCAATTGAAATAGAGGTAAAGAGAAGAGCGATAGATACAGCTCTTCGGCTTTACATGACAGGTAACTGGATAAATTTTGATAACCAATACGGGTACAAAGAAATTATGACCCAAGCAAATAACTTGGGCGGCATGATGAACCTGGCTACGAGCCCTCTTTCAATCAGTGATGATATGGCAGGGGAACTCAGGCTAGATGGAAAATTTGATACAGAAACAGAAATAAGCCGTATCAATAATAGTATCTTACCGAATACAATAGACATCTATACCGACGCGGCTAAAAAACATAACCGCTGTGGTATAGGGATAATATGCGACGAACCAGTTATAAGGGTTGCTAAACCAATGGCAAGCCATGCGACGGTCCGTCAACTAGAAGCAACTGCTATAGAGAAAGCAGTGGAAGAATTGCAACAAAGAAGAATTAGAGGCAAGATGATAAATATCTATACTGACTGCAAATCCATTATAAACACAATGGAAGGTAGTCTACATAGATCGAAATCCACACTGAGTTGCTGGGAAGCCCTGAATAAACTGGGGGAATTCAATGCAGTTAGACTGCACTGGATCCCAGTCCACTCAGGCTTCTCCGGCAATGAAAGAGCAGATGAGATTGCGAAAAGTTCTATAAGAGAACATAGGACAGATATAGAACCGATAGGGCTCTCACACGTAGAGGTGAAACGGTTTACAAGAAACTGGGCTAAGACCCAAACAAATGAACAATGGCTAAACTCCACAGGTTCAACTCATACCAAGAGTTTCTGGGGAGGTACAAATAGCAAGAAAACGAAAAAGATCCTGAAATTAAAAAGGGAGGATCTTAGACTAATTACAGGGATAAGCACGGGCCACCTAATGCTCAGAGCACATGCAGCAAAAATAGGTAGGGCAACCACGAGTATATGCAGAGGCTGTGGAAGTGAAGACGAAACAGTTCTTCACGTCCTATGCCAATGTGTAACACTAGAAAACCTAAGATTGAGAATCTTAGGAGGAACGTACTGGGATGACTTCAGCACGGTAAGGGAGTTAGACCAAGGTAAACTGCTGAGCTTCATAAAGGGAATTGAATGGCACAATGAGGAGCTGTAATTATTACGAGCGACTCTGAGAGCAGGGGTGCACAACGGGCCGCAAGGCCTAGGTGTAAGGGAGACTTGCTCTCCCCCCCATCCAAACAACAACAACAATCGTCAGGCCTGCATATGTTAACAAACTTCAAGTCTGTTAAAAGCGTCAACTCCATGTTAAAGATGCACAAAATCGATCAAACCGTTTTTAATTTAGAGCAAAATAAAAAAAATGTTTAAAAAGTCTTTGTGCCGCAATGAGTTAATAAAACTTGGCAAAATAAAGTAAGCAAAACTTCACAAAATTGAAAAAATTTTTCATCCAAAATTTTGTTTACCAACCGTCGGAAAAAGAAAGTTTAAAGTTTAAATACTCACACAACAGCACCATCTGTCCGTTAAAGCAACATTTTTATTTTCTTTCCGTACCTAAAAACCTCTATACATGTTATAAGGCCTAGTACTATCTCACGTTTAAATTGTGGAATTCATGAAGATTAATTCTAATAATACGAATATAATATGACCTCCTATTCCAACATGTACTTATGGTATAGACAGGCTTTTTAGCCTAACAGTTAGAGGTTAAAAAAAAAAAATATTCCCTAACCAATAGAGATTCCGGATGATCTTTTTTTAAAATTAATAGTTTTTATTTCAAGTTTCTATTTTTATACCCTGCACCTATTGTTTTCTTGCATATGATTATAGTTTTTAATTATATCGTCATTTGCATTCTTATATAGTTTTGAGACTTATGAATTTTTATCACAACTGAACCTACATCTACCAAATATTGCACCATCTTATCCATCGTGCACTCTTTTTGATAAAAGGCTGATAAATCTGAAGGTATAGCATGTTTTTAATTAAAAAAGTAATCGTTAAATTTTTAAGTAAACAATATTACTTTAATTGCTATTTAGAATTATACATTGCTGCAATTTTGTCGCATTTTTAGCAATATAGCTTTTAAATAGACAATTATACTTTGCGATATTGCCAATTTAGGTAAACTGACACTATTATTTATACAGCAATTAAAAATAGTAATATATTTAAAAAATAAAAAATATAAGATTGAAAAAAAAAAAGTTGATTAATGTTAAAAATTTTAATTTTAATAATTTAAATAGCAAATGCAAAAAAACCAAATAAAGGGTAGAAATAGAATTATTAGAATGTTTAAGAAGACCATAGAAATTCTCTCAGATATTCTCTGATATATAGAAGATATGGACTCAAGGATATGGATTGGATCAGAATCGAAAAATAAACCGATTTAGTTATGTATGTCCGTCCGTTCGTCCTCACGGTAACTCGAAATTCAAAAAAGCCAGGATTTTGAATTTTTGAAAAATTCATTTTTATGCAATAGCCGTCATCGCTATTAAATCCAGCCATTTTGGTCCACGGGTTCGAGTATCTGTCTTCTTTTTTTCTATAAGCATAATTGTGTACCTATTGAAGTTGGGTTTCTGAAATTTTGCCAAAAGCAGTTTAGTTTAATGGCCAATGTTTCTGCAAAATTTGGTTGGGGTATTGCAATAGATTCGATAAGCTGCTTTACAACTTATTCTTTTATATGAGCATCTAACTACACCTAATATAACTTTATGTTTAAAATTTTGCCAAAAGTAATTAACTGGATGATATAATGTTTATATTACCGTTATACAGGTATCCCAAAGTTAAAACAGTCTACTCTATTACACTCTTTTAGCAGATTTTAAAAAAATTTTGTACAAAAGTCCCTTCACTCTGCCCGTATGTTTACAAAACTTTTACAACGTTTGAAATAGAGTAAAGAAATTTTAACCACGGGTAAATATTACAAAAAAAATAATTTCCTAAAAGAATTTTTTTTGTAGCCCCAACTATTACAGCCCGCCATTAAAACAAGAGTTCTGTTAAGTGTATTTTCAATCCGAAAACGGCAAAAGATAGTTGGTTTTATAAACAAATTTTTAGGGTTGCCATACGGTACTAAAATTTACAATTATTCAAAATTCAATTTTTGCAAAATTTTTGGCCACATATCTTTTAAACGGTTCAAGCTAGAGTCTTCAAATTTTTGGAGAAATTAGGTCTTCGAAATTAGTAGGAGTTGGTTAACAAAATTTTTGTCACGCCCCCCTGTTTAGGAGTTATAAGGGCTCGAAAATTGTAATTTAGTAATATACAAAATTGAAAGATCTTTAATTATATTTCAACATGTGCTAAAGGTTTTTCTTAGTTTTGAAGGATGCCGATGCTACAGCTCCCGCAAATCGCAAAAAGCCCTAGATTTAAATTAGTATAACAATAGTTCTGTTAAATGTGTTTTCAATCTTAACACGGTTTAAGAGAGCTGCTTTTATAGGCTTCACAAAAATATAAGGCTAAAATGTATAGGGTTGCCATACGGCACTTAAATTTTCCCCATTTAAGGACTACTAGGTGTTAAAAATCAAAACTTTTATGTTTTTATAAAATAGTAACTTATTCATCATTGTAAGCTTTTCTAAAATTAAACGTTAACATTGAAGCCCCAACATTATATTTCGCACTTATTAACAGGTTGTTTTGAGTGCATTGGGTTTATATTCTTAGTATTTCACTATTAAACATATAATTAATAAATTAACGAAATAACTTAATTACAATATCATTTATTTTTATGTTTTTAAAAATAAATTATAAAATACTAAGTAAGAAACCGTATATAATTTTGAAAATATGGTTTTTAAAAACTCTTGGTTGTTTTCCTCACTTGTTTATAATATTTGTTTATAAAATTTATTTAAAAAAAAAAACAAATATATGGAATGGAAACACAAAATTTTTTGGAAGCAGCCAGGCTGAAATGGGTTAATTCTCTCCAACCAAATTTATACAACTAATTCCGGTTGCTAAGCGAAACATTTGTGCAAAATTCCATGTCAACCGGTCAAACCGTTTCTACTCGACATCAAAAAAATTAAAAAGCTTAAAATGGCTCTGGAGCCGCAACCTGTTGACTTATAAAAAAGTGACTTAGACTATTTTATATAATACTAGCTAATACCCCGTGCGTGTTGCTGCACCTCTCAATGGAGGTTTAATTTACTGCAAAAAGTTAGCATAAAATTACATATGATGCAAAAAGTTAGCGTAAAAATTACACATGGTGCAAATTTTAATTTTAAAATGTATTAAAGCAATTCTTTTTAAACGATTTTTCTAGGATTGTTCTAGTAATTTTTTAAAGTTCCTGATGTAATTCACAGAAGTACTATTTTCCAAAATTGAGCGTAATTTACTTCTAAAAATTTCTTTTTGACCATTCATAGGTCCAACATGTGTTACCAACCACTAAGCCTGCTAACAGACTCGACTTAAAGTAAAGTAACGAAAAAATCTAAAATATTACGCTGTGCGGTAATGGGTTAACGGAACTCAACAAAACTTTTTTTGAGACTTTCGCTTTGGCCAAAGCAGTGTTTCTCAAAATGGGACAATATTTGCTTTCAAAATTTTTTTTTGGACAAATCGTCATCAACAAAATTTTTTTCTTAGCTTTCTTTTTAGCCAAAGCATTACTTCGCAAAATTGGACAAAATTTGGTTCCAAAATTTTTTTTGACTAACCGTCGGGCCGACACGGGTTAACGAATTCCAAAACTATTAACAGCGTCAACTCAATTCTCAAGGAACATCACGTATAAAAAATTTGTGTTTGATCAATGTTTTATTTTGTGTTACAGATTCGCGACAGTAATTTAAAAACAGAATAAAAATATTCATCGTGGCTTTGTTTTATGAATTGAATATGAAACAAACTACATATATAATTAGAAAATAATAAAGAAGTTAGTAGTATGTAAAATTTAAAACTGATTAACTGAATCTATTTATCTATCATGTCAGGCGTTGAGCAAATAAAGAAAATTATAAATAAATATTTTTGAGTAACTAAGCGAGGCTTACAGAACTTCCAATTAAAACACAATGACGTTACCTTGTGACAAAAAAAACCGTGACATATTGTCAAAAATAATAGATTGCATAAAATTTTGTGGCAAATTTGAATTTCCTCTTAGTGGACATGATGAAGGTGATACATCCAGGAGTTTTTAAGGGGTTAATAAATTTTGTTGCAGAGTTTGATACTTCTTTACACAAACATGTTATGAATCATGTAACACCATCAATTAAATCAGGAATATCAAAAATTTTTTCAAAATCTCCACTAAGATTGGCAGTGTATACATATTAGAGCGCATATTCCAAGGCGCCAAATACACGTATGAATTTTAATATAAGGACAATCAATAAGGTTTATGAATATAGAGATGGCCTTATAAAATGTTTTGAAGAATTGCAGTGAATGAATACTACGATTAAACTATTCACGCCTCAACTGGATTTTTAGCATTACTAAAAAATGAAACATTTATATTTTGGATAGAATTATTTCATAGAATTATGCCTCGTGTAGAAATATTATTCAATCAAATGCAATCAAGAAATAATTATGTTAATAAAATTCAAAACTCGCTGGATGCATTTTATTATAAATAATATCTAATAATATCCTATATAACTATAATATATAAATAATATATAGTTATAAATAACATCCGTAATTCTACTAATTATGAGTCTACCAGAGATTCCAAAATTTTTGAAAGTGAAGTATGTGATCGTATCTGCAACGAAGCGAAAGAGGTTTGAATACAATAATCATTCGATAGCTGCAAAACTATTTTATAAAGAGAACTTTGAAAATTCTTCCAAAGAACTACCAATCAATGAAATTAGAGAAACATGTAAATTTTATTCAGACATATTTCAATCAAAATTGGAAAGAGAACTACAAATTTTTTATACTCGGAAAGAATTTCATAACTTTAATGGATTACTGACGTTGTTGAATACATTGACAGAAAAAAATTTGGCAGATGTTTTTAGTAAGTCTATCAAACTCATTAAAATATTAATAACAATCCCCATGACAACAGCTTTGAAAAGAATAAAACCATGTTTACGGAATTCCATGAACCAAGATTAGGTACCTAGCAGACTTATGCATGATTTCAATTGAAAAAAGTATAATCTCACAAATAACAAATTTTAATGAAAGAGTTATTGAAAAATTTTGCCACTTATTGAAAAATTTTGCCACGACAAAATCTGAAAAATGGATTTTTTATATATAAATAAAATTTTGCATAATTTTTTTAAATTTAATTAATTTTTGTTTTGTACAGAAATAAATCTTCTATTAAATATTAAAATGAATATTATATCCGAAATTTCAATTTTTTTCAGCACCCCAACTTGAAAATCTTAAGGCCGCCACTGGCTCTTGTTCTATCTTTACTTCAAATTACTAATTTTATTAATTTGGAAGAGAAGCTGTTAAACCTTCGAAGCCTAAGAGAATTACCTGAACCACCACTCCGATTGAGCATAATTTAGAAAAACACGCAGGAAATAGTTAAGAACACCCTTGTTTCAAATTTGAAGCTTCTAAATTTCTTTCAAGTTATCTATATTAATTTCGAAGATATGCTTTAAAGTTTTCGGAACTCCGTAGAAGGTCCTCTACCCCTTACTCCATTTGGCTCTAAATTTCAAGAACACTAAGTTAATAGGAAGAGACACCCTGATATTAAATTTGAAGATTCCATCTTCATTGGTTTCGAAATTATGCTCAAATTTAATGAAGGTAGAGTTATTACTTGTTGAGTTATCGTGATTTTTTATTTGTTCGTTAGCGCATAGACCGATCAAAAGTTCCGGAATCCGAACCAATAAGCCGATTTCGCCCATAAACAATCCTCGTCGTACTTTCAGTACTAGTAACTTACAATTAAAATTTCAAGATAGCTCCTTTAGACGGACGGACGGACATGGCTATATCGACTCAGGAGGTCACGTTGATCACAATTATATATACTTTTCCATAACTACCTCGTTTGCTTTCGGTGGTTACAAACACCATACCAAAGTTCATACATAGTTTTATATTAATACCAAAGTTCTTTTCGTATTTCATAGGGGTAGGGTATAAAAACGTTGGAAAGAATATACTTAATTAATATCATAATGATCCTATTTTCGAGAGACATGTTGAGGGAAGGAAAAAATGAGGACAACGGGGAGTTAGATGATAAATTCGTGAAGTTAAGATTCTTCTTAAATTTGAGCAAATTGTAATAGTCAAAATTGCCAACTTTAGGAAATACAGATGATGGTAATAAATTCCAGATTTTTGCGGTTCTGACAACAAACGAATTACTATAACCAGTAGAGTACCACTTAGGTAGTTCCACATAGTAGGAATGCGCATTTACTGCCCCTCTGATGTTACGATGGAATTGTTTGAAAGGAGGCAACAGTGATTTTATTTCAACTGAACAAGTGTCATTACCTACAATAATCTATAGAAAAGAGAAAGAGCTCCAATATAACCACGGATATCAAGCGAAAATAAAGTATTACTCACGTTGGGGTAATTAATACGAAGAGATGAGGCGCTAGCCCATATGTATTAGTTATATTCCATCTTAAGTCGTATATAAGCTTTATAGATTTTGAACAAGTCCCTTGAAGAGAAATACAACTTACACATAAAGAGAAAACCCAAGCATTTGGCAGCATTTTTAGCTATATCAAAAATATGATCATTCCGAACCGATCAGATATCAGGTAATTATAACCCTGATATCTGATCGGTGCTCGATTTCATCAAGAAACCTCAGATATCAGGGTTATAATTATTTTTCTTTAATGTTATCTTACAGCATTAAAGAAAATTGGAAGAATTAAACTCCACTCTGTTTTTCGAACTCCAATTAGCGGCTCTGACTAGATCGTCGTTAACCGTATTAGTCATAGACAGTCTAGCTGTGTCAACTGTAAGGATTGTGGTATTTGACTTTCTCCGAAATTTGTAAGTTACCACCAGAGTGCTGTCATTCGGCGAAACTGTGCATTGGATTGACGGTTGAAAAGAGAAGATCGTTGATAAAAATGAAAAAGAGTGTAGGTGCAAGAACAGATCATTGTGGGACACTATCGTTTATTTGATATGTGTCGACGTGACGAAGATACGAATGCAACGATTCGAAAGATAGCCTTCAATCTATTTAAATAGAACTGAACCAAGACCCATTTAAATAGAACTGAACCAACCCATTTAAATAGAACTGAACGAAGACCTAGAGCTTGACTTAACAAGAGCCGCATGCCATACTCGATCGAAAGATTTCGAAATATCCTGAGCAAAAACAGTACACTCACCAAAGTAGTGAATACTGCTGTTAAATTCACCGTTGAGGAAAGTCTAAAACCGTATTCGCGATTATGTAAGATACCTTTCATCTAGATAATTCTTTAGCTTACGGTTTATAATTTTTTCCATAACTTTGGATATTATCGAAAGAATAGCTATAGGTCTATAGTTTGCGGGGTCGCACTTGTCACCTTTTTTAGGAATTGGCGAAACATAGCAGCTTTCCACTGACTGGGATAATAGATGCCAGTCGAAAACGATAGATAAAAATATTTGCGCAGTGATTTCGAAATAGAGAAAGCAGTATTTTAAAACCATAGCGGGACTAGTCGACTTTTTATCATTCAGATTCTTCAGAACTTTCACTACAGCTCGGATCCTGAAGTAAATTTTTCCAAATCTACAGGATCGATCAACTTCAGAAATTGCAAGTTGAGTTGAAGGAGGGAGTGTGGAATTTTCTATTCCTAAAAAGTTTGGCAAACAGGTTAGGAATCTGAAATGATATCGTCGTTTATTATCCATCAAAGAGAAAAACTAAGATTTACAAAAGTTCCGCTTAACACTTTTTGCAAATGTCCAAAAGGAACGGTTGCTGTTGGGTTGGTGGAGAATTTTGTGCTCAACCTCTGGTTATGCAGAAACTTGTTGATTGATAATATTTTCAAGTCACTTTATAAACTCCACGTGATTCCTCCGAGCCTTATCAATCTTGAACTTTTCCTCTTTGTTTTTGATGGCCCTTTTGCAAATATAATTAAACCATGATTTGTATATGGTTTAATTATATTTTATACCTAGCATTAAAGTTTTACTAATGACATCAGCAAAAATGACATTCCTATATCGAAAATACATAGACCAGTCGAAGCCTTTTAAAAAACAGTTCAGGCCGTCCCAGTTAGCCCTGAACTTTAATAAATAGTTAATAAAAAGTAATGCCAAACTACTCTTTTTTCGATTGCACTCAGGTTAGCCGGTGTACCTATCGGGAAGTTAGATTTGACAAGGCAATGGTCGGACTTACCGAGTGGAGTTAACAGAAATTGAATATTTTTCTGGATTTGCGGTAAGAAATAGGTCCAGGGGATGTTGGTTATGTACATTTCGGTCTGGAATCCTCGTTGGGTTCTTACAAGTTGAGAAAGTTCGAAGAAATTTGGAAATAATTCAACTTGCCTTCCTTCTGGGGAAATGTGGTTGGAGTAATGGTGCCAGTTCTTGTTGTGGACATTGATGTCACCAGCGATAACAACCTTAGCATCCGGGTGTTGTTCCAGGATTGAATTGATGTTATCGGATAGTTCCTCAAGGCGAACAGTTGTATCTGACTCACTTGGTTGGGGTGATCTGTATAGGAAACATAAAAATATTGTAGACTTTTAACACGGAGTCTGATTCATATGTAATGAAAATAAGTAAAGAAACAGTCAGTCTTAGAAATGCCATACACCTATTTGGTTCAAATTTAATGTAAAGTCCATAAGTCGTTTTAAATCCATAAAAGCTTTAATAAGTTTGCTCATGGCTAACCAAATTTAATTTATAATACTAAAAGCACTTTCTAATTATTTTATCAATTCAAAAATAATAACAATTCTTACTAATTTATCTTTTTAAAAACATTAAACAACAAATAAACTTGAGATAAATGGAATCTTAAAATGCAATTACAAAATTAATTACATATTTAAAAATGTTTATCAAATTCAATAAAATTTTACACACATGCAGCAATTACTTCTCTATAATTAAACTCAAAATTATTCAAAACAAATATTAACTTGAACACAAAATTTAATAATCAAAATATGCAATAAATATATTTCTAAAATACAATGACAAATTTAGAACTTTTCATATAATTAATTTAAATAGAAAAATAAATTTTACAACTTGTATCGTACACAATTTCTTAATTATATATTACCTATGGTAATAATTCAATAAAATATAGATATGATATAATAAAAATTAAAAACAAAAAAAAATTCGTCGTTTACTAAAAAAATATTTGTTTTTAATTTATAAAATATAATACTTATGTTTTATAGTAAAACCTTTAGCCTTTTAAAAATATAAGTGTTAAATAAGAACGGCAATGGGAAATAGTTTATCAAATTTGAAGTTTTTATCTTTATTTATTTCGAATATATTATGCTTTAAGGTTTAGGGAGTAGTGGGAGTGGTACGCAAAACGCTATTTAAATTCATCCAAAATTTCACGTACACAAAAAATAAGAAGAAACCGCTGTGTCCCAAATATAAAGTTCTATCTCTTTGGTTTCGAAATTATACTAGTTTGACCACATTCGATCAAAAGCTTCTAGAATCCGAACTCGACCAGAACCAATTTCCATAGTACTTTCATTACTAGTAACCTAAAGTTTAAATTCATCAAGATAGCTCCATTAGTTTTTGAGTTATCGTGCCATTAGTTTTTGTTCGTGTTTTTGGACGAACGGACGAACCAAAAAGAACCTTGAACTTTTTAAAGGTTCCAGAACCCGAAACCATAGTACGATTTCGCCCATATGCAGTCCCCGTCATACTTCCAATACTAGTTAACCCTTGTACACAATTGGAACATTCTATATTAGTTACTATTTTAATTAATTTCGATGATAAGCCTTTAAACCTTTAGAGATCTAAGAGAGTTACCTGAACTTCAATTGATCATAAATTAAGAGAACACGTAGGAAATAGTAAAGAAAACCATTGTGCCAAATTTGAAGCTGCTACATTTGTTTGATGTTGCTATCTTTATTATTTTCGAAAATATGCTTCCCCGACCACTATTTCAATTGGTTCCAATTTTCGAGGACACTAAGGGAATAGAAAGGACATAGGAAGAGGCACACTGAAACCAAATCTGAAGGTTTTATCTTCATTGGTTTCGGAATTATGCTTGTTTGACATAATCATTTATATTATTTGGTAGATAAAAACTAAAAATGTGTAACAAAAAAGAACAAAGATCAATGATGTTCAATGTATGCTTTACATACTTAAGAAACTGTATTATTTGACCGTTTATATAGGCTTATGTCGGTTCTAGAAATAATTTAAAAGAAAATAAATTTTTGAGACTTGGACGGATTTATTTTAAAATTGTAAAAAAATATAATAGCTTCAGTAAAACTAATTTAATTTAGCCTAATAATATGATTGTTATTGTTGACATTATAAATAGCAAAAAGGTTGGCGTTTGAATTGGAGCTTTTGCTAAACGGCACTTAAAAAGATCATATCGAGTTTCCTTGTTTTCAACAATATTTTTGAATTCTGCTTCTACTAATTGACCATCATAGTATGTAATTGGGTCTTCAAATGGATACTCAAAACCTTGAAGGCATTCACATTTATAACCACCAGTATCATAGCCACGACCCAGTATTGGAACACACTGAAAAGAAATAAACTTAAATCACAATAATTTACAAAAAATAGCTTACATATGAAGTTCGAATATCGCACTTATGAGTATTTTTATAAAAATTAGGCACATACACATTCTCAGGACATTGATTTATGTCAAGTTGCAACATATCCATCGAAACAGAGATTATTCCTCTAGAATTAAAAGTTTAATAATTTTTTAAACACAAGACAATTTATATAAATTTACTTAAATTCAAGTTTAGTTTTTAAACTATCAAAACCAAAAAAAGGTGAGGCATAAGTTATAATCCATTTTTGAACAAAGCCATCACAATCAAATTGAGGGGGTAACCAATGTCCCTGATCTAAAGTTGCTGCTCGGTATTTTGTAGGAAAGTGTTCGAATTTCTGCTCCAATTCTCCGGTTTCATTATAACGCATTTTGATTTTTAAATGAAATGTCTGCAGATTATCAAAGAAAGTCGACCAACGTTGTTTGAGAAATCTAAAAACTGATTTTTCGGTATAAATTTGTTTAGTTTCTTTTAAACGAGCTAAATCTTCAACTTTGAACTTTCTCGTATTCAATTCTTTTTTATACGCAAAAGGTGCAAAATATGTTCTATTTGTAAATTTATTCCTATCCCAAAACATTCCAGCTGACCAAATACGTGTGTTTCCTAAGACAAGTGACAAGGTTTCACCAATCATTTGGTCTTCAGTTAGAGGTTTATCAGCCACTCTAGTTCCGGAATAAATTTCATTTGGATCCGAAATCTTAAAAAAAAAATGTGTAATATAGACTTCCAAAAAAATTCTGAAGAAAATCACATTACCTGAAGAAAAGCACTTAAAAAATTTGCTAGACGAACCGCCATCTTAGCTTCATTTTCGAATTGATTTTTAGCACCAAATGCTACATCGCCTCGTAAAATTAAGTCCTGTTCGTTAAAACTGAAACAAATAAAGATAAATAATTAAAAACAGTTTTGGCAAAACAGTTTTTATTTTTTAATTACTATTTCCATAAAGAAAAACTTCATCGAGTCTAATAAAATTTGTTCGGTAAAAAAATCGGAAGAAAAAATTAATGATCGTAACAAAAAAAAAACATGAATCGATAGGATACGTTCTATTACTAAGAGTGGAACTATATATTATTACTAAGAGTGGAACTATATATTATTACTAAGAGTGGAACTATATATTATTACTAAGAGTGGAACTATATATTATTACTAAGAGTGGAACTATATATTATTACTAAGAGTGGAACTATATATTATTACTAAGAGTGGAACTATATATTATTACTAAGAGTGGAACTATATATTATTACTAAGAGTGGAACTATATATTATTACTAAGAGTGGAACTATATATTATTACTAAGAGTGGAACTATATATTATTACTAAGAGTGGAACTATATATTATTACTAAGAGTGGAACTATATATTATTACTAAGAGTGGAACTATATATTATTACTAAGAGTGGAACTATATATTATTACTAAGAGTGGAACTATATATTATTACTAAGAGTGGAACTATATATTATTACTAAGAGTGGAACTATATATTATTACTAAGAGTGGAACTATATATTATTACTAAGAGTGGAACTATATATTATTACTAAGAGTGGAACTATATATTATTACTAAGAGTGGAAGTATATATTATTACTAAGAGTGGAAGTATATATTATTACTAAGAGTGGAACTATACATTACTAAGAGTGGAACTATATATTATTATTATTAAGAGTGCAACTATATATTATTATTATTAAGAGTGCAACTATATATTATTATTATTAAGAGTGCAACTATATATTATTATTAAGAGTGCAACTATATATTATTATTAAGAGTGCAACTATATATTATTATACTAAGAATGCAACTATATATTATTATTACTAAGAATGCAACTATATATTATTATTACTAAGAATGCAACTATATATTATTATTACTAAGAATGCAACTATATATTATTATTACTAAGAATGCAACTATATATTATTATTACTAAGAATGCAACTATATATTATTATTACTAAGAATGCAACTATATATTATTATTACTAAGAATGCAACTATATATTATTATTACTAAGAATGCAACTATATATTATTATTACTAAGAATGCAACTATATATTATTATTACTAAGAATGCAACTATATATTATTATTACTAAGAATGCAACTATATATTATTATTACTAAGAATGCAACTATATATTATTATTACTAAGAATGCAACTATATATTATTATTACTAAGAATGCAACTATATATTATTATTACTAAGAGTTCAACTATATATTATTACTAAGAGTTCAACTATATATTATTACTAAGAGTTCAACTATATATTATTACTAAGAGTTCAACTATATATTATTACTAAGAGTGGAACTATATATTATTACTAAGAGTGGAACTATATATTATTACTAAGAGTGGAACTATATATTATTACTAAGAGTGGAACTATATATTATTACTAAGAGTGGAACTATATATTATTACTAAGAGTGGAACTATATATTATTACTAAGAGTGGAACTATATATTATTACTAAGAGTGGAACTATATATTATTACTAAGAGTGGAGCTATACATTACTAAGAGTGGAACTATACATTACTAAGAGTGGAACTATACATTACTAAGAGTGGAACTATACATTACTAAGAGTGGAACTATACATTACTAAGAGTGGAACTTTACATTACTAAGAGTGGAACTATACATTATTAAGAGTGGAACTATATATTATTACTAAGAGTGGAACTATATATTATTACTAAGAGTGGAGCTATACATTACTAAGAGTGGAGCTATACATTACTAAGAGTGGAGCTATACATTACTAAGAGTGGAGCTATACATTACTAAGAGTGGAGCTATACATTACTAAGAGTGGAGCTATACATTACTAAGAGTGGAGCTATACATTACTAAGAGTGGAGCTATACATTACTAAGAGTGGAGCTATACATTACTAAGAGTGGAGCTATACATTACTAAGAGTGGAGCTATACATTACTAAGAGTGGAACTATACATTACTAAGAGTGGAACTATACATTACTAAGAGTGGAACTATACATTACTAAGAGTGGAACTATACATTACTAAGAGTGGAACTATACATTACTAAGAGTGGAACTATACATTACTAAGAGTGGAACTATACATTACTAAGAGTGGAACTATACATTACTAAGAGTGGAACTATACATTACTAAGAGTGGAACTATACATTACTAAGAGTGGAACTATACATTACTAAGAGTGGAACTATACATTACTAAGAGTGGAACTATACATTACTAAGAGTGGAACTATACATTACTAAGAGTGGAACTATACATTACTAAGAGTGGAACTATACATTACTAAGAGTGGAACTATACATTACTAAGAGTGGAACTATACATTACTAAGAGTGGAACTATACATTACTAAGAGTGGAACTATACATTACTAAGAGTGGAACTATACATTACTAAGAGTGGAACTATACATTACTAAGAGTGGAACTATATATTACTAAGAGTGGAACTATATATTGCTAAGAGTGGAACTATATATTGCTAAGAGTGGAACTATATATTGCTAAGAGTGGAACTATATATTACTAAGAGTGCAACTATATATTATTATTATTAAGAGTGCAACTATATATTATTATTATTAAGAGTGCAACTATATATTATTATTATTAAGAGTGCAACTATATATTATTATTATTAAGAGTGCAACTATATATTATTATTATTAAGAGTGCAACTATATATTATTATTATTAAGAGTGCAACTATATATTATTATTATTAAGAGTGCAACTATATATTATTATTATTAAGAGTGCAACTATATATTATTATTATTAAGAGTGCAACTATATATTATTATTATTAAGAGTGCAACTATATATTATTATTATTAAGAGTGCAACTATATATTATTATTATTAAGAGTGCAACTATATATTATTATTATTAAGAGTGCAACTATATATTATTATTATTAAGAGTGCAACTATATATTATTATTATTAAGAGTGCAACTATATATTATTATTATTAAGAGTGCAACTATATATTATTATTATTAAGAGTGCAACTATATATTATTATTATTAAGAGTGCAACTATATATTATTATTATTAAGAGTGCAACTATATATTATTATTATTAAGGTGCAACCACATATTATTATTATTAAGGTGCAACCACATATTATTATTATTAAGGTGCAACCACATATTATTATTATTAAGGTGCAACCACATATTATTATTATTAAGGTGCAACCACATATTATTATTATTAAGGTGCAACCACATATTATTATTATTAAGGTGCAACCACATATTATTATTATTAAGGTGCAACCACATATTATTATTATTAAGGTGCAACCACATATTATTATTATTAAGGTGCAACCACATATTATTATTATTAAGGTGCAACCACATATTATTATTATTAAGGTGCAACCACATATTATTATTATTAAGGTGCAACCACATATTATTATTATTAAGGTGCAACCACATATTATTATTATTAAGGTGCAACCACATATTATTATTATTAAGGTGCAACCACATATTATTATTATTAAGGTGCAACCACATATTATTATTATTAAGGTGCAACCACATATTATTATTATTAAGGTGCAACCACATATAATTATTATTAAGGTGCAACCACATATAATTATTATCAAGAGTGCAACGAAACATTATTTACCAAGAGTGGAACTATACATTATTTACCAAGAGTGGAACTATACATTTTTATTACTAAGACTGCAACTATACATTTTTATTACTAAGACTGCAACTATACATTTTTATTACTAAGACTGCAACTATACATTATTATTACTAATAGTTCAATTATATATTGACATTTTTTCAAATAAAGCAATTAATAGGCCAACCCACTTTTTGCATGTTCGTTGATTCACACTGTGGATAAATTTAAGTACTTCATCAATATTAACACGTTCTTCATGTAATGTCTGTGAACCTTCAGTAAAATTTAAATACTCCTGATGACGATCTAGATGTTTTTGCCTTAAATGAAAAGGTGCACGTTCCCACTGAATTGGAAGCTTTTGCATCCCTGTAATCGAACAGTAGAAAGAATTGATCATTTCATATATATATAAAATATATATATATTTTTATTTAATATAATCAGTATTTACAAATATTTTTTATACATACGAATTTAACATATGTAATACTATTAACAACACGTGTGTTCTATTAAAGAGTTAATGCTTAAATCGAAAATAAAATATATTAAAGTATCACCATGTCATTTTCTAACCCATACTACATTTCCCCCATTTTTGCAATGTAGAGTAATTTTTCTGGCAAGTAAGTAATTTTCAAGTTACATATTTCCAGTTTTAATTTGATTTTTTGCAATCTATTATAGGTGAACATTTCTATTTGCTGATAAATTTTCTATTCCTATAATTTTCTTTTCATTTGCTTTTCTGGTTTTTGTTAGAAATCTCCACTGCTGAATTTTCTTTCCACTCAATCTATTTTTCAGCTAGAAACCCTCTAGTTGTAGCTTATTCATTTTTCTTAGTAGTCTATGTTTTAGTTATTTGGAAGCCTTCCACCTAGAAATCTGCAAGCTTTCTTTGTCCACGGTATTTTCTTTTGTATATCACAAAATGATAAAAATTTTTATTTAAATCATACTTTTATCATACTCTCACTCAAACGAAATTTATTTATTTAATTTTTTAAATAGGATTAAAGTAAATGAAAAAATGTAGTTTTTATATTTATCAAAACATTTTTCACACATATTTTTAATTAACTTGAAACTAACTACAGTTTTTGTTTTTTAATTTTTAATTGTTTTATATTTTGCTTGTTTTTTATTACTTTTGTTTATTGTTTACCTAAAGCTACTTGTATCCAAACCTAATTTAGTTATTTAAACTTATTCATCGTTATTTGATATATCCCCAGCTTGGTTGATAAGGTGGAACGTATATTTGAAGTTGTTCTAATTACCACAACAATACGTAATAGGTTGTATACTACCACAACAATACTTTTTCTGAATTTATTTAATTATTATGAAAAAAGGTTTATAGACTTTTAGTTATAATAATCCTAATCTTGATTTTTAATATTTCTTAACTTCCTATACAAACTTTAATCATTATTAAGTTGTCTGCATATACTGCATATAAACAGTGGATTGTGTCGATAAAAGTTAGTGTAACGAAAGTACAGCGGGGATTGCATACGGCCGAAATTGGGCCAAGAATTCGGATTCTGGAACTATTGATCAATTCAAGAGCTAACGAGCATATGCCTAAAAACACGATAACCCAATTGGAGTGGTGATTATTTAACCTTACACCTCCCAAGGCTCAAAATTTTATTTTCAAAATTAATAAAGATAGAAATGGAAGATGAAACAGCGATGCTGTTCTGGTGGTATAAATTGTTGACAATAGTCAACGAATTGAGAGCAAATTATTTTAAACATTTTAGAAATAGATAATAATTTAGCAATTGATCTATAACTACTGGGTTGATACAATTAAATAGTTTACAAAGAGGTTCAATCAAGTGTTGGGGAAATTGTTTTAATATTATTGGTGGAACCCCATCGAGGCCGAATGAGAAGTCATCTTTTAGAGCCAATGTGAGGCATTAAAATGTCTTAGAAGAATAAGAATTAATAATTCTTTTGTTATAAGAATACTCTAAATGTCAAAAGTTGAAGGAGATGGAGGAACTAAACTATTTAAATACGACTGATTCGGCTCAAATACCCCATTTTGGTAGGTATTGGAGAAAAATTATAGATGTTAAGAAAAGTATTGTAGTGGTCAACGGTATTAATTTCCATATATATTTTCCACGCAAAATTACGTTTGTTCCTCAAAGAACGCAATTCGTTGCATGACGATGGAACTGAGTGGTTAGAATTTTGATGAGATTTTATAGGAATCGCTATTCGAAAACATGTTTTTAGCTTCTCATAAAATTGTTTTAGACGGTTGTTTATGTTTGATGAAAGAATATTGATTCCACATCAAGCTTAGAGAGAGTTTAAGTATCCCTGACATCGTAAATGTGTTTGCGACCACATATCATTTACAACTTCCAGTTTGTGATGATCAACTAAGTGAGCTTGATTTTGAGATAAGCAATTGTCTGATACAAGAATGTAAAAAAACTGGCTGACTTTGTAAGACAATACTCTATAGTAGTAGAGTATCATCATTTTACTAACACACTAACCCTTATAAATTATAACTTTCAGTTTGTGATTGTTCACCAAGTGATCAACATTTACTGATTCTTGATTTAAGCAATTGTCTGATACAAAATGTATAATTATGTAATTGAACGCGATACTTAAATTGTTATTATTAAAGGTACTGCATGTATGTAAAATTTATATTTATATTTAAATGAATTATATAACAAGTAAAGAAACAGTCAGTCGGTGCAACCGACCCTACACCTATTTCGCTCAAATTTAATGAGATGTCCATAAGTCTTTTTTAAAACCATAAGAGTGGTTATTATTTTGATCGTAAGGCATAGCTAACTAAATTAAATTTATAATACTAAAACCATTTTCTACTTACCTTATCTATTAAAAAATATTACAAATTTATCTATTTCCCTCTATTTAAAGTTTCTATCTTCATGAATGAATTTCGAAGATAAGCTTTTTCATTTTGAGATTTCTTAGGAGGCACCTGAACCACCACTACAATTAAGTCTAAATTTCGGTAAAACATAGGAAATAGAAAATATATTCTTTCAAATTGATCAAAAGCTTCTAGAACCCGAACTCATTGTCCGAACTCGACCAGAACCAATTTCCATGGTGCTTTCATTACAAGTAACCTAAACTTTAAATTTCATCAAAATAGCGGCATTATTTTTTGAGTTATACTGCTTTTAAGATATATGTTTGTTATCCCTTGAACTTTTCAAAGGTTCCAGAACCCGAAACCATGGTACGATTTAGCCCATATGAAGTCCCCGTCATACTTTCAATACTAGTTAACCCTTGTACACAATTGGAACGTTCTATCTTAATTTTGAATAAGCTTTCAAGCCTTGGGGGTCAAGAGGGGTACTGAACCACCACTCCAATTGATCCCAAATCAAGGGAACGCGCAGGAAATTGTAAAGAACACCCATGTGCCAAATTTGAAGCTTCTAAATTTGTTTGAAGTTACTATATTTTTAATTTCGAAAATATGATTTATGGTCTTCGGAATTGTGTGGCTGGTCCCCGACCCACTACTTCAATTAGTCCCAAATTTCAAGGACACTAAGGAAATAGAAAGAAACACCCTGATACCAAATTTGGAGGTTCTATCTTTATTGATTTCGGAATTATGCTCGTTTGGCCTATATTCGATCAAAAAGTTCTAAGTTCCGAACCCATTGTTCATTTCTTACCGTACGCAATCACCGCCGTAATTTCATTAACAATAACCTACAGCACAAATTTGATGAAGATAGCGTCATTAGTTGTTGAGTTATCGTGCCTCCGGACGGACGGACATGGCTATATCGACTCAAGAGAGGTCACGCTGATCACAAATATATATACTTTTCCATATCTAGCTCGCTACCTTTAGGTGGTTACAAACACCATACCAAAGTTAATATACCCCTCTACCTATTCCATAGGTTTAGGGTGTAAAAAGTTCTAAATTTTTCATACATTTAAGAATTTTTTTTTACTTTCATGTATAAATTTATTTTGTGTGATGAAAATTAAGTATTTTCACTTCAAATAATATAGAAAATTCATATTATTCAAAGCACATTACATAGTTACTTTCCATTCTTGGACTAGAAAAAATATAAAAATTTAAATACTTACAACCAATTTTAAGACAATCATATCCATCATTATATTGTTCAGATGATGCTCTTTCAATTATTTCGCCTAAATACGATCTTCGTACATTGTTTGGCAAACGAAAGCCGGGCTTGCAACGACATTGATAACCTCCTCTTCGATAACCCCAACCGTGTAAAGGTTCACATTCTGTACTGGCTTTTTTACATCTGGCAGTATCAGCAAATCTGTTAGGACCATTGTTTCCTTCACCTTTAGGGCATTGATTAATATCAACTCTTTCAAAATCCATTTCAAGGACGGAAATGGCAGTATATCTGAAATTTTTTTGTTCAAGTCAAGAAATAAGCTACCAAAAATATGCAGTTTAATTCGTTCTACGTACTTAGGATACTCAATATGCCTAAATTGGGTGTGACGAGGATATATATCTGCGATAGGAACAACAGCAGCAATTAACCATTTATTTGATCGACCACAATCAAAATAAGGCCTTGTCCACTTTACAGGACCTGGATTTTCATCAGCGCCAGGAGGTCCATGAAACGTAAAAGTTTCATTTGTATTATTTGCATACCTTATCTCAACTTGGTAAGTAGTTTTTGTGTCATGTCTGTTATCAACATTATCAGGAAGCCATGTTTTATACCATTCATTTATTCTATATAAGTCTGAAGTATAATCTTTTGAATATGAGTCCTTAGCAGTAGATCCCAAATCTCGAACAAAAAATGTATTCATGGTTGAAGTCTTTAATAAATAAATAGGATCATTGAAATCATCTAAACGATAAGTTCTCGGTGCAAATTTTGGAAATGTTTTATTAAAAAAGCCTCTATACGACGAAGAATAAGAACTGTTTGGTGAAAAATAAATTGCCGAAGCATTTATAAAGGAGTTGGCAGACACATCAGCTACGGTTGATAAAAAATAATACATCATTCCTGGGTCGTACGTGTCATTAATGGCTGGCCGAATAAATCGGCTTTGCAAAATGTAGCTCCAAAAAAAACTTCTACTTAAAGCTATATTATGTAAATGTAAAAGAGCAGTTCGATTTGGAAATACTGGATTTATATTTACTTCCTTAATATCTGGTTTATGAGAAACAGCGTCATCTGGCAAATACAAATCTGAGTCATGTTTTATTAAACAATTATCAGCATTTATAGAATCGAACTTTCTTTTTATTTCGTCAAAGTTATCTCTTGATTGCCATTCATATTGTCCAAACACTCCAACAATAACTAAAAATGTTACCACATGTGTAAATTTTGTATGACTGTTAATCACATCAAGCATGTTAAAAATGTTAACTTCTAAAAAACTGAATACTGAGAAATTAGCTTACTGTCAACATAAACTGATTATAATTTAATTAATCGATTTAATCACTTCAACACTATTTTTTCTATTTCTCTGTATATATTTAAATTAATTACAAATTTAACAACATAATTTTTGAATGTAAAACTTTTTTAATTGTCTATAATGTGGGTGCTTAAAATATACATAAAATCTGGCAAATTGTTACTCGTGACTAAGACCAGCCTAATTAAAAACGTACGCGTAAGACGTACAATACGCCGTATGTCGATACTTTGACGTATCGCGAAATCAATACGCGCGTACAATTTTCAATTTGTCAAAAATCTATATTTTTATACAAAAAACATTTTAATATTGCTTTGAATTGTTTTGAATATTTGGTAGTTGAAATAATATTTCAAAAACATTACCTTACCAACATAAGAGAAAATAATAACAAAACTTTTATGCGCTTTGTCAATATTTAAATTTTAAAATACCGACGTATAGTACGTCGAGTATTTCGGGAGCTCTCATTTAATATGTATTTTAAATTATTTTGACAGAAAATATACTCCGTACGTCGTCATTTAGGGTGAGGCCTAAAAATGACAAAATTGTAAGAAAATTTATACACATAATACTAATCATATCTATGAATAAAAAATGTATCCTAAGGGGCAATATATAATGACGCGACGCTATTTTTGGCAATAGTAATCATGCGAAAACTACGCTTGCGTTTAATAAAAATGTAAACAAATAAAATAAAACGGACAACAGGTTGGATTATTAGCTAGTTCTAGAACTACCTAGAACAACCTAAAGCAGAAAACTATAAGTTTTTAAGAAAACAAATTGAATACTAATGAGGAAGGAAAGAAAAATCATTTTTTAAAGAGTACTTTTGCTGCTACTAAAAAATCAAGTACTGTTATTTGTTTGCTTGTTGAACAAAGTAATTGGGCAATAATTTACTATATAATTCTATATGGTTTACGGAATAAAAATATCAAATCACAAGATCTACATTCGAATAATTATAAAATTAACAGAAATTTTCTAGTTTAAAACTTTAAAGCAAGATTTACACACTAGGCATCAAAATTCTGCAAACTAAGCAAGAAAGAATGAACAATAAACAAAATTTGAAAGACGGAGTGAGATACAAATTTTAGTTTAGTGTACGTTTATGTATTTGTAAAGAAGGACGACAAAGACGAACATTAGCATCTTTTAAATACTTATGTTCTATACGTGTCAAACTTACTGAGTTTTGTACTTTGTGTCTCGTTATAATTTTTCGTCTTTTTTTTGTTCACAGTGTAAATCCTGCTTTAACATCCTTGTTTTTACTTATAAAGTGTAGGTAATTCAAAAGGATTTTTCTAATATTCTGTATCAATATTATTTCTTTATTTTCAGGAAATTTCATACAAATACAATAATCTCATACATATTATATTTGTAAACTTTTGACATCAATAAAAACCCAAAAGTAAAAACAAAATATTTATAATGTCTACCAACTTTACTAAAATTACATAACCTCAAAATAAATCTTCCGAAATCTATAAAGAAGCGTATCTTAAAAGTGGTATATATCCCCAAAAGCAATTGGTAGCTCATAACATCGTGAATATTTTCAACACAAGTGTAAAAACGACGTGAGCATTTAATTATCACACACGTAAGTGCTCGACCGAACTTTAATTTTTATTAAACCCAAAAGAAACGGTGAGAACAGAAATAAAGGTTTCAAAATTTATATTCCATTCTAATATGTACATACTTAGATAATTTTAAATTAAAATTGAAATATAAATTAAAAAGCTATGCAGGAGTTTATACATATTCTAACTATCCGCATTTTTAAACAATTGAACTAAAAAAATTTGCAGGTTTTTGGGTATTCTATGTATTGTGAACATTCATAAAATACTATGCATATTCAAAAAACGCCCAAATTTAAAACAATTTTATATTTTTTAAAAAGCGTTGTGCGTTGCTACATTGTTATTACTCGATTCATTTTAGCTAAAGTATAAAAAATTAACAAGTCAGGGAAACTTAATACAAAAAGTCTGACAATAATATATGTTAATTGTAAGTACATATTATACGGGAGAATCGTGGAAATGCAACTATCATTTGAATTTTAAAAAATATTTTATTTCAATTCATATGTATAGTTTTATTACAGATTATTTTTCAGTCTTGAAAGTTAAATATTGTTAAATGTTTACTTATTTTCTAGTGCTTCGTTTTTTTTGTATGTAGTAATATATTTTTTATATGTAATATTTATTTATTTATATAGTAATTTTTTGCTATTCATTACATCAATTCATTCTTTAATTTATAAATTTAAAATAATATTTATTGCTACATAAAATCAAAAAATAAAATAAGGTTTATACATTTAAATTTTCACATTTTAAATTTAATGGTTATTCATTGAATTATTTTAAGCCGTTATATCATATTTTGCGTTTAGCTTTTTTAAATAAATTCAACCTGAAGTCTATATTATTTCCTAAAAAATAATTATATGACTTTTTCAACATAAATAAACTAGCCTATTTGTTAAATACCTATTATTGCGGTTTCATTTTGTTTATTTTAAATACTGTTTTTTATTTCAACATTCATTTTTATTCTTTGAGTTACACTTAGCCACTTCAATGTATTTAACATAAAAGTGTATCTATTGAATTTTAAAATAATTCACATGCCTTTATTTTGAAATCTGTAATCTACTTAACATTTCAGAATTCATCGTGTAAAGTATTGAAGAACAGTATTGAAAATGTGGTCTTATCATTATATTAAATATTTTTATTGCACTTTTTACTGATAAATTTTACTAATTTTCTTACTTATATATTCTAAGTGCGGCTTAAAATATAACTTATCTATAACTTCACCTAAGTATTTTTTTCATTAATTACTTCTATTGCTACTTCATCTACTATTTACTTTCATGTTTGCATTGTTATTTCCGCAAGACTGCTTGACCAAAATTCTCAGGTGCTTATTATTATATCTTTTATGATTAAGAAATTTAAACTTAGAAAAATTGGAACCGTTTTTTTTATATACATATTGGTATAGAAAATATTTATGTAATATGGTACAATTTATTTAAATTTACTCGCATTTGCTGCGATTTTTGTCTTACACAACAGAAGCATAGCATATAATTTATTTGTTATTTTATAAAACGTCAAAATTTGGAACTGCTCTATAGTTAATGCTTATTCTTGGATTATCAAAATAACTACAAGCTAAAAAAAATAATTTTATTGCGTTATTGAATTTCTAATGACCCCATTTACAATTAAACTATAAGAACATAGTTAGTAATACTATCACACCTATTCTAAATTCCCTCGTAGACTTTCTAAGGGAAGAAAAATTGGCTACGCTACGAAAAAAAGTGATTCTAAATTCCCTCGTAGAAAATTTAATTGGCAATGGCAACTTTGACGTTTGAATTCATTTTTTTAAGTAAGAATGATGTTTATTGTTTTCAAATTTGTAGTAACTAGTAGGTATCTAATAATTTTTTAATATTATTTTGAGAAAAGCGTATTTTAAGATTAATTATAAATAAAAAATAGTAAGATATATGAAACATATCATTTCTTTAATATTTTGATTTTCTAGTTCTTTCGTTATTTTACCCTTAAAAATTTTAATATATGAAATACGAATTTGCTACGAATGAATTTCATTCATATGTATTTTGCAGAATACCTCAGGATAGGAAATCACATTAGAAGAAAAGAGTCGGGAACATTTCTTTGCCATTCTAACACTAGTAATTCTATGTGTTTGTGTAGTTAAGATTAAAATATAGGGTAATTTCCATAGAATTACTAGTACTAGAATGGCAATAGAGAAAAAATTTTCAGACAAATTTCAAAATTTGGTACGTGTACCGTTTGTATGTATTTACTAGTTTCTCCGCGATTCATTTCATTTTGAAAGTGAAATATAAAAGAAACTTTTAAGTACGATTTAAGTAAGATTTCAAAGTTAAAAGTAAATGAAAACAAATTAGAAAATATTATATTCAAAAAATTTGTCTGTTGTTGTGCTTTTTGAAGTTTTTAAAAAAACATTAAATTAAATAAAGGACTATTAAGATGGGAAGAAAGTGTTGCTTAAAGATTTTTTTTGATTTTTTTTTTCTTTTGGTTTTTGCTTTCCATTTTTCATTATTATTAAGTGACCGTTCTGTAAATTTACCAAAACATAGTATATTTTCGAATAGAATCAATTTGAAAAACATATTGTACTTAATGCTAAATTTTTTACATAATAAGTAAAATTTTGATTGAATAAAAAAAGGGTAAAGAAAAAACCGTTTAATTTTTTATTCGGAAACGTTAAGTTATTTAAAACAGAAATCAAAACTCTCCTTACGGTTAACATAAATGTAGATTTCATATTTGAAAAAGGTTCGTTCATATTTAAAAATAGCTAAAAATGTTTATATATTCACAAGATTATAAATACTTTATGTTTTGTTCAAAAAATTATGATTTGTTTTTGATTTACTTATTTTCATTTCCACGATGAATAAATACCTTAAGATAAATCAAAATAGATATGTAAGTTAATTAAAATTAAACTAAAAATATACTTATAGAGATTCCATTATTTTTAAAAATAATTTACTGCAATTTCTTCTAATATTATTCAAATTTTCTTGATGTTTTGTTCAATTATATATTCAATATTAAAAAGTAAATATTTAAAATAAAAGTAAATTAAATTAAATAGTTAAAATCTTTATTCGAAATAACTTAAAATATACAAACTCCCAATCCTAATAAGAAACTGCCTAATAAACATTCTCATTTACTCAAATTTAAGCAATGACAGATGAAGTAGCCGTACCATTTGTATACGCATACGAAATTGCATATGTATTTTTTTGTCTGAATACCTCAGGATAGGAAATCACATTAGAAGAAAAGAGTCGGGAACATTCTTTTGCCATTCTAGAACTAGTAATTCTATGGTAATTTCCATATAAACATTTAGAGCTACATTCTTTATTACCGTTCCCTATATATATATATATATATAAGAAAAAATGAAAAAATATATTTAAATACAAAATATAAAATTTAGTTAATATAAATAACAAGGTCTTCGGAAATGTGTCTCTGGTCCCCGACCCAGTACTCCAATGGAGCCCAAATTTCAAGGAAACTCAGGGAATAGGAAGGGACACCCTGATACCAAATTTGTTCTGTCTTCATTGGTTTCGGAATTATGCTCGTTTGGCCTAAATTCGGTCAAAAAGTTCTAGGTTCCGAACCAATGGTCCAATCCCGAACAAATTTACAGCACAAATTTGATGAAGATAGCGCCTTTAGCTGTTGAGTTGTCGTGATTTTTTATATATGTTCGTTACCCCTTGGACCGATTAAAAGGTCCAGAATCCGAACCCATGGACCGATTTCGCCCATTTGCAATCGCCGCCGTACTTTCAGTCCTAGTAAGCTACAGTTAAAATTTTGTCAAAATAGTTCCGTAATCGTCCAAATTGTATAAAGAAATCCATATATACGAAATACACAAATGTACACACATATTACATATATCGATTAACAAACAAATAAAAAAAACAACAATAAAAATATTAAATAAAATTTTTTAAAAAGAAATCGTCCAACATGATAAGGAAATATAAACAATTGTACATATATCGATTGACAAACCAACAAAATAAAAAGAAAAATAAAGCAATGAAATAATCTCAATTTGATTTTACTGTGTATACCAAAAATACGGTCATCTTTTTACGATAATGCGGTGATTTCAAATATCGAATTGGGGTGATTTCAAATATCGTATTGGGGTGATTTCAAATACTGTATTGGGGTGGTTTCAAATCAACAAAATTGACTAACATTTTTTGTTCTAGATGAATACTTTATGTATATGATTTCTTTGTGATATAATGAAACCAACATAATAAATTGAGATATATTGAAGAAAATAAAAATATCCAAGACGAAAACACATCAGCGTTAAGTTAACAGTCTTTAAATAACTCAATTTAAGTTACATTTTAATAATTTAATTAAATTTAATATTATAATTTTAGATTGATTCAGATATTTGAAATATGATTCTACTTTACAAACACTGATTGCGTTAATATTGTCGAAATCTACTCAAAATAAATTTGTTTTATTAATTATTATTTAGTAAGTTTCTATTGTGCAAAGGAATGGAAAGTTTGTTTGTTTGTATTAAAATTCAAGCAGACTCACATGCATAATGTTTTATTTAACGTTTCATTGATATTTTGAAATGCACATACCAATTACCAGTTTAGTTAAATACATATAACATTTTGATCTGAGATTCTGTGGGAATTGAAACAGGATTTTACCGCATCCGTTTGGTAATAAAATTCAACCCTACTCCCGTTACACATACATATTCACTGAGCGTAGAATCTATAATAATAATTAAAATTAATTACAGCAAACAAGTAAAAAAAAATTTTACATTCCTGTAAAAATGCTGGACAAATATCTACAAACAATGTAAAGTAACAAAAAGTTAAACTCGCTCTCTTTAGATTAAAAACTTTTGCCAACAACGTACATACATGCATATTTCACATGCGAAATTCTTAGAGAAATATCGAATAGTTATAAAAGAATAGTATGTACAAAGAGACTGGTCCTGGTAATTTTGTAGTTTTGTTTTTTTAATTTAAGTAATTTTAGATTGAATAAGGTATTTAAAATATCCTACTTTAAAAAAAACTGATTTCGTTAAATTGTCGAAATCTACTTAATATCGGTAATTTTGTGTTGTTAGCTGTGGCTATTTTGTCATTAATTATTTTTTATTCAGTAATAATTTTCTATTTGTTCGTATGCAAAAAAATTCAAGCATAAACTTAAGTAACATGCATATACATATATGTTTTATTACAGATTGATGTTTTGAAATGCACAATACCAGTATTAGTATACATGCATATATATAATGCCTTTGATGGTGTGGTCTTTAATATCAAATCAAATTCTTCATACATTATACATTCCATACCTATATTTATATTATTTTAAATGTTGATACGTAATACATATAATATACATATATGAATGTGTAATATATTATTTATTAATAAAAAAAAATTCCTTGATATTAAATTCATAATATAATTTTGAATAATTTACCTAAACAAAAGTACATACCTATGTTTCCAACATTATGAAAATATCTAACAGCGTGTAGGTATTGCATATTATATGGTATTTTAATGTACATACTTTTTTTCGATTGGTTTCGCTTTAAATTACAGAAGCTACAAAATTACAATTTAATTAAAAATCTCATTGAAATTAAAAAAGAATTAATAGTGCAGGGCAACTCTTACACTCTTACTTCCTTGGAATTTGCATTATTAGTAGGTAAACTAAAGTAAAAGTACATAGTTCATATAAAATATTAAATGTTAATATAAAGAAAAGCTTAAAATTGGTTATGTATTAATGATTACCATATCCATACATTATGAGCATACCTTAGATTTTATCAAAAAATTTTAAACGCACAACATTATAGGGTGGAGTCGCCATTTGTCGAACGAACTGTTGGCGGTTTTCTTTCAAATTATTATAAAACAATAACTAATAATCGTAAAATCTTTTTGTATTCGTTAGGTTTTAAAATATTGAAAAGTTTAATAGTTTTTTTTAAATAAGATCTTAAACGCAAGCCGAACATTGGTTAAAAGATATATTTTAATTAATAAGAAGTTGCTAAGAAGTTTTTATTTAAAAAAATTCAATAATGTGATAAAGTAAAGATAATCAAATAAAAAAATTAACTTTATTCTTTAAAAGAATACAAGTGTAATACATGGTACCATCTAGGTGCTATAACTTTTCCAGTTTTCCAGTAAACAATGTTTCATTTTTAAAAATGCTCCTTGGATCCCACATAAGATATGCATAATCATTTTCATGAAAGTACATTTTGAGAGCAGTTACTCCCGTAGTCTCGTATTCTCTTTTGTTAAATTTTCAGGATTTAATAATTCCAGTTCTGGTTACCTTTTCATGAAATTTCATTTTTTTCCAGGTCGTCCATTTGTAAACGGTGTTTTTCTTTTATCGTACGATTTTTTGGACTTTATTGAAATACGATATTTTGGATCCATTGAACTATTTGCTTTTCTTTCTTATTAGTTAAACTTGTTATTGATGAAATACTTAATTTTGATCGTTTTCCAGCTAGTCTCGTGGATTGTGGACTTGGAAATACCATATTTTATGACAATTTATATATACAAATATATATGTGTATAAAAATATGTCAACTTATGACCATCCTTGTAATCCATTATTTAACTGTAATAGCTGTGTTCTTTACATTCCATTTTTGAATTATAAAAATTACGTTTGAATTTATAATATTTAATTTCCAATTTAAGAAAAAATAATATACACCTTAGAGCCACTAGTAAATGGTCCGTCATATGAAGTGATAACAGAATCAATTCACAGGGTAAAAAAAATATCCGGGAGAAGATGGAATAGTTGCAGAATTATTAAAACAAGGATTATGCTTTTGAGCTGTGTATACAAAGTGCTATCTAATTTTAATTTAAATGGAATCAAAACCTACTCTGAAGAAATAATTGGGGAATATCAGTGTGGTTTCAAAAATGGTAGATTAACTGTAGATCAGATGTTCATTATGCAACACACGATGGAAAAGTGCTATGAATCCAATACAGATTTGCACATACAGTTTGTAGATTTCCAACAAGCATTCGAAAACATAAACAGAGGCAAAATTAAACAAGCCCTACTAAAATTAGGAATTCCCCAAAAACTAACTAATTTAGCTCTGTTAACAATGAAAAATTCAAAAGCTAAAGTTTTAATAGAGGGAAAAATATCCAATGAATTTGCAGTGAAGAAAGGTGTGAGACAAGGAGATGTCCTATTTGCATTAATATTCAACATTCTCTTACAAAATGCTATGGGACAAATGGATAAAGGAGACAATATTTTCACAAAATCCTACCAAATTGTAGCTTATGTCGACTATATTGCCGTAATATCCAAAAACTACAGAAGTATGGCGGAGGTATTTGTTGCACTAGAGGAAAATGTAAAAGATATTAAAATAAATGAAGAAAAAACTAAATATCTAAAGATGTCAATGGATGAAAAAAGAAGAAACCCACAAAATATTACTATTGAAGAGTATAATTTCGAAGGAGTAAACACCTTTAATTAGCAGTCATTTTAATCATTATAAGTGACGACAGCATTCATTTGTACATTAAAGACAGAATACAAGCTGGAAATAGAAGTTATTATGCTAATAAGAAATTACTGCAAAGTAAACTCTATCAAGGCAAACGAAGCTAGTAATATATAAGACCAATTATACGTCCAGTTGTGGCTTATGGATGTGACGTATGGACTTCAACAACAATAGGTGAAAACCAGCTATACATTTTTAAAAGAAAAATAATAAGAATATTCGGAGCACGAAGAATAAACGAAAATGAATACGAAAGAAGAAGTAATGATGAATTAAACGAAATGATAAAACAAGAGAATATAGTTCGTTTTGTAAAATATAAAATATTATGATGAACCGGTTACGAATGAATGAAAATAGATCACAGTATAAATGCTTAAAGTTATTTTTGTACTACCACAGCAACTGGTCGCCCAAGAGCAAGATGGGCACACAACGTCGAAAGCAATGCAAAAATGTTAGGAGTTAGAAATTGGAAAGCTGTGGCTCAAGACAGAGAAGTATGGAGGAATGTTGTGAGGAAGGCCAAATCCCATTCAGGGCTGTAGGGCTTAACGATGATGAATTTTCAATTTATCCTATAGAAAAGAGTCTTGTAGTAAAAATATATCGTCCAAAAACATATAGTTTCCTTTATTTTGTGACTTTATAACCGGACATTATTTTAAATTGTTTTTATAAAGGTATATGTTAAAATAAATATTATTTTTAATTTACTAACTAAATATAAACACCGAAAAATTATTTAAACACAGTTTCTCTTACTATTTTTTCGCAATATATTTTTACGTCCGTTCTTGTTGAACTGTAATCCTTTATTGGAGTCAAACTAAAGTACAAAATGTCCTTGAAAACAGAAAAAAAAAAATAATACAGAAATGCAACATAGCTAGTTATATTTTTTAATTAAAAACACATTTTACAGACGTTTAAAAATAAAAGTGTCCGACTTTTGGATGTGTGTGGAATTGGCGACTCCACCTTATAGGTACAAAAACTTTTTTTTAAAATTCCCTCTTCCCTCCCTAGCAATATCAATCATTATTGTGTTTATACTCTATACGCAACTTTGCAACTTGAAATACATATTCAACTTATTTACTACATTCACAATCTGGAGGATAGATAAAAATGTGTTAATTATGAAATGTGCCAAGGAAAAGATACATAGGAAATTAAAAATCTCGATAAGTAACTCGTGTTTTTGAATTGTTTTGTCACGAAATGTGTAAGACTAGGTAGCGAAAAACGAAATCATGCAATTGAAATAAATTCTAGATAATTTCGTATTTCAAAAAAATATTATCTTTAGATACCTACTAATCTTAATAAATCGTCAAAAATTAAATTATAAAACAAAAAAAAAAAATTAATATTAATATTTCAAAAAGTAGTGAAAATATAAAATTATAAAGTTGTTTAGTATAAAAAATAGCCTTTTCAAGTTTAATTAAAAAATTTAAGACAAATTGGCTTTCAGGTGACAATTGTATAATCATCTGCTAATTTTATTTAATAAATAGGTAAAAAATGTAATATAATAAATTTAAATATTAAAGATCAAAACAATAAAAATGAGAGTGTGAGATGAGGGAATTTTGTATAATTATTCCCACACCCACTTATAATTTCGGTATTCAAGTTTGTTTGTTGTTTAGCCCTTTTCAAAACATTTCTTCGAATTCTATTAATTTACATAAATTTGTAGAATGTAGAGGTTCATAACATAGACATACATATGTTAAATAATTTGTTGCTATTTTAACCGTTTTCCTTATTAATTTAACCTTAAAAATATTTAATTTAGCCTTGTTTTAGCTGTGAATTTTCAATGAAAACCTTATTTAAGGCTCAATTCAATTGCATCAGATATCAGTTTAACGTGTTTTTAGTAATTTAAATTAAAAAGACTAAAAGGAATAAAATAAGTAAATAAATTGATACGATTCCTCTAGCATTTTAATTATCTTATTTTTCTAATTTATTTTTCGCAAAAAATGTTTCAAATCTGCTAACACATCTATTGTGGTTGTAACAAAAATTTGAATTTGAAAATTTTTAGATTGAATTACTTGAAATTCATCAATTTGTTGTAATGCAGTTGGAAAAGTACGAACTATTAAAATTTAATTGTATTCTATTCTATTTACTGTTTTTTATATGTATATACCGAATTGTGCAAAAAAATTAAATAAAATTTTTAAAACATCGTCAGAATACTTATCCACTAATTTAAAATATTTTATTTTTGGTATTTTTCGAAGCTTCTTGTATTTATCATCAGAAAAAATTTTCGATTTAGGTACATATATTTTATTAAAAGACTTTCACATAATTCCAAGTTTTCCTCCAACAAGAAGTTAAAAAAAATAATTTTTAAAAATTCAGGCAAAGCTAATTTTCGTCGAGTAATTTATTTTCAAAAATAATTTTAGCTACTTTTAATTTCAAATGTTACAATAATTTTGGATATATTTTGTTTTTTTCCTTTATAAATTTCTGTCCTAATCTGGTAAATTTAGCTGGAAGTTCAGTAAATTTTTGGCAACACTAGCTTGTATAACTCCACAACAAGACAAAATTCATAGGCAAATTACAAATTTGACATAAAAGAATTTAAAATGCGATTTATAAACAATATTGCACTATGCATTCAGTAACTTTGCAAATGTGATCATTATACACTAAGCGTGCAACTTTCACAGTTTGTAAGATAAGTAGCATTATTTGCAAGTAACTAAATTAATGTATTTATTCCAACGTAATAAAGCGTTAATGTTTAGTTATCTTACAGTAATGATTAATACTTCCTTATTAATGCATTGTTATAATAACACCTGAGTCCTGACTGAAGTTTACAACAAGTAAACGTTAATAATTATAAAATACCTACTATGATTTATGAACTTAATGCGGTTGTATGTATATTGTATATAAATAGGTAGCTAGCTAGAGAATCTATTTATTGAATATAGAATAAAAGAATTTAAAATGCGATTTGTAAATAATATTGCACTATGCATTTAGTAAATGTGTTCATTATACACTAAGCGTGCATTCTTTCAGTTTGTAAAATAAGTAGTATTATTTTTAAATAGCTAAATTAATGTATTTATTCCAACTACATACTTTAAAACCTAAAAAAGCGTTACTGTTTAGTTATCTAATACAGTAACGCATATTAGTGCATAGTTTTTATAACACCTGAATTAAGTTTACAACAAGTAAACGTTAATTATTATTTATAAAATACCTACTATGTATGATTAATGAACCTAATGCGGTTGTATATATCGTTTATAAATAGGTACCTATCTAGAGAATCTATTTATTGAATAGATTGACATAAAAACTTAATATTTACTATAAAATTTAAAAATATTTAAATAAAAACAAACCAATAAAAGCAAACAATTAAATGTATACGTGTGTAATTTTACATATTTTCATTACGATATATTTACAAGTGTATAATGACTAATCTTCGTCAGCAATATACAACAATTTTTCATCCAAATTAAGCATTTTATCATACATATTTATTAATCAAAAAAAAATTGTTGTATATTGCTGTAAAACAGATACTAAAATAGGAATATTAGCAACAAAAAAGTCAAAACATGTAAATTAGTTTTTCTAAATTCTTTATACTACAGAATTTAGATAATATGAAGGTATGTAATTCGTAGCGCATTTTTCAACATGCTTGAAAACTGTAGCTATACTTTTCAAGAAAGCGAATTGTTTTTATGTAAAGTTCATAAATTTCTTCCAAAAAAAAATACTAAATTAAAATATTATAATAACGTACATAATAGTACATACATACAATACATTCCTTATATGGAGCAACATTGCGGTTGCAACATTGATATAAAGTATACTAGATATGATTTTATAAATAAGAATCATATTATCACATTATATTACATACATATCAGGTAGTCTAGTCAGTGAAAATTTTTAATATAGCAAAATCAAACAAAACGATATTAGGTTTTCTAGTGTACTGTAATAATTAAAAAAGAGCTTTTATACGTACAGAAAATGACAGTTTTAAGAAAATGTAGTTTTAAGATTGTATTTTTTGGCAAATATGAAGCATTAAATGCATGTTAAAATGCCTACTGAACTCATATTGACAAGGTTAATATTTGTATCATTTGTACATGGTAAGGTAATACATTACGTACTATGGTGCGATATGCATTTAAAAATTATATGCATATGTATTAAAGCTTGCAAAAATAAAATAAAAATACTTTTTGTTTAAAGAAATCCAGTTTATGCATTATTACATTTGTATATGTATATTATATTAGGCTATTTTTATTAGTTGTTAGGTTTATATTTGATATGATAAATAAAATTCTTTTATATTATGTATACATATGTATTGTATATATGTTTTTATATGGTATATAATATCTTGGTTTAACAAAATTTAAACGTAATACCTATATATTCAGTTTTTGTATATACAGAATTTTGATAAAAAATGCACAGTACAAATTATATACAACTACAATTAAGGATTGTGAGAGAATTGTACACAATAATGCAAAAATTACGTATGTATGCATTTAGCAAATTGCAAAAGGTCTACACAAAATAAATATATACTCTTAAAAAAAAAAAAAACCAAAAATAAGGAATAAACTTTCAGATTTTAAATTAAAGAACGTTGTTGTACAAGCTTTTCTACATTTAGAAATACTATCGGTTGCAAATTAAAAATTTAAGTGGTTCAGCTAACAGAGAACAGCCGGTGACGTAGCGTCCGCCATATTACACCGCGACAATTTTTTTTCCATTGCCAAGTTATAAAAAAAATTGCTTACAGTTACTTTATAAAATATTTAATGAACCGAAATATATTAAATTAAATCGTTTTTAAATTATATGTTCATCTTGTTTTATTATACATACATATATACTAGCCTTACTATTTTAAAAACATTTATAAAGGATTAAAACTTATTACATGAGAAATATTTGTGCAATTTACAATAAAAAATTAATATAAATTAAACAAAGAATTGTTCGTTTTTTGCATTTTGTATTTTTAATAAATTGTGTTGTTAATTAAATCTTTATATTATGTTTAATGCACCCGGTTGTCTGTAAAGTTTAAAATCGGTGTTGTGCAATTATATTACAAAACAATATATGTACCTATGTCATATATATATTTAAAAAGTAAAAATCAAGTAATTAAGGCATAAGAGGTCGTACGCATAGAACTATTAAAATACATTTTAATTAAATAAGGTAAAATAAAGTGAAGATACTGAAATGCATTAAAAATTTAAAATGTCAACCATCTTGTTAAAAACTGCATAGTGTTGAAGTATCCTACATTTTTATCTACATATGTATAATGGTTCTTCGTGTTCTGTGGGTATATTGCATACAAAGCAACTGCAATTAAATTTTGCGAAAACGAAGACAGCTTTTATATTTTCTGATTGTGTTAGTTTTTGAATTGATCTATTAAAAATAATATGCATGCAAGATTTTTTCCTTTTGTAATATTTTAATATGCACGGAAAATTGTACAATTAAAAATGTACACATAATTAATAAGCAGCTCAAAAACTTATTCAGTTTAAAAACTAACTTAATTTTATATACATACATACCTATTTATCTATTAAAATTTTGATAAAGTGGAAAATAAGATAATATACTTATAAAAATTATGCATGTAGGTAAAATAAAATGCACATGTACACATTCCACATTTAGTCAATAATATGTATATGTACTTGTATCTAAAAATTGTACGGTTTAAATTAAGCCTAGATTTGATAAGCTTTAATAATACCTAACTAAACTAAAAATTATTCGTTGTTTGTGTTTTTATACATTAAACTCATTTATGTTTAACACTAAAGTGCGTTAAAGTTTATCGCTTCTATTTAATTTCTTTATTTGGCAATTAACACCAATACTAGTAACGGTGCAATAGAAAATCTACAAAAGTATATGTCTTATATGGCATCTCTATTTAAATTTAAATACATTTACACCTTTGTTAAAAGAAAAGTATTCCGGAATACGGACAAAGAATTTCAATTCAATTTTTATTGGAAAAAATGCTTATTTGATTATAGTTGAATAAATTGAAATTATTAATTCTACTGCAGATTCCGCTATGGTCAATGGCAATATATTCTAAACGATACAGTGATTATTTAATAAGTTATAAATTAACTTAGCAATATTTTATTAGTTAAAATTTATCATTAAAATTGAATACTTTACATTTTTAAGCAAACCTGTCTGTACACATGTTAAATACCTACTAATTTTATTCTGTAACTAATCATGTAGGTATAATATTTTCATTGTTTTTCTTCAGCTTAACAGGAGCTATAATTGAAGATATACAACAGCGAGTAAGTTAAATAAAATTTATTAATCGTTCGGATTTGGAATTATCGGTTACTATATTATTAAAAATTCATATGCATATGATTTCATCGGAAAGTGACTATTTCCTTTAAGAAAATTAAACAAAATATGCAAACCGGCAAAATAATTACGAAACAAATGATTAGTTATAAGATAATTAAAGTATTTATTCAATCAGGTACTTATGTACTTATTTCCTTGATACATAATCAATAAAATATTAATTCGGCATTTTCAGGAATTTCTTTTTTAATTTCTATTTCGTAATAAAATAAAATTATATGCTAGCAGCTAATATTGCTTTATTAGTAGGATCATTCTTTAATTAATTTGAGTGAAAATTAAATTCTTAAACTATGGTTAGAGTATAAGTATATACTTTTTTATTAGTCCATTGAGACTAAAAACTCATTGGGCAACAGCATTTGTGTCGGTATAGCAAAAAAAAAACACATTAGCGAAAAAAAAACTATTGTGAGAATTTACCTTCAGTTCTGTATTTGAAATATTTTATCCAATTTTCATCTAATAACAAATTCGAGAATACCGTATTAGGCTAATTAATTTATTTCTGTGATCAAATACAATTACGAATAAAAGGTCGAATGATACAATAATTAGATAAAGGAATTATGCTAGCTACGTCCTGATTCTTGAAGGCGTAGCTAGCATACGATCAGTATCACAAAAGTGATGATTGGTTATTCTTGAAGGCTCAAAAGTGATATTGACGCCATGTTGACAATTTGACGTGATGTCAGTTGGAAAAATTATCACGTTTAGCAATTCTTGAAGGCGTAACATACGAAGTGATAGCAATTTGGTATTACTTCTAAATTTACCTACGAAGGGGTATCATATAAATAACAAAAATATTTACTTCCATATGTAAACCAAATTCATAATGTACTGATTCATTTCTCAAGTGTTCTGGTTTCCAAACCTTATTCTTTTATATGAGACCAAGGTTCTATTATACCAACACTTATCACTAATAAATAATAATTTTCACATTTCAAATTTTTTTGGTTTGTTCTCAAATATGGTTTTGGTGCAATATTATCACCCCGATTCTTGAAAGCTCATCACTTAATACGAAGCGCTTCTCAGCGCGTCTCCTCTACAAAAAATGATCACGTTTGCCTATTCTTGAAGACTTTATTTTTGAGGGAATGTCATTTTTGTAAAGTTGGTATAGACAATACAATTTTATTTTATTTTACTATTTTTTTTACTAAAATTTATAAAAATAAATATGCATTTGTTTTTAATTGTACGATTCTTTCGAATATGAAAAAAAAATCAATTTTAGAAGAAGTACCTATAAGAAATAATTCAAGTCGTTTTGAATTATCTATACCTACACATATTAGGTAATTCAATAAAGAATGTTTAACTACTCAATTTTTTATTATGTACCTTTAATTTTGCAGATTAATAAGTTTAATAACCATGTTTGTTTTTAACCTACATTTAACATTTAACAAGTAACTGAAATTTATGAAATATTATTTTAATTTTTATAAAATTATTTTTATTTTTTTTTAAACATATAAAAGTTTTCAAGTACTACGAGTAGTAAGTGCTATTACAATTAAATTAATTAACCGTTTTTTCTTTAATTTTATATGTTACCAAACAAAAATGGAAGTAAATATTTTTGTTATTTAATGTACCTATTTTAATTTTTTTTACTTTACTTTATTTAAATTATACATAAGATAAGGTACTTACTTAATTTGGAATAGAATAGTTATTTTTATTATATACTTTTATTAACTATTAAGATAGTTATGATCAAGCCCGAAGTGGAATGTCTGGGAAAAAAAATTTCGAAGCCGAAAAGTTCAGTATGCTACTAGCAATAAAATCCAAATCGCTCAGTACAACAATGTAACGCTAGATGCTACACTGCTGCAATCTAGTGTAGCGCTAGATGGTACACTCTGCAATCTAGTGTATTGCTTGATGGTACTAAATGCGACCAGTGCTTGTAGATGTCAAAGTCCTGTTTCGTAAAATATATTTGTATCCAGTAAAGTTGACAGATACAATAGGTACATTCAAATACTTTTTGTTTTACCAAAACATATTTTGTATTTCGTAAAATTGATGTGAACATCGAAATTTTTATTTTAAGGGTATATTAACTTTAGTATGGTATTTGTTACCACCAAAATAAGGCAAGCTAGTTATGTAAAGATGGATATATGTATATTTGATGAGCGTCACCTCCTGAGTCGATTTTACGATAAAAAACTAAAAAAGTCACGCAAACCTAAAATAATAGCTTACAAAAATCCCCCGGAAAAAAAGAAATTTGCAGACCGCGTAAAATATACAGAAACGCTCTTCAGTATACAAAGTTCGGAATTTTGAATTTCAAGATACTAGAGCATTAGTAAAAAACACAGAGCATGAAAATTAAAAAATTTTCCTTCATTTCAAAAATTATACTATGAATCTTTAATTTTTAGTGTTTAGTAATTTAATCTTAATTGCTTGTAATTTATTCTTCTATTACCGACAAGCCGATCAGTTATTACAGCCGATGCACCAGTTTAATATAATTTGTTTACAATGTAGGGTTAATATTCATAAATGTAGTTCCTATTTTTTTTGGATGTTTAATTTTCGATTTAATTTGCTGTAAATCGCATTTGCGCAAAGCTCGAGCCTCTACGATTATTCAACATAATGCGCATATTATTAAAAACACTGCTTCTATTCAGCATAATCTTGATTGTTTCAACAACTAACAATTCAATTAAAAATAACGCACTTATTGAAATGTTATGACCGTAGCAACCATAGATATAATATTAACTAGATAGGCAATGCAAAAATTTTTAAGCCACTTTTTGAGTAATACCTGATTTTGCATTTCTTAGTTTCCCACGTAAATGTTCCCGCTAAAAGAAATTATTCCGGCTTATTAAAGAGTTAAATAAAATTAAATAATATACTTTGCAGAGGGACGTTTATATTTGTATGGCACAAAATAAGGCGATAAAATATTATGATTTAGAAGAAAAGTGGAAAAGGGTTGTTTTTATTAAAATAAAAAGAAAATACAAATTAGGCACACTTTTGTACAAATTCAAAATGATGAATTATTTTATTTAATTTTAGTTTGAGTATAACTTTTCATTATGTAGATGATTAAAATATAATATTGGCCATTGGTTTCCCAATAACTCTAATTGGTGAAAATCTAGTTGGCCTAGATTTAACTTTACTATTTCTCTTTGATTGCCTCGTTCTCTCAAAAAAATAATGGAGCCAAAATTCATGAACATCTTAAATATGTTCAAGGCGAGTTATTTGTTTTAGCGATATCGGAATATAAAGAAGACAAAGTAATAATATTAGGTACACGAAATAGGTTGGCTAGTAGATGGAACTTTCCATATTGCTCCTTCTATTATTAGCCAACCTTTTTCTTTTCATTGTTATATTCAAGGAATAGTAGTTCCTCTAATTTTCGCTTTAACGGAAAGTTTAGTATTTGTTCTAAAGGAAGATATACTTTTATGGGTTAAGATTGTGGCAACGTGTTAAAGGTTGTAGTAGGAAGAAAGCATTCCAGCATTCCATTAGTGGAAGATTTATCAAAAGAAATAATTCTTCCTTTAAACAATATGGAAAAAGTTAAGTCAGGCGAAAAAAGAATAATAAAATTTCAATTCAAAAAAATACGTACAAATTTTTGAAAATAGGACAACTATAGAAGAATATGAATGCTGAAGCACTGGCAACAAATATTGTTTTATTTTTACTAAGAACTCTGTTTATTTTTGTTCAACTGAAAAATTTTTTTTTATTCTATGGATAATGAAATTTAATGTATTTTATAATAAATTAATAATGATTTTATTAAATTATATATTACTATATATTTAGTAAGATATAGTATAAATTATACTTCCTATTTTTATAATTGAAATTATTAATTTATTTTCAAAAACAAAAATTCGTTAAATTAAATAGAAAGTGGCCGTAGAAGCACTTACACTGAAGTAGGAATAGCGAAAATTAGTAATTTTATAAACAAAAGTTTCGTTCAACGACGCATTGTTCACATTGTCAAAAACGGTTAGCTCATTATAACCAATTCGTTGCCACTTGTAAGTTATAACTGGTAGCCGTTGCGTCCCAGTAAAGAAAAAATATATCTATGCATATATCGAAATTTTGCGATTTATGCATAGAAGATTGTAAATAAGTACAATATGATTAATAATGAAGTAACAGCGCAAAACCAAAAAAAAATTTAGCACTATTCATTTTCGTAGCATAAAGAACTAATCCTCAAAAATTAGAAGCAAAAAAAAACCTGAATTATTTGCAAATATTTTTTAGTTTTTCTTTTATGAAATCTCGTTATCTAAACAAGGAAATGTTAAAAAATGTAATTTATTGAAATTTTATATTATATTTTACACGAATAGATAACGATAGACTTAGGCTCTTAATTTTAGAAAAAATTTCACCACGCAGACCTTTAAAATATTAGGCATTGTTGAAAATAATAATGACCTATTTATTTTTTTTTTCACAATTGAGATAGCCTTTTAAAATAAAAATTTCAGTACGCTTTCTATTTATTGTTACTATCAGTACGTTTTCTTGAAAAAAGTATTTCAAAGATTCTAATATTAGGTTAACATGTTTGGTAATTATTTTAACAGTATCACTATCAGTCATCTTAAAAGCCGTTCCAAAGTCGATGAAATTGTTAAATATAGTAATAAACTATTCGAAAACTATATTACGAGAAGTATTGAACTGTATTATTGTGATTTTGTGTTTTAAAATAAATAAAAAATTAATAAATAAAAATTATAATTAATATATGTAACCACAAAAAGCAATATATCATAAAGTAAATATATACATAGAGTAATCACGTAGAACAAAAAAGTTAGACAAGTTTTTTTATTTCGTAAATTTCAACTTGATCGTATTTTAGTTTATTGTATACTTTTATATGAACTTGCCTGTGTCTATAGCTTTTTTTTATTTTTAGTTTTTCTTATTTTTTTGTTTGTATGTCAATCGATATGTGTGTAATTTTGTATATACCTATTTGTTCACTTTTATTTTTTTTTTTTGGATGAATATCATATCAATCGCTGCTGTATCATGTATCAGTTTGTGTATATTTTGATTAAAATTAAAAAAATATTGATAATTGAAATTTCTTTTTTTTGGCTTTATATTTTTTTACTTGCATTACATATTTACTTATTCCAAATCTTTTAAATCGTTAGAAAATAATTCAATAATTTGTCTTCTAATATACCTATGTATTTTAAATTTTCGTTAGTTTAAAATATGTAAAATTATAATTTTTAGGTTTTTAACTACTAAAAAAATATAATTAAAAATTTTTGTTTATCTTATTGAAAATTTGTTTTATTATTTAATTTAGAATTCTAAAAGAGAAAAAGCCGGGTAAAATATATTATGGAAAAATATATAAATAAGCTTTCAAAATATATATTCCACTCGGCATAAAAAATCTTTTAGGTATAGAAAAAGCCGGGTAAAATATATTATGGAAAAATATATAAATAAGCTTTCAAAATATATATTCCACTCGGCATAAAAAATCTTTTAGGTATTTGTAAATACACATTATAAAATACACATATGTATTTTGCGATGTCTTTTGTTCTGCCGGAACCATAATTTGAAAAACTACTAATTTCATTCAGTGCAATCTTATAGTTACGCTGACCATTATTTTTCCGAGAAAAAACGGGACACTAAATTTAAAAATATCATTTTTAAAAAAATATTTAAAAACAGAAGTTAATTGATTTGTTACATAAAATAAAGAACCAAACACAATATAAAATAAAATAAAAACATAACAAAAAGCAATTCCAAATTAATAAATAAACATAAAATAAAAATAAATAAACCAAAAAATTCAATTTCGAAAATTGTAACAATTAAAAAATATTAATAACAAACAATTTCGGTTTGCACAATTCACTTATTTAATCTGCTGTTGAATTTATTGATATTTTTCTAATGAATGTAATTTTTTCAGAATTACATTATTTTGGTTGAATAGAAAATCCTTAAATTCCGTACACTTCATTCCAAAGTTGTATTTGGTGATTAATATGGATTTTCAAGACTCTAGTTGAAGTTGGGATTTTTCTGCCGTCCATAAATTGTTCATCAAAGAAAATATTCTTTCAGTAGGAACATTGGAATATAGGGCTAATACGGGACAAGAGTGACTATATACTGTCCCGTATTAAAAAAAATTCTACTGGGCAGCAAACTCAAATACGGGACTGTCCCGGTAAATTCGGGACGAATGGTTAGCGTAGTTATAATGGCTATTTCACCTTTAGGTGAATTAAAATGAATATTTAATGCTACCTTTTTTTCTTCTTTGAACCATTTGCTAACACATTTAAAATTCGTTTTTAAAAATGTTTTGGCTTCGTTATTCAATTAAAACTGCCTATTAATAATGCTACATAAAAATAAATCCTGTTTTTATTTTTTTTATTTTTGCCTTACCTTTTTATTTTGATAAGTAAATAATAGTTTTTTCAAATTAAATTTTGTTTTTTAAAGGTAGCTAAACTTTTATGAACTGCAGTCTTCTGAAATTTTGAACAATGCCTGCAACAGCTTTTTTCGTTTGACGAAGACAGTTTGAAAATTTTCAAAATTTCTTACATTTTTGATAGAATAGCATTTAGTGCTTGAATAATTATTATTTTCAAAGGTTCTGTTTTCTAAAAAAAAAGAAATCGTCCAAATTATTATTTATTTGAAATCCATATATACGAAATACACAAATGTACACACATTTTACATACATCGATTAACACACAAATATAACCAATACGGGCACAAAGAAATTATGACCCAAGCAAATAACTTGGGCGGCATAATGAACCTGGCTACGAGCCCTCTTTCAATCAGTGATGATATGGCAGGGGAACTCAGGCTAGATGGAAAATTTGATACAGAAACAGAAATAAGCCGTATCAATAATAGAATCTTACCGAATACAATAGACATCTATACCGACGCGGCTAAAAAACATAACCGCTGTGGTGTAGGGATAATATGCGACGGTCCGTCAACTAGAAGCTACTGCTATAGAGAAAGCAGTGGAAGAATTGCAACAAAGAAGAATTAGAGGCAAGATGATAAATATCTATACTGACTGCAAATCCATTATAAACACAATGGAAGGTAGTCTACATAGATCGAAATCCACACTGAATTGCTGGGAAGCCCTGAATAAACAGGGGGAATTCAATGCAGTTAGACTGCACTGGGCCCCGGCCCACTCAGGCTTCTCCGGCAATGAAAGAGCAGATGAGATTGCGAAAAGTTCTATAAGAGAACATAGGACAGATATAGAACCGATAGGGCTCTCACACGTAGAGGTGAAACGGTTCACAAGAAACTGGGCTAAGACCCAAGCAAATGAACAATGGCTAAACTCCACAGGTTCAACTCATACCAAGAGTTTCTGGGGAGGTACAAATAGCAAGAAAACGAAAAAGATCCTGAAATTAAAAAGGGAGGATCTTAGACTAATTACAGGGATAAGCACGGGCCACCTAATGCTCAGAGCACATGCAGCTAAAATAGGTAGGGCAACCACGAGTATATGCAGAGGCTGTGGAAGTGAAGACGAAACAGTTCTCCACGTCCTATGCCAATGTGTAACACTAGAAAACCTAAGATTGAGAATCTTAGGAGGAACGTACTGGGATGACTTCAGCACGGTAAGGGAGTTAGACCAAGGTAAACTGCTGAGCTTCATAAAGGGAATTGAATGGCTCAATGAGGAGCTGTAATTATTACGAGCGACTCTGAGAGCAGGGGTGCACAACGGGCCGCAAGGCCTAGGTGTAAGGGAGACTTGCTCCCCCCCCCCATCCAAACAACAACACACAAATAAAAAAAAAAACAACAATAAAAATATTAAATTAAATTTTTTAAAAAGAAATCGTCCAACATGATAAGGAAATATAAACAATTGTACATATATCGATTGACATACAACCAAAATAAAAAGAAAAATAAAAATAAAGCAAAGAAATAATCTCAATTTGATTTTACTACGTATACCAAAAATACGGTCATCTTTTTACAAAATATACCAAATACGATATTGGGGTGATTTCAAATCAACAAAATTGACTAACATTTTTTGTTCTAGATGAATTCTCTATGTATATGATTTCTTTATGAATATATATCAAAAATTCATTTATAATAGACTACTCATAAAATAAAAAATGAGACAACAAAATATAAAAAAACTTATATTAGCTAACTAAACTAATGATTTATATCTCAAATATATATTGAATATTATCACTCATAGACTATAAAATTTTGTAAAAGTTTCTAAAATTATACAATTCGAAACTTCAACCAATATATTTGCAACTATTTGCAATTGAAAATGTAATTCAATGTTCCAGTCCTAAAAAAATTCAGTCTACATTGCATTCATTATATTAGTTCTGTGGCATTCCTTGACGATGTGTTGTCGTTTTTATTACAAATTATATTTTAAAAGCTAATATAAAAATATAATTTTATTACTAATTATATTATTTTTATTTTTGTAGAAATGGCAGAAGGAAATGGAGAAATAATTGAGGGTGCGACCAATTTAAAAACTGAAGATAGAGGAGATGGACAACGAACTGATGACTATCCAAAGATTTTGGAATACGGTTTGGATGAAAAGGTTCTGTATTAATTAACTGAATTTTGAATAAAAAGTATATTTATATATTGACAATAATTTTTTAAATATAGGTTGCAGAGAAATTAGATGATATATATAAAACTGGTAAATTAGCACATAGTGAACTAGATGAGCGCGCTTTAGATGCACTTAAAGAATTTCCAATCGACGGTGCCTTGAATGTGCTGAGCCAGTTCCTTGAATCTAATTTAGAACATGTTTCCAATAAGTCTGCCTATTTATGTGGTGTTATGAAAACATATAGACAAAAAAGTCGGGCTAATCAACAAGGAATAACGACTCCTTCTACAACCATACAGGTTAAAGGTCCGGATGAAGAAAAGATTAGAAAAATTTTAGATCGTACGGGATATACTTTAGATGTTACTACAGGTGTTTTATTTCCTCTAAATTATAAAAACTTTGCTATCGATTTTTAATTGTTTAATTATTTATTGGCGAACTGATTGACATTAAAAGCTTTGTGTTCGCATGTATAATTAAAACTTTATACTCAAATTATTTGATTAACAACAACTTAATTAAAAGGAAAAAACATTAGTCAAACATAGTTATTTATTATACTAGTGTTGGTAGCCAATGCTTTAATTAAGATTTTTTCTAATTATCACAATCTTTTATTTCATATTCGATCGGATCTATTGTTTTATTGGTTTTCTAATCTACATTTAATTATTATTCGCTTATTTAGTTTTGTCTATTCTTATATTAAAATTTTATTAAAGTAAATATAGTAGCCGTTGGTGTTAATCCTTCTACATAACAATTATAAGAACATATGTTGTCTTTCCTATGCACATCGTTTCATTACTTTCTTTTTTTGTATCAGACAATTGCTTAAATCAAGCGTCAGTAAATGTTGCTCAGTTAGTGAACCATCACAATAAACTAAACTAATTTGCAAGGGTTAGTGTGTTAGTAAAATAAAGCTACTCTGCTATTAAAACTACAAAATAACTACTCATACTCGCTTAAAGTCCGGCTTTGAATGTTAATTTTTAACGTTAGTATCAAAAAGCTCAGACCTTATGTTAGTCTCTCTTAACATACGCGAAATTGGCTCGAATTTACTGTAGTCTGTAGAATGGTGTGAGATGTTAAAGAGCTCGACCGACCGACCGACCAAATTATCTCTAAAACTCATTTGTTCGCGAATAGCTGGTGAAATAATTTCACCGCGAATAATTTTCTGAACAAATATGTCCAAAAATATATAATTATAAATGTTCTTTTAAAGGTTTCTATCTTGGTTAATTAGGAAGATATGCTTGCTTATTAGATCTTAAGAGGTATTTCGAAGGTACCATAACCACTAACACAATCCCATAAAGTTGACCCGAACCATGACTACCATTCATTCTAAAGTTAAGGGGTGCAAGGGAAACACAAAGAAACACCATTGTACGAAATTTGAAGAATATTTTTGTTTTTGGAATTGGAAAACGTGCGGAATTTTCCTCTTTCCTTCCACCATTTCAATACCTCTTATATTTGTCCTTTACTTCGGGTAAAGAACAAATATACGAGGTACCCTGACATCGTAAATGTGTTTGCGATGTTTCGAATTCAATGTCGCAGATCGTATATGTAAATTTTAAAAATTTTACATTGTCTCATGATCGTAAATTCATTTTACATTGTATTCGCGACCCATTTTCACGACGGGTTTTTCAGTGACGGGTGAGTATCGAAATTTTTTTTGAATTTTAAAGTTTTAATTTAAACTTTGGTCAGTTGAATTTTATTTTTGTGGTGGTGAACTCCCTAATTTAACAAAAACAAAAAAAACAATGAAAGAAAAGTAAGTAAATATTAATTTATACTTTTCAAAGATTGTTTCTGTAGAATTTTTGACATTTCATTTTGACGCAATCGGAATTGTAAACAAAATACATTGTATTTTGACACAATGTGTAAAGAAATTTTACATTGTGTTATTTTCACATTGTATCAGGTTGAAGTTTTTTTTACGACATTTACGATGTCACCCATATTGAAATGGTGGAAGAGGTTTTTTAGAAACCTCGTGTGATTCCATCAGAACTGGCTGGTTTGTGTGGGTCTAGATTCTTCAACATTTTCATCGTTGCTCTTGTCCTAAAGTAAAAGGAGCAACATGAAAATGTTGAAAAAAAAAAAACCAAAGGAGCAGCCAACTTCTGGAATGATGGACTTCGAGTTCAAAATCACAACGAGAACAATATATGGAATGGTAGTAATATAATTAACTTTCCAGCGATAATTTTAATTGAAAATGGGGCTAAGTTTCAGTGCTCTGCTTTCTTTTGAAATTTTCTGTAAAATGTAAAATCAAGCAGAGCATGTATTTGCAGAGCACTAAATGACAGGACAGCGCACAATTAAACATTAAACAATTTGGAACTACCTAGAACAACTTAGAACACAAAAACTAATTAACGCTTTTTTGTATTTTTCTGTTCTACAATTTCAGTTTTCAAAATTGCTAAGAAATTTGCAAAATAATCTTTTTCATTAAATTTCCAGATTTTTTAATTTTTGTAAAAATGTAAAAGGTTTTAAAATTTTTACCTTGAAAACAATTAAAAATTTATAAAAATTTTTCGAAATAATAAAAAAACAACAAAAAAAGTTGTCCAAAACGGATCTGGAAAAAATTAGAACAGAAAAGTAAAATTTAAAACAGTGTTGAAAAACTAATAAATAATAAAATTTATAAAAAAACAACAAAAAAAAGTTGTTCGAAACGGATCTGGAAAAAATTAGAACAGAAAAGTAAAATTTAGAACAGTTTTGAAAAACTAATGAACACGGAATGAGAACTTTTCTGTTCTAAGTAGGCCTAGAACTACCACCACCGCCCCTTAAGATAGGAAAATATAAATAAAAATTTTTGTTGCGGCAGGTTACGCCGACTATGAACTCGCACTATATATCACTTGTTTATAGGTTTCGTACAATTTTAAAATAAACCAATCATTTTCTATATTACAAATTCTCAAATACACAGGTCAAGACGAGGAATTCGTAGGCTTATTTTATTACTCATCGTAAATATTGTCACTTGAATGACAATATTTATAAGAAGTAATATTTTTATTTTTGTTTTAAACCGTTTTTTTTTTTAAGTTCAAATTTTTAGAGTTAGTGTAATAATAATAAACTTAATTCTTTTGGTGTTCAAGGTCAACGTAAATATGGTGGGCCACCTCCAAATTGGGACGGACCAACGCCTGGGAATGGATGCGAAGTTTTTTGCGGCAAAATTCCTAAAGATATGTTTGAAGATGAATTAATACCATTGTTTGAAAAATGTGGAATTATATGGGATCTTAGATTAATGATGGATCCAATGACCGGAACAAATCGTGGATATGCGTTTGTAACATTTACAAATCGTGATGCAGCTAATAATGCAGTTAGAGAGGTATGAAAACGTTTTTACCAGAAAGGAACAATGTTTAAAAGATAGTTGAATAATTGAATTTCCAGTTTTTTTTTTAGTTATTTAATATTCAGTTAAAATCAAAACTTATTTTAGAATAAGTTATATTTTATTTTTATTTTTATTTTTATACTCATATGGAAGCTATAAACACAAATTCCAGAAGGTTTTTTTTAATTAATAGGATTTTCTGGAATGTATGAAAATAGGTTTTTTTTTTTGTATAAAACAATAATTCATAGGTGTACAGTTTTAATAAAGTAACTATATACAAAGAGAATTCAGTCAAAAAAAGTCAGTTATTTATATATATAATATCCTAAAATTTAGTTAGCCAAGGTTGATCGTATTTTAGCGTAAAATTAATATATAGTGATTAGTAACTCATGATTTTAGTTTATTTTGTTTTAGTATTTTTTTTTTTTCTTTTATTTTGTTTTTTTGTTTGTAATTCAATCAATTTATGTATATATATGTGTATATATTTCTGTATGCAATAATACAACTTTGATAACTTCGCTTATTTAAAAAAAAATTATATTTTGCCTTTGCTCAGGATAGCAATTGTGTACATGGATCTGCTTATAAAAACCAAAATCTGCGCTGCAATAGGAAAAATGATTTGAAAGTTATTTTTTTCTTTACATTTTACTTGCATATTCTTATTTCTGAATATTTTTTAAATTATGGGAAACTGTATCATTTATGTATCATACAATTCTGAAATTGTAAATATCAAAATATCAGAAATACAAGTTTTCATAAAGTTTTATCAAAATAAAGTGATGAAAAAAAACCAAGGGTTTTTACATTTTCAAAATTATATAGGGTTTCTTAATAGTTATTTCGTATTTATTAATTATATGACTAATAGTGAAATTCTTTTATAACCTCAATGCACTCAAGAAAACCTGTTAATAAGTGCGAAATATAATGCAGGAGCTTCAATGTTAACGTTTAATTTTGAATAAACTTACACTGGTGAATAAGTTACTGTTTTATAAAAACATGAAAGTTTTAATTTTTAAGACCTAGTAGCCCTTCAATGGGGGAAGGTTCCCAAATTTTTGCTTAGCAAACTTATGATGGATCTGCCCACCCCCCTCCTGTCCTCACTTCCATTTTTTTCGGTGTTTTCTTCTACGAAATTATTTTTTTTGTAATATCTACTCGTGGTTAGAATTTCTTTACTCTATTTCAAACGGTGTAAAAGCTTTGTTAACATACGGACGGACGGACAGAGTGAAGCTATATAGGCACATTTTTACAAAATTTTTTAAAAATATGCTAAAAAGGCGCGCTTTTTAAAAAAAAAGTTCAAAAATAAAAATACATAGCCATACCCAGTGTTGCTATTGTTGCCCGAACGGACCGAAACTAGCCCTCACTGCAGAAATACAAGCTTTCAGATTGTACTCTCTCGTACAATATTTATTTCTCAAATTGTTTTCTGGTGTTGTAAGAAAAAAATATTTGTGTTAAAAAAATTCAGCTTTTATTATTGTAAAGCTTTACGTCTACGCTGCACTATCGGACCGACTACTTCAATATTGTTAAAAACATCTATTGTCAATTTCTGTATTTGAAAAAAATAATCACAAATAATAAAAAATCGTAGTTTTATAACGATATCAGAGTAAGTTTTTCAATAGTTTTCTTGCCTTTCATATAAACTATTAATATTAACATGTACTTATGTAGGTAAATTATTCTAAGTAAAATAAAATTCAAATTTGCTTTAACAAATCCAAAAATGCCTCGAGGTGTCCTTAAAAACCCAAAACTTTGCCCGTTGAAATAATTTTTTAGTGGCAGTACTTATGTTAAAAATAGAGTAAAGATCTTAAATCATATTCATAGCTACAAATGTAAAGGAAAAATTGCTCTTTTACTCTTTTTCATATTAGTTCATAAAATTTTTTGTTATTATTCACACCTATTCTAAATTCCCTCGTAGACTTTCTACGAAATATTGGCTCCGCTACGAAAAAAAAGTTTTAGTAATTCTAAATTCCCTCGTAGAAAATTAAATTTGCAATGGCAAGTTTGACGTTAGAATTCATTTTTTTAAGTAAGAATGATGTTTATTATTTTCAAATTTGTAGTAGGTATCTAATAATTTTTAAATATTATTTTAGAAAAAAGTATTTTAAGATTAATTATAAATAAAAAATTGTAAGATACTTCATATCATTTCTTTTATATTTTGATTATGTCTAGTTCTTTCGTTATTTTATCCTTAAAAATTTGAATATACGAAATACGAATATGCTACGAATGAATTACTTTTTCGTAGATTATCTCCGACGTAGTTGTACGAGGGAATTTAGAATAGGGGTGATTGTACCATCAATATAAAAGTTAATACATAGTTCGTACATCGATTGATAAAGTATATCTATTGTTAAGAAGTAAGTTCACTCACAATAGTTCAACAATGTATTTTTGTAATGTAATTTTAAAGGCGATCTCTTAGAAAATTGTCTATGTGTATGAGTATAATGTATCAGGTATAGGAACTACTGGAATTGAAATTTAAGATAAAAATTGTAAAAAGAATTATATACAATATGTATATACTTATAAATTAGCAAGAAAAAAATATGCAAACAAAAATAAAAGCAAAGACCGTATAACAAAGATCGTATTTTAAAAATTCAAGAATACGATGAACTAAAAATCCCATTTTATGATTTCTGGGTAAAATACTCTTTGTATATAGTAACTTTATGGTCTTACTTTACTTAGCAGGATTGTAAGAAAAGTATATTATTTAAAAAGGTATTTGGCTTAAGTAAATTTTAATTGTAAACGATTCAATTTTTTATCTGTACTCGTGTCTTATAATTTATTCATTTATTAACATCAGTTATTTAATAAATCGCAGTATTTGCTTTAATTAACTGCCGGCAGTTCTTTCATTTAATGTTAGTTTTTCCTTTTTAAATATTGATCATAGAATTTTTGGTTTTATCTGTATATATTTGTATATGTATAATATAAATCTATAAATTTTATTCAATGAATGGAAGTAGTTTTTAAGTACTTATTTTAGTTAGTGATGAATGGAAGTAGTTTTTCAACACTTTCAATTTTTCATTTCTCTATAGATATCGTATTGAATAAAATCCCAGCATATTTCAATTCATAATTTAATTTAATTAGTATTGCTTAAACCAACTTGAACCAACTCTAAAGAATAACAATCAAAAAAATAGTATAATCTTTTGAAATAAAGATTTTTTTCGAGTCACATATTTTTCGGTTTTATAATTTAATTTATTATATTAGATATCTAAGTAATAATTTTGTTTTCATTCTTTATTTTATAATTATACTGCTATTAGTTTCTTCTATTTTCATTCTATGTAGTGTACATATTAAAGTCTATGGTTTCGTTTACATGGTGTTAACAGTTGTTAACACATCTTGTTTTTATACTGCTTAAAAGCTCCTAACTTTTGCACTATGTTGTTGGTTGCTGTTGCATTAATATTATTTTTTTGAAGGGTAAGCATTGATTTTTTTTTGTAAAGTAGCTAAATTTTGAGCAAAAAGGTTTACAACGCTTTGGGGTGTTAACCTCGTTTTCGTCGATTTTGTTCGTTTTAAGGCTTTTTTTTTTATAGAAGTGAAGATGTGGGAAAGAAAAAGAAATGACACCTGAAGATTGTGGACGCATTAAATTCAACTATGTACTTTTAAAAAAAATATATCTGTTATAAGAAATTTCGCTTATAACGTGACTATAAAATTTTGTTGCAGCACAATAAGACATAACAAACAAAATATTTAAAAATTTGTAAAAAGTTGAAAATTGGATTGTAAAAAGAAAATTCCATCTAATCAGTTTTTCATACAACAAAGTCTATGATCAGAGCGAAGAATTTCTATTACAATAAGAAATTTGACTCCCTATTACGTGACTTTGATCACTATCCAACCCATACATGTTTATATTAATCAAAAACTATAAAAAGGGACGCTAATAGGAAAAAAAAAATAAAATAAAACATAGCTTTTAATAATCTAAACAATAAAATTAAACAAAAAAAAACTAGTTGAATTCAATAGATGATAGTGTTTTCATAAAAGTAGCGATTTGTTGAATATTTCAGAATACTAGCTTCTTTATTTTTTGAGTTATCTTGGGGACGGACAGGCGGACATACATTACAAAATCGACTCACTTTTCGCTTATGATCCGATCCATACCTTTGAGTCTTTATTTAGCTCTCTCCTTCTCTGCGTCACAAACGTGAACTATGTTCGTACGGGTATAAAAATATACAAATATCTTTATACCGGTAACATATGTATATCACTCGATAAAAACTATTCGAATAAAAATTTAATTTCAAATTTTTGCTCTTCGGGTTTTGAGATCAGCAACATTTTAATCACGTCATTTATTTCTAATTTTTCACATAGCTCATGTTCTATAGAAATAGTTGCTAAATTGTCTAGTCTGGTGCTGCTTAAATAATTATACCTGTATGACTATAAGTCAAAAGGGAATACTAAATTTACCTTTACGTTTGTAACACTGTGAAGGAGAGGGGCGGGAGGAACAGAATCAAAAATAAGTCGATTTAGCTACGTTTGTCCGTTCGTCCGCACGATAATTTAAAAAATAAAGGAGCTTAGGTTTTGAAATTTCACAAATTCATTTTTATTCAATAGCCATTATCGCTATTGAAATCCAGCCATTTTGCTTCACGAGTTCGAGTAACTTTCATACTACTTCGTTTTTTATATGAGCATTACTCATATAAAATTATACGTTTGAAAAAATTGTGCACAAATCGTTTTCTAAAATTTTTCCAATATTTCTATAGCAACCCATACACGATGGACCGGGTCTTCAACTTGGTACGCGTACTTGCGAAGTTGAATCGTGTATGGGCAGGTTGAAAGACCATTTTAAAGGTTGAAAAGTTGGTTGGAAGAAAATCAAAAAATTTTGCTTTTTTGAGTCCTAGGTTTGCATTTTAGTTTTATCTTGTATGGGCAAGTTGAACAAGTTTAATGTCATTTTGTTTTCTTTCTTTTCGTTTTCTTTTTTTGACACGAAAGATCGTTGAGATATTCCGATTTGAAAAAATAAGAAAATTATATTGTATTAAATAACAAATAATTAAGTAAGGAATTTGAAGTAATTATAAAATTAAGTTAGAAAAATGTTTTAAAATATAAAAAAATATTAAATATCATAATTTTAGAAGAAAAAAAATTAGATAGGAAAAACTTTATATTTAAATAAAAATTCAAATTTAAAATTATCAGATTCTTTTGACATTTAACATATTTTTCAAAACAAAAAAAAAACAATTATACGATGGTTCGATGGTAGGTTGAATAGTGTATATTAAGGTTTGTAAACATGTCCGCGTACCAAGTTGAAAACCTAGTCCTCCATGTATGGGCTACATATTAAATATTCATTCGTGGATCAAATTAATTTTGGTATCTTCAATCCATCTGCATTATAAATTTCATCGATATCCTTTTAGTTTTTGTTCATAACGGTCAGCTTACTTTTCAAATCCATACAACTTTTCAATATCTTATCATTAGTAAAATTTTTTAAATTTTGAATATCGTATAACTGGAATACACTGTTTAATGAGTTAAATGTTGTGTCCAATACTGGGAAGTAAGCATCGCCAAAACTTTCGTCGGGATGATAATCAAATTGTTAATTCTATTTTACCGCGAATAGCTGAAAAATGGAATAGAAACTCAGATTTTACTAACATTATTTCAGCTTGTAATTTTTATTCGGCTATCAAATTGGCATACGCATCGTCAGATCGCTTGTTTTTTCAATAATTTATTAAATTATTCAAATAATTTTTACATTAAATTAATTTCTAGTTTTATCATTTTTGTTTATTAAGATTAGACGTGATACCTCTTCGTAGGAAAATTTAGAAATGATACCAAATTGCTAACACTTCGTATGCTACATCTTCAAGAATTGTCAAATGTGATGTTTTTGCCAACTGACAGCACGTCAAATTAACATGGCGTATATATCTCTTTTGAGCCTTCAAGAATCGGGGTGATAACTTCTACTTTTTTAAATGCAATTTAATTGAACAAATCTTATTATTAATGACAGAATAATATGTAACTTCTCTTACCATAAATAATATATTTGATTTAATTTTGATTGAAAGTAATGCATCTTCTCACCTAAATATGATGGCATATATGTTTGAAATTGTTTTGAATTTTGTATTCTTCAAAATTGTTGAATCAAATTTCGAAATCATTTCTACAACTTTTAAGAAATTTTCATTTGTGGAATGAAATAGTGAACTTGTTGATCCTCTAAGAGCCAAATTTTGTATTACACTAAACGTTTAATATCTATACAAATGATGTTTTTAACGGTTAAAGATTTCCTGCTCATAATGGTCTATTGTAGTTTTATTTTCAATGGATTTACTTGATTCAAATAAAAATAATAGCCAAATAATTTACATGAAAAATAGAATACTTCGTTTTTTGTAACAGAATACAGCAACCAATTTTGTATATACATCTTACCATTTACCAAAGTACGCTTATAATATTTATTTGGAAATTGACAACCAAAGTCGTTAAAATTTTATATTTTGACGACCCCAACCACATATTTTTACAACCACAACCACATACTTTGACAGTACTTTTACCCTGTAAGCAATTTATAAATAAAAGAAATTTAATTTCCCTACGAAAAAGTATCTGAATAGAATTGTTGCAACAAAAACGAAAAAATAAATAGAAATATTAATTTCATAAATATCAAAACGTTAGTTAAATATCGGTACAATAAATATTGAATTATATTGAATTTGCCGGTTCTTAAAATCGACCAAAATCGGCCGCCTGTGTGCGGGGCACATATACGTCATATTGACGGCGCGGGTCTGATTATATTGTTTACATACCGTGAACAATTTGGGTAATCTAAGAAATCTTACCCGATTGATCCTTTCTCTTTTAAAACCTGCTAATTAGACACTTGAAAGTAATGTAAACCCATTTTATATTTTGATTAAAAGTCTTAATTCACTTAACAAAATAAAAATGTTATTTACTTAGTTTGCATATGTTTGTGTATGTCGTGCAGCAGGAAATGTCACAAAGTCACGTGAAGACCTTACAACATAAGTAGCATAAAAATATATATGTATATATATTGTACAATGGAGTTGTATTTAATATTAGTATTTAATTGTTTAATATTATTTGTTTATTAATAACAAATAATATTAAACTATTATTATATAGTTTTATTAGTGTTTGATAGGGATGTTCAATTGATAGAACATATTTAGTATTATTTAATAGTATCTATAATTTTAACTTAGTAGTTTTCGTATTTGTTGGTATTTGTTTTTCTTTTATTTTGTTTGTAAGTCAATCAATCAATGTATATATATATATATATACCTTCATGTTTATATATTTCTGTATGCAATAATACAATTTTGACGGCTTATACTTTCTTTGTTTGTATGTTTTCACTTGCATATTCTAGGGTTTCCTTTTTTAAAGAAATAACTATTTCTCGAAAAACTATTATTAATATTGAAAAATTATTTTATTAATATTTTTTTTGATTGAAAATTTGTTCATTTATTTTAGAATTCTCAAAGGGAAAAAGCCTAGTGGTATATTTTAGTAAAATATAAATTTTTCAAAATTCCCTTTTACATTTTTTTTATAACAAATATTCCACCATAAGCTTAAAAGCTTCATCTTTAGTTAGCTCGTGATGCATACAAAAAAAATACATAAATTTCTTGTTATTGTACCATCTTTTTAGAGGTTAATGATGGGGACAGACCTTCAAGATCATAGTAAAACTTCATGAAACTTTCTCATTATTAGGACTTAAAAATTTCCTGTTTTAATTTATTTTAGTAATATACAAAATTCAAAGATGCAACATTATATTTAAACATTATCAAAGGTTTTTCTTAAATTTAAAAGGTGACAAAGCTACACACAAATTCCAAAAAAGCCTTTAATTTTAATTGGTATAACAAGAGTTCTATAGGGTATACTTACAACCTAAAAACGGTAAAAGTAGCTTTTATAGGCTTTGCAAAAATATAACGGCATATATGTTTACAGTTGCCATGGGGTACTAAAATTTACCGTTATGCGAAACTCAATTTTAGTAAATTCTTTGGTACCACATATGTTCTGAACAGTTCAAGTTAAAACTTGAAATTTTGGAAGTAATTAGACCTTCAGAAATTTCAAGTTAAAACTTGAAATTTTGGAAGTAATTAGACCTTCAGAAATTAGTACGAGTCAGTTAACAAATATAAAAAATTTCGTATAAGAAATTATTTAATTAAAATTACAATCTAATAAATTATGCAATTACAATCAATTTTAGTTTAAAAATAATTAGTTTTAATTCTATAATTTTGCTTATTTCCTCTATTGCTATCTAGAACTATGTAGTAATTCAATGACATAATACTATTATAAAGAGAATCAAAAATGAGGAATATTCTTTGAATTTTTTTTTCTGTTGTATACTATACGTGTATACGTGTGTATACCGATTATCGCAGGTAGCTATGAAATACAGGTAGAGTGTTTTTATATTGTTTCTATTCCTGCAAAATATCTAATAGCTTTACTTATTAGCAATTAGCGTATTATATTATTGACAGCAAATGCTTTAGAAAACAACATAAAAATCTATTGTATATAAAATTTTACACATTCCATATATAATCTAATATAATTTGAATGTCATTACTTGATTATTATAATAGTTGCTTACATTTAAAATAAAATTACAGAAACAATATATAGTTAGTAGAAGTGAAAGAATTTAAGTCCTTTGGTGTTGGTTAAATAGAATCCGATTCAAAATATAAATCTAGAATATGCAGTTGCTGGTCTTCAAAGCTTGAAATTGAATTTATAGTACGTAGTGTTTGGCTCAAAACTACTAAGTTAAAATTATAGATACTATTAAATAATTCTAAATATGTTCTATCAAATTTAAATTTAATAAATAGAGAAAAAGTTCATAAATATAAAAGAAGAACAAAATATTGAAATACCTAAAGCTAGAACCACAAAGAAACAAAAAAGTTTAAAATGTAGTGCTTTTAAATTTTTTAATTCATTACCCCTAAACATTAGGTATTGTTTAATAGAAAAGTTCAAAAGTTTAATAGTTTAAAAATATATAGAATATAGAAAATAAATATAGAATTAGAAAATAATATAAGTCGGTTAGCAAATTTCTTTTTGTGAAGCCCACTGTTTAGGAGTTGTAAAGAAGAGGGTATGTATGGGTTTTTATATACACTTATCCTCGATTTACGCGATTTCCTGTTCCTGAAAACTTGTGTAAATCGAAATCAAGTAAACCAAATAAAAAATTACCTATTTCGAATATATTTAAAATTTTTAGCTTTACACTTGTTTTAATAACTTTTCTTGCTTCTTTTTTCCATGATTTGTATATTACAACAACAGAGTAGAAATATGAAATAAAAACGAGGAAGAGTGTAGTAGAGTAGACTGTGTCAACTCTGGGATACCCGTATGACCGTAACATATACATTATATCATATGGTTAATTAGTTTTGGCAAAATTTCAAACATACCAGCTTTATTAGCTGAAATATAATGCTCATATAAAAGAAGGAGTTGTATGGCAGCTACTCAAACCCTCTGCAGTAGACCAACCTAATTTTGCTGTAACTTTGGCCATTACACTAAACTATTTTTGGCAAAATTTCAGTCACCCAACTTCAATGGGTATAGAGCAACGCTCATATAAAATAAGAAGTTGTATGGCAGCTACTCGAACCCTTTGCAGTAGACCAACCAAATTTTGCAGTAACTGTGGCCATTACACTAAACTATTTTTGGCAAAATTTCAGACAGCCAGCTTTAATAGGTATAGAGTAATGCTCATATAAAAGGAGTTGTATGGCATCTACTCGAACTCACTGCAACAGACCAACCAAATTTTGCAGAAACTTTGGCCATAAAACTAAACTACTTTTGCCAAAATTTCAGACACGGAGCTGTAATAGGTACAGAGAAATACTCATATAAAAAAAGAAGTTGTATGGCAGCCACCCGAACCCATGGACCAAAGTGGCTGGATTTAAATAGCGATGACGGCTATTACAAAAAAACGAATTTGCGAAAATTTCAAGATTCTAGCTCTTTTAGTTTATGAGTTATCGTGCGGACGGACGGACGGACGGACATACATAGCTAAATCGATTTTTTTTTCGATTCTGATCCGATCCATACATTTGAGTCTATATCTACCCCCCTTACTTCTCTGCGTTACAAACGTAATGGCAAATTTATTATACCCTTTGACTATATAGTCATACGGGTATAAAGACAACAAATATGAAATGACAGTAGATATGAAATGTCTGACAATTTATTATTATTTGTAACGGTATTGTTTAGAACAGGTATGTGCAAGTCAATTGAACGCCGGAGCCACTGAAGAAATTTCGTACGTCGGCATGAGCCACATATAAAAAAACTAATAAATAAAAAATGGTTTTTGGTTTTTATTTAATTCAGAATAAATATACTAGTTAAGTAACATAAAAACCGCAACATAAAACATAACAATGTAAAATAAATCAACAAAAAATAAAAACATAAATAAAAACTATTAAATTAATGAGAAATTTTAGTGGTTTTGTTTTGCCTTAATTTATTCAAATCAGTTACAATTTTTGTTGTTGAAATCCTGAGTTGATGTTCCAAGTTTATATCAAGGATTCGGGTTCTGTATTTGCTCTTGCAATATTTCATTTTTGGAAAAAAACTTTCGCAAAGATAGGTATTTCCAAACGCACTGATTACTCTGCTTGCATGTAATCGTAGTTGGGGAAACTTTGACTTAAGCTGCTCTTGCCAAAAACGTAACTTTAACCTGAATGCTTTTACATTGTTACATGAGTCGACTATTAAAATATTTTCTCCCTGTAATTTAAGATTTAAATTATTAGGGTGTTCAGTCAGAACACCAGTCAGAATCAGAGAGTTCAGAAACTTTGAAGTTTTCAATTTTTAAAAATATCTATCTCATTTATAAGCTCTAAAAACCTTCTTAAAACTTTCCCACGACTGAGCCACCTAACATTAGTAAAGTAAGTTACATCACAATATTCGGTGTCAAGCTCCTTTAAATATTCTTGAAATTTTCGATGTTTTGTGGCATGGGATCTAATAAAATTAACAGTTTTTATGACTACAGTCATCACAGAATTCATGTTTAGCACTTGAGCACAAATGTTGTCTTGGTGTATGAGGCAATGAAAGATACATAAATCGGTGAAATTAATGTTCATATCATTCATTTTTTTTCCAAAAGACCTAAAAAACCTTTGTTTCTTCCAACCATACATTTGGCACCATCAGTGGCAATTCCACTTAATAAAGATGGAGACAATTTATAATTAGAAAAACATTCCCAAAATGCTTCAAAGATATCAGTCCCTTTTGTGGTGTCTTTCAGTGTTTGCAAATTTAAAAGCTCTTCAGTAATATTAAAATCATCATCTATTCCTCGCAGAAATATAACAAGCTGGGCACTATCACTCATGTCTGTACTTTCGTCCAAACACATTGAAAATGCTTGAAACTTGGTTATTTTTTCATTTATTTTCTCTACGATGTTTTCAGATATATCGGATATTCTCCTTGTAACTGTCCGTCGTGAAAGAGTAATATTTTCAAATTCTTTTTTCTTTTCTGGGAGTAAGTCGTCAACTGCACATAAAAAGCATCTTTAATAAAATCACCATCAGAAAATGGTTTCAAATTCTTTGTTATCAGATATGAGACTGAAAAGCTTGCCTTTAAATTTTCTTTTACTCATTTTTACTCCTTTGGGTTAAACTTAATATTAATAATCAAAAAAATTAAGATAAAAAATAAAAAATAAATACCTTTTCTTGTAAAACAAACAAATCATGGCAAGTTAACAAAAAGTACAACTTTAAAATGTCAGTTACTGTCATTTTTAAATTTGACAACTTACCCAGTAAGTAAATAATGAGTGCTACCCAGTAACAAATTATTAGCTTTTTACTATTTCAGAATTTGTATGTTTTTCACTAGTTAAGAATTTGTATGTTTTTTACAACTTCAGAATTTGTAAACTTGTTCTCTACAGAATTTGTACACTTATTGCGTAAGAATTAATAAAATATTTTATTAAAATTTAAAGCAAAACAAAAGCAGTTTTTTACAAAAAAGAGCCACATATTACGTAAATCAAAACATTGATGTGAGCCGCAGAAAAAAAACAAATGAGCCGCAGGTTGCACATGCCTGGTTTATTGTTTTGTAAATCGAATAAAGCGTGTAATTCCAACAATTTTATTCTGAAACAAGGTATACGCGTAAATCGAAAAGTTTTAAATAGAGGGAGCGTAAATCAGGGATTGAATGTATATTGTTCTCAAAATAAATGATAAAATACTCAGTATAAAACACTTATGTTGTTTAACCCGTGGTTCTTTTTCATCACTTGTTTATACTGCAACCAAAAATTTAGATTGTAATAAGGATTTTAATGCAAGGTGGGATGAAAGAAATACATATATAGTATAAGAAAATATAGTATTATTGGAATTTAAACAAATTGAAAATTTTAGGCTTCTATCTTTATTCATAACATATAAAGAGTGAATCTAGAGAATTTCTTATTATACTTTCTGTTGAAGCTTTAATTCTCTTTATATATGAAAAATTAAAAAAAAAAAACAAAATTAAAATAGAAATAACGCGAGAAAAAAGTGATAGTAAATAATAAAATTTATATATTTATTAATAAAAAAGCATGAAAAAGTGATAGTAAATAGTAAATACATATTAATAAAAAGCTGCTATAGTTCAAATATATAATGGGATTTGTATGTGAGGATACTCGTTACATATAATTTTTGAATAAATTAACTAAATTAAAACATTAACTTTAGCTGTAAAAGCTTTTTGTTGTTTTTAACAGATTTTATTGTTGGAAATTTTTATTTATATACATTGATTGAACAAAAAAAAAAGTTCCGTTTGGCATGTTCGATACTATTTTCTGAATGCATAAGTAAAACTAATAATTTTAAATCTATATTTATAGCTATATTTCTTTTTTTTAGTAATAACTATGTAGTAACAACAATTATTAGATTTTTTTCACTTACATTTAAAGTATTTTTGCACTTGGTTTAATTTAGTAACAACCTGAAATATTAAGACATATATAGTAAATACCTTAACTAAGTTTATTTACATGTTTCAATTTCAGAAATCTTCTACAGGTATTCTGCTGTAATTATTTTTTAATTAACTTATTTATATATTTATATATCTTGTGTGCTCAAGTTTAAAAGTTGTTTTTAGTTTTCTTAATAATCTTACATTGCTTCAGATTATATTTAATTTTTGAAAAATTCATTGTTAAACTTAAGGTGCAATCTATTAAACTTTATATTTATATTTAAATATATGATATACATGTATTAATCTACGTTTCGAAATTTTTTAGTTTTTTTTTAAGATTAGAATTATTTAGACATGTATCATTTATTTCTAAAAGATATCTTATTTTAAAATTTTGAATATTCTTAGTTTTTTAATTTACTTTTTGTTTGTTTTTTCATTTTATAAATTTTTTTTTGTCCTTCGAAAACCTACAGCTTGATAACTACGAAATTAAACCAGGAAAATGTTTAAAAATTAACATTAGCGTTCCCAATCTGCGTCTTTTTGTAGGAAACATACCTAAATCAAAAGGCAAAGAGGAGATATTAGATGAATTTGGTAAATTAACAGGTAAATTGCATAAATACCAATAAAAATGAGATGATTATTAAAAATGTGTTTTCCAATTCCTTAAACAAAACTTTTATTGATGAAATTTTACTATCTAGCAGAGCATCCTGGAAGAATTATTAGAATTAACAATGACTTCAAAATAAACGCCAATCAGTTACTTTAATTTTGATTAAATAGGGTCCAAGTTTGATTAAATAGAAGCAAAGTTAATGACAAACTATAAGATTTTTAATTGAAATGTAAAACAAAATTATATACTAAAAAAAATACTCGCGTAAATACTTCTATAATTTCGAAATTGTTGGAATTGTAATTTTAAAACTAACTTAGTTGAAATTAAAAATAAAAAAGCTTTGTTTTTATAATACTATATTGTTAAATTGGCAATTCAATTAAAAACTACCAATTAATTAAAACTAAACCTCACTTGAAAATTCGTTGCGGGCAACCACTCAGCTTAAAAAAAGTTTGGTTTGTGTAGAGTTTTAAAGTTCGTTCATCCGTTTCGACGGGAGGTTTTACAAAAATACTTCAGGCTGATCTGAGCGATTGCTAACTTGCTGGAATGATTTTTGAATTGAATGGCTTAAAGTTTTAAATTGCGCTTAATCAAATGGCCATTTACCTTTTTTGATTATTCTCTCCTCTCTTACTTTTGTCTAGATTTAATGAATTGCTAAGTAAGACTCTATAACGAAAACGACTTGATTGTTGTATTACTTTCTTCCGAATTTTAAAAACTTGTTAACTAATTACACAATTGATTATCTTTAGATAAGTCTTGAATTATAAAAAATAAATTAGAAATCGCAATATTATATACGGAAAAATAAAGGCATAAATTTTATCCTTTAATAACCTAGAGGCTCTGCATGATATTATTCTGTATTGTTGTGTCGGATTTAAAATTATTTTGTCCGTTTATTTTAAAATTTCCTTCAGATCCATCACAAGTACGGGAATCAACCAATTTAAATATACAATACTTTTCTTAAACTAATGCTTTGCATTTTACCAAAAAACTATTATTCCACCCACCTGTTATGGAGACCGGTTTTGCTTAATACTTTAAAAAAAATTATTATTACTACAAAAACGTAAAATACAGCAGATGTATTATATTGTTAGTTACAAAGATAGGAACTGAAAACTGAATGCTTTCATTTACACAAACTTTATAACACACAAGTTTTACCTTTCCAATTTTTATAATTTTTGCGCGCTTGTATATAGATATATTATTTTCTGTCTATCCGGTTTTAAAGTATATTCTAAATTTTCTCAAAGTAAAAATCTAACAATTCTAGCTACTTTGTTTTTTAGGAAACCTCTAAAACGTAAAAAAAACGGTGAATTTAAGAGGGGATAACCTATTTCGTGCTTAAAATTGACATTAAACTCGCCATTTTTTAAAAGCAATGTATGTTATACTATGATTCAATCCTAGAAATTGTATTAAAATAATTTGCGTCTTTTACATTATATATTTTTTTTTAATTTAACGGGAATACTCAAGCTACTCTATTTTCATTTTCTATCTATACGCGAAGTAAATTGCATTCTGGTATTTGAAACTTAAAGCTTAAGTTTAATATTTATTACATTTATGGCACTACAAAAATATTTTTATTGAATAATAAATTTACTTTTTTAATAATATACTTATATTAAAAACATATTCGAATCATTTGAAATTAGTTTAGTTCAAAATTAAGAATATACTAAAAAATTTAAAATCAGTATACTACTAATATATACCTATTATACTTGATATGTATTGTACATGACTAGGTACATTAAATATAAGTTGAAATTGTTTCAAATAACAATAAAACAAATTAATTGTGAAACATACATTCATACATACACACACAAAATTATGTATATAATTATTTTAAAGTTATTTTAAACAGCTAAATATTATTGTATCATTTGAACAATTAGTTTTTCATTTTGATTTTTTTTCACAAAAAGAAAAATAGATAATTTTAAATTAAAAAATAAATTATGATAAAAATTTGTGTGAATTGTGACTAAAATTAATTCCAGCTTAATGACTTAGACATTCGGAAAGGCAAAAAGATTGGTGTAACAATTTCATATAACAATCACCGGCTATTTGTCGGGAATATACCAAAGAATAGGGATCGCGATGAATTGTTAGAGGAATTTTCAAAACACGCACGTAAGTCATTAAATAAAAGCATCCTAAACAAGGTGTAGACAACATTAACTATCAAATTTAAAGCAATTGAATTAAAAAATGATTGGCTATTAGAAATTTAATAAAACCCCTAAAATTTCATTGTCAAAATTCCTTATATTTTTAGTTAGTTCATAGTTTAAAATCTAAAATAATTTTCATGACATTCCAGTCTTTGTGCAGTGAGATGGCCATTATTTATATATAACAAGTGTAAAATTAAGTGATGCCGTTTTATTTCATGAAAATTTTTTTAGAATAAAAAAATATATAAAAAAAAGAATAAATAAAATAAATCAAATCTAGCATTGCCAATCCGCTGCCTTAAATTTACTTTTGAGCTTATTGTTCGCAAGTCAATTAGTTCTTTGCAAATTGTACATTGAATCCTAACAGGTCGATTGATTATCAAACTATTATTTTAAAATAAGCAAACACATATTTTGTTAATAAAATTACCGTGAAAGACTGTAAGAAGTATAAACGATAACCATGACTGCATAACTTTTTTAGAAAGTAAATAAGAATTTATTTAAATATATAAATTTAGCAATAAGGAACAAATTATATATTTTATAAATTACTATAATATATTTGAAAAGTAAATATGGAATAACTAAAATATATTTTAATTGAAAATTACTGGTTTTCGCAAAAAATATGTATTTGCTTATTATTTTTATATTCAGGATATTTCGAAAAGGAAAATGTGGTGCTAAAATTTTAAATTCTAAAGTTAGTGTTACAAACGGAAAAGTAAATTTGATTGTGCGTTTTTGGCTTTGAATTTCATCAGAACTTATATTTTAGTCTCGTTTTTTTCTTTTGTTAATTTTAACTTATATTTTTATACGTACAGCTGGTCTGATTGAAGTAATTATATACAGTTCCCCTGATGATAAAAAAAAGAATAGAGGCTTCTGTTTTCTTGAATACGAATCACATAAAGCAGCCTCTTTGGCAAAACGTAGACTAGGAACAGGAAGAATAAAAGTAAGTATCTAATGAATTTAATAAATATATCACGATTCGGTGCAAAACTCATTACTTATTAGTGTACTGTGTACTCTACAATATTAAATTATAGATAACTATAATATATAAATTATAATTCTATCCAATTTTGTTTATTACACATTAGAAATAATCAAGTATTCTAACAAAGTTTAAGCTAAATTTAAAATTTCGCTGATAGGTTTGGGGATGTGATATAATTGTTGATTGGGCTGATCCACAGGAAGAACCTGATGAACAAACAATGAGTAAAGTAAAAGTTCTTTATGTAAGAAATTTAACTCAAGATATAAGTGAGGAAAAATTAAAGGTATTAAAAATATTTGTTTTACTCAATAAAAGTTAAATTCACATTTAAAATTAGGAACAATTTGAAAACTATGGAAAAGTTGAAAGAGTGAAAAAAATCAAAGATTATGCCTTTATTCATTTTGAAGACCGTGATAACGCTGTTTTAGCAATGCGCAATTTAAACGGAAAAGAAGTTGGAAATTCTAATATAGAAGTAAGTTATCAAATTATTTTTGAATATTTTCAGTTAATATTGGATATTTCAATTTTTTAAGGTATCTTTAGCAAAACCTCCTTCAGATAAGAAGAAAAAGGAAGAAATTTTACGAGCTAGGGAACGTAGAATGATGCAGATGATGCAAGGCAGAACAGGAACAGTTGGGTAAGTTGTGTATTCATTTTATTACTGATTAGATTATTGTAGGTATAATAAAAAAGGAATTTCATCAGTTGTCTTACGTCCGAAAAAATATAATATCGACCACATTTTTTAATTTTTTTTTTTCAGCTCTTCGATGTAGAAATAATAAATCGTGGATATACTTTTTAATTTATTAATTTGAATAGTTTATCTGTGTTTTGCCTTCGACTTCGATGAATAATTCGGTTTATCAGAAGGTTTAATCAGCTTTTTAGAATTGAGCTTTGGTTATGTTTCTTTTTTCTTCCAATATAAGACTTTAATTTATATTTTCAGTAAATTAAATATCAGTATCGTGTCCAGCTGGCTTAAAACTGGACGAAATAAAATTTTTGAAAAATTTTATTTACGGGTTCTGTAAAGTAAACTATCTGAAAACGTCTAACGATAGGTGTTTTTTACAAGTTTAATAAATTTATGTAACACAAATGTAAATACGGTATTTTCATTTTCCGGTTTATGAAATTCAACATTAACAAAGTTATTGAATATTGCTCTGAACAACGGTAAATTAAAGTACTGTATGACAACACTAGATATTTGTGTTACATATAGAACTTTTGTTATGACATTTAATAAGAATATTCAGTTTTTAGGGAACTGTAGTTTCGTAAAAGCTACATTTAATTGATCAAAATTTTTTTGAAAAGTACAAAAACTTAGTAATTGCGGGGGACACTAACATTGATCTCCCAAAAACCACCAATTCAACAAAATACTTTCGAGGTAATAAGAATCATAAACGAAATAGATGTCAGTCATGCAACAAGAATAACAAATACATCAGATATTATAATTGACCATATTATATCTAATATATGCGAGGGAGTCATAAAATGAAAAATTTAATTGAAATGTTGGATTTGATTTTACTATAGTAAAAATACCGTAATCAAAGTAAAAATTGACAAACTCACTCGCGATTCAACTCAAACCTATGGCTCTAACAATGTACGGGTTACGAAATAATTAATGCTATAGCAAAACATTCATGAATAAATTTAATAAACCGTTCAAACTAAATCTAGCAGAAGTAGCAGATTCTATTAAGGAAAGAGACTATTGGTTCAGGGATATACAAAAAATCCGAATGATTACATAGAACAACCAAATGAACAAGAAAGCTCGTAACCGCACAACATATCTGGTAAAAACAGCGAAACAGTACTATTACAATCGGGAAACACAGGAAGCTGGCCCAAACGCGAGAAAATTATGGGAGGTCGTAAACAAGTAAATTTGGGGAAGGAATTTAACTCCTTCTTTAACCAAATCGAAATTCAACCAGCAAACATAGCAAACAATACCTCATACAAGAAAAACAATAAAAAACGCTACTAATCTTAATTCGATGTACTTGTTTCCCATAACAATAATGTTAGGGCTAAAATCAACACGGCTCCAGGAATAAATTTTTATTACTCAAAAGGAACTTAAGCGTGTTAAAGACTCAATTGCAACTGTTATAGTAAAGCTAATTAACTCCTCTCGAGAAACTGGAGCTATTTTTCTGGAATCACTGAAAGCTACAACATTCCGGACACAAAAGTGGTAATAAATCAAATGTAACAAATGATTGACCAATCTCTATATTACAAACCCTGTCGAAAATCTATAAGAAGTCGTAAACAAAAGATCGTAAACAATTCATGTGGTTTCTATTAATACCAGTTTGGCTTCCAGAATGCATCTAAAATGGAAGGGACCTTAGCTGATAAGGCAAGCTATATTAACGACAATCTGGACAAGGGATTTTACGTCGGTGCTATATTTGTAGACTCAAAGAAGGCATTCGAATGGGAATAAGAGGCACTCCTTTAAAATACCTCGGCAACAGAACTACCAGAACAAATATCAAGGGATTTTACGTCGGTGCTATATTTGTAGACTCAAAGAAGGCATTCGAATGGGTATAAGAGGCACTCCTTTAAAATACCTCGGCAACAGAACTACAAGAACAAACATCAGTCAGAAATAGTTCCTTCAGTGATGCAAAAACGCTCAATTGTAGTCTCCCTCAAGGCTCTTCGGACCTACGTTGTATCGGATTTACATCAATATAAAATACGCAAACCTCAAGGCTCGTTATAATATATTCGCTGATAACACTTGCTTACTATACAAAGCGCAAAGCTGGTAAGATCTTAAAAATCTGGTTAATCAAGATCTATAGGTATTCTCAAGATGGGCAACAGGAAGTGAACTTACAATAAATGAGATGTAACATTAAAATCTAGAGATATTAGAGATATAACATTACAGTGATGCAGAAATGCTGAAGTGTGGTGTCCCATAAGGCTAGAGGCATATAACATTATAATCTAGAGATATTAGAGATATAACATTATAATCAAGTCGTCATGTGCTGAATATTTGGATTCATACATGTCATCTAATTCTGCCTAAGGTATTAAGAAGCGTATCAAATTACAATAAAAGATACAGTACTAGGAGCGTTTATACTGAAACAAAATTCAATAACATAAGGGAAATAATCTTACCCGACAAAACTAAATATATATACAAAATATAAAAAAGAACAAAAAACAATATTACAATTAAAAAGAGTCCCGAGACGAAAGGCAGAACAACTAAATACTGCAATCTACATGAAATCCAAAACAGCAAAACTAATAAAAACGTAAATTATAATTCAATCTGCTACACTAGCGCTTCCAGATCTTAAACGGCTATATTAAAAATTCTGCAAATATTACCAAATTCAAAACACAGGCTATAAAGTTTATCAAGAACAATTTTCACACATTTCACCAATTTCTTTAGCAATATTGATCATCCAAATCTCAATGTACTAAATTTTATTCTTTATTTTCTTGTGAATAGTATAATAATTGTAAAATTGTTAATTGTTATTTTTTCTATTATTTCATATTTTTAATTTTACTTTTATCTTTATCATTATATTTATATTATTGAACAGACTAAATTTTTAACTTCACTTAAGCAACTTATTTAAATACGAAATTATATATCACTAGTCAATAATACTCAACATATAGAACTAATTTACAAGTTATTGTCTTTTCTACCATCTCATTGCCAGTTATTAATTGTAAAAAAAAAAATTTTTTATTGATGGATTTATACATATATGTATTTGATTCAAATTAAAATATATATAAGTAAATAAATAAAAAAATAACTGCTGGTGGGGGACTTCAGAAAAAGTTCATCAAATATAAAAAAAATATCAACATTCGTGAATATTTTAAATACATATTGAACCAATTTTTAATTAAAATTACTTATTTAATTTTAAATATTATAATAATATTAAAAAGAACCAAACTGTTTGTTAAAAACACTCGTAAGTGTTATTAAATTTAGTTATGTAACTGTTTTGCTGTAAAATTTTGCTAGAAAATCTTAATGTAATTAAAAATTTTTCTTTGGTATGGAAAGCTTTTTATATTTAACTCTTTCTGTTGAATATCTACACGAAAACTTTCTCATGAAAACTAGCCTTTATTCCCTTCGTAAAAGTTTTGTAAACATCTACGATAATCATAACTGTATACATTTTATTTATTAAAGACAGAGTCCCCTATCACATACAATGTGATTAGTGAATCTGCCTTCCCTTTCCTTTTTTGTTAGTTTTTATTAAAAAATTAATGGTTTTTTGATTTGAAAAATTTGATTGGAATCTTTTTTAAACTAAATGCGGTCCTAAAACTTCATTTGCCCAGGTTGTCCCCCTTATAAGTCTGCACTGGATGTAAAATATAAAACAATGGATTATGGTTTAATTTTTAATAAGTACTTTTTTAAAACTTTTTTTTTATTAAATATTACTATACACTTTGAATCGAAAAAAATTAAAATTTATAACATAAATTTTTTTTTTTATGTAATAAAAGAATTGAAGATTTATCTTTACCACGAAATATATCTCCAACCCATCCAACAATGATGCCAATAGGAGCACCTTTACGTGGTTTGGCTCCTAGAATACCATTGAGAGCTCCAATCACAACGCGTGGCGATTATGGTAAGTAAATTAATTTGAACGTTCTCTATCAGTATTCTATAAAGGAATACATTTACATATAGCAACGTAACATTATCTCTTTCTGTTGTAAATAACATTAACTTGTATTTTAAAAAATATAAAACGAGGATTTCATCAAGAATAAATAAAATTTCCTTATTAAATTTTTACATTTATTACCAACAAAAAGGTTACATTATGAAAAAGAACAATTGCTTTCTGTAGTATTTAAGTATTTTAATGTACAATTAGTTTTTTTTTCTTTAAAAATTTAGCATGTTTTTAATTTTAGATGCATGAGGATAAATTATTATTCCCATTAAGTGTTTTACCTTAAAAAGAGTAATTAACATTTAAAAATTGTTATTGTAGTATTATAGTAATGCAAAAACAAAATTTTAAATACTGTTGGCATATAAAACTATAGTACGAGTATTCATGTAGAACAAAATTTGTTACCCAATTCTGCGTAAATAACAGTACCTCACAGATCTGCATGGTGTGAAAATATATTTTTGTATTTTGCTATTTTAATATTTTTTACAAAAACTTGTTGCGGTTATTTGTTTTTGAACTAATTTGCTTACAAGATATCTAAAGAAAATTGTAAAGATGGTTCAAAAAACGGTATTGGAATGAGGTATCTGTAAAAAGATTGGTTTGGAGAAATTATTATTTATGTTGTTAGAATTGGGATTGGTTTTGGTATAGATTATATGGTTCTTAAAGTGTTTTTGGTTCAAATAGTAACTAGAGTTTCTGATTTTATAATTGATTTTTATTTATACTGGCGTAGCAATAACAAAACAATCATATACAGGGTAGTCGGGAAGGACTAAGGACTACTATAACGAAAAAATCAAATAAGGTTTTCAAGCAAAAATAGAAAATTGGGAATCTACCTTAATAAAATAAGAAAAATCTAAGTATTTCTGTTCTGTAAAAATAAAACAAAATTCCTTCACATTGTACTTAAAGTGAACACACGAGACAAAATAAATAAAATCATAGAAGGATGTAAAAAACATGAAATATGGGAGGACATATAAAAAAAATTGTTAAATTAAATAAATATCATTAGAAATTAGAAATACAATCGTTAAAAACAATAGGAAATTATGATAAATTTAAAAAATATATAGAATTTATGTAATAAAAAGAACCACACCCGCAAGGGACAGGTTCAAAAATTTTTTATAACTTGATATATTAAAAAAATAAATTATAATAATAATAATGTTAGAAATTTTTGGTAGTTTTGTTTTTGCTCTGTGCTTTTCCTTTGCCATGTCGTTGAAAAAAAACAATATGCTTTGATTTTCAATGTAAAGCAAAATGCTAATTTAAAAATCACCGTAAAGCAAAAAACCGTGTCAAAACGTCGGAACATAAATTTCCTATTATTAAAAATAAATTTAATATAGATGTTTACAAACGTTGACTCTGTCTGTGTATGTTTGTGTGTTTCAAAAAAATATTTGCACTGGTAGGAAACTTATTTTATGGAAAAATTTTTTTCTGCGTAGTTCCACCAGGTACGGGGGCAAACAATCCCTAACGTCGGAATATTTAAATTGTTGTAACAAAAGTTCTATAAGGAATATTTTAAATTTGGTAATGCCAAAAATATAAGTCACATAAATGTTTGCTTGCTATACGGTGCTTTAGTTTACCGTTTGTGAAAATCAATTGTTGAAAAATTCTTATCCTATCTTATCTTTTATCCTAAATCTTCCAAACGATTTAAGTTAGGTATTTAAAGGAGAGTTAGATGTATAATTTTTCTGATAGTGGAGAAATGTTATAAAATCTAAAACAATTCATATAAAATTATACTTCTAAATTCTGATTCTTAATGACATAAAAATGTAAAATGCAACAAAAATATTTATTTAACTTTTTAATTGTAAGTGATCTACGAGTGTCTGTAAAAATTTTAGTGAATTTTTCGATAGTTGAGCTAACAAGTTTTGCTCTACATGTTTTATGTATTTCATTTGTATTTTGGTTCGTTGTATATTTTAAAACAAAATATTCTATCGGAACAGATAATTTTATTCTACACCGTTATCGGGATATGATAGGGATTCTCGAATACGCAAAGTTGTAAAGATGTGATTAGTTTTATATCCAACATTTAGTAGTCTGGTGCACCGGGTTTAAGTGGCCAAACAACTTTCTGAAATGATTATCTAATAAAATTAAATGAGCAAACCAACTTATAACCGAGATAAACAAGTTGGGTGTTAGAAATACAATAAATACCACTTAGGTAATAATTGGCTATTATGAAAGGCTCAATTCAATTCAATATAAATTCAATATATACTCAATTGTATGGATCGGATCGGAATCTGAAAATAAATCGATTAAGCCAACTCAAAAACTAAAGGAGCTAAGATCTTGAAATTTTCGCAAATTCGTTTTTTTGCAATAGCCGTCCTCGCTATTTAAATTCAGCCATTTTAGGTACAGAGTAATAGTCATATAAAAAACGAAGTTGTATGACAGCTACCCGAATCCATGGGTTCGGGTAGCTGTCATACAACTTCTTTTTTTATATGAGTATTACTCTGTACCTATTACTACAGCTGCATGTCTGAAATTTTGCCAAAAGTAGTTTTGTTTTATGGCCAAAGTTTCTGCAAAATTAGGTTGGTCTACTGTAGTGGGTTCGAGTAGCTGCCATACAACTCCTTCTTTTATATGAGCATTACACTACACCTAATTAAGCTGGGTGTCTGAAATTTTGCAAAAAAAATAGTTTAGTGTAATGGCCAAAGTTACGGAAAATTTGCTTGGTCTACGGCAGAAGGTTCGAGTAGCTGCCATACAGCTCCTTCTTTTATATGAGTATTCCACTACACTTATAAGCTGTATGTTTGAAGTTTTGCCAAAAAAACCGGGTGATATAATGTATATGTTACGATCATACGGGTATCCCAGTCTACTCAGATCATACGGGTATCCCAGTCGACACAGTCTACTCTACTACACTCTTCCTCGTTATTTAAAATTGTTTTCTACGGCGCAAAAAAAAAATTTTTTCCGGAGAGATTCGACGAACCATTTCAAATTGAGCAAAAAATAAAGTTCTTTTCGGAACTACAATTACAATTACAATTCCCAACCCCCCTGGAACCTGCTTTTTAATTTAACATATTCTTTGAAGAAGAAATACTAAGAATAAAAAAATTTTTTGTTGCGCAGGTACTGCAAATATGAACACGCACTGGGTTTTGAGATAACATTTTTTAAAAATCAATACATAAATCGCAATTCGGACAACGTGATTTTGAGGGGATTTTAAAAAACATGCTTGGTAGCGATTTTCTTTGACAAAAAAATTTTAGACAAATGTATGGAAAATTAAGAAGAACAAAAGAGAAAATCTACTAAATTTCGAAATCATCTCAGTTTCCAAAAATCTAGGACTAGGGCTTTAAAAATTAGCTAGGTTTTGAATGTAAAGAATTTTGGGATTCATTCAATTAATTTTATTTTAGTTGGTAATTAGCATAAATTAACATAAAATACAAAATTAAACTAAGAAATTAATTTCAACTAATTAACTAACTACATATATAGTTGCCCTTTTATTACAGGTCGGTGCAAGTTTGAATAGAAAACCATTTAAACTGTCACACCTATTCTAAATTCCCTCGTAGACTTTCTACGAAAAATTGGCTACGCTACGAAAAAAAAATTTTAGTGATTCTAAATTCCCTCGTAGAAAATTTAATTTGCAATGGCTTTTTGACGTTTGAATTCATTTTTTTAAGTAAGAATGATGTTTAATGTTTTCAAATTTGTAGTAGGTATCTAATAATTTTTTAATATTTTGAGAAAAACGTATTTTAAGATTAATTATAAATAAAAAATAGTAAGAGGTTTCATATCGTTTCTTTAATATTTTGATTGTCTAGACCAGCGGTCGGGAATCTTTTTTAAGTAAAGAGTCAAATCAACAAAAAATTTCAAAAAAATGAAATTTAAGAGCCGCAGTCACAGACATATTCGAGCTAAAAACTTGTGTAGCATTAAAAAATTTGTATATTACGAAATGACTTATCTTATTTAATGGCAGGATTTTCCCTTCTTTATAATAAATAAAACAAAACACATATTTTTAATTTTTCAATATTTATTAAAGTTTATGATAATATAATATTAAATTATGAAAATTGTGATAATATAATATTGAAGTTATGAATCAAATAATATTAAACATTTATTAGTGAGACTTTTGAACTTGTATCATTCCAGCCAACTTTTTTAAATTTGGCACATATTTGGTGGTTTTCAATTGTAACAAAGCTTTTAAACTTTCATCTGTCAGCCTGCTCCGGTACTTATTTTTAATGTAGTTCATGGAAGAGAAAAATTGTTCACAATTGTACGTAGAACCAAAGAGTGTCAAAAGGCCAAGTGCAAGGCTCTTGGTGTTTAAATAATTATTCGGGAATGTATTCCAGCATCTGAATATTATGTCCTGCGGCGTGTCCTCCATAGTTGGTTGATATGTTTCAATTTGTGTTACCATGTGTTGAAGTTTTTCTACCCATATACTTTTATTTTTAATTTCCAAAAGCTCGAGCTGAAGTTCTGCAATAGATATACCAGGGAAAGCTTTTATGTCTATTAATTTTAAATCGCACTACAATGGCTGCAAAATAAATTTTAATGTTTCCTGATACTTCTTGAAATCCTGAAATCTGCTTGCAAATGAATTTGAAATTGTTGTGATTATATCAGCGAATATTTTACAATCTGTTTTCTCTTCGGTTAAATTTAATCTGTAATTTCTTAAACTATCAAAATATACAAACTGATCGTTAGATATATTCACCTTGAACAGTTCTAGTTTTTGCTCAAAAGTAAGAACTTCTTCTAATAACTGTAAAGCAGTATTTCCTTTTCCTTGCAACTTAAGATTAAGTTTGTTAAAATGTTTTGTCATATCTAGTAAAAAGTAAAAATTTTCAAGCCATTCATAGTTTGTAAGAAGTTTAAAATGTTCTTCGTTATAATTTTTCGAGCCTAAGAATAATGATACAATGAAATACAATGAAATGAAATTATTTCGTGAAAAATATAATTAAAGAGCAATTTAACAAAGCCCTTATTTTTTGCAATCATCGCCGGTGCTCCGTCCGTTGCAATGGATACTATACGATCAAAATTTATATTTTTACTCTTTAAACATTTTACAATACTTTCCGAAATTTCTTCACCTGTAGGGTGTCTTTTAAGTGGCAATACTTCAAGTAGCTCTTCTTGAACACCTGAAGATGTTATATATTTAGCCATTACATAGCACTGCGATATGTCAGTAACATCTGTAGATTCATCAACAGCAAGCGATATGAATTCTGCAGCATTAATATCCGAAAGTAGCATGTTTGATACTTCTGCAGATATATTTATGATACGTTCTTTAACAGTTCTAGCTGAGAGAGGTAAATCTTGTATTTTTTTTAATATATCATCATGATTTTTAAAATCTTTGAAGAGCGTATCAGAAACCTTGTACATGCACTGTTTGATAAATTCACCATCTGTAAACGGCTTTCCAGCTTTCGCGATCTCTAATGACAATTCAAAACTTGCTTCATTTGAAGTTGATGAAGATTTTACCCAATTTGAAAAACATCCTTGCTGAAGTAATGTTTTATTTTGTAATTCTTGAATAGCTTTTTTTCTACTATCGCCGTCTGAATACTTAACGCTGAAATCTGAATGTTTTCCATCAAAGTGTCGTTCTATATTGCTTGCTTTATTGTTCTGCATCCTTAAATTACAAATCAAACATTGAGGTTTCCCATTAACTTCTATAAATGCAAATCGTTCAGTCCACATTTTATTGAAACTTCTGTTTTCATCAATGATTTTTCTTTTTCTTGCATTCATTGTGGTTCAATAATTCAATTGAATTATTAACAAAACTTAAATTATCGATTGTATTTAATAACTTTAATTATTTAATAAATTTTTGAAATGCACAGCAATAAAACCTTACCAATTCAAAAAACACTAGAAAACTAATTCACGAAACTTATATCGTTTGTTTCTTAGGTGATGATTTCAGAAACATACTGAAAACATTACATGGCAACAGCGAATTTTTTTAAAAATATTATTCAAATTAAGAGCCGCAGGTTTTGAAGCTAAGAGCCGCCGGTTCCCGACCGATGGTCTAGACTCTAGAAATATGAATATGCTACGAATGAATATTTCTTTCGTAGATTTTTGCACTTTTCGTAGCGTTAAGTCGGAATTGAGAATTACTTTTTCGTAAACTATCTCCGACGTAGCTGTACGAGGGAATTTAGAATAGGGGTGTGTATGTATGTGTATGTATCTTTTTTCCGCACCAAATCGTAATTGAAAGAAATTTGGTGCGGAAAAAAGAAACATGGAAAGAAAAAAGAAACATCGTTTTTGTTGTTTCTGAAAAGAAACATCTCATTGTTAATTCTTTTCTTTTCTATTTTAGTTAACTAATAATGATGCATAAATAGTTCTCTGATAATTTGTTTTCTAGATACGTATTATGAAAGAAAATTTATTTATACATTACATACCTATGTTTTAGCATTGGTTTTAGTTAGATAATAAATTAAAAGATAATTCCGCGCACAAATAAGCTTCCCATTTTGGTGTGCCCAATTACTATAGAATAATATGTATCTAGTTAAAATTATATAATTTAAAAAAAAATTATCAGGCACCTTTTTAATTCTTTCAAGATGTTTTTTAAATATTTATCTCTATAAATCTACATATCATATTTTAAGGAAATATTTTGTTATATTAGTCAATTGATTATTCTGGCATGAGTGCGCGCGCATATTCGTAGTATAAGTAAGATCAGTTATTTATTTGCATGTTTATTTATTTTAGTAGCGAAAGCAAATACATTAATCTTATTGTAAATAATAGAATAAAATTTTAGACTTGCTATTAGTCAAAACTCATAACTAAATAATTATATGTACTTTAAAAAAAAAACAAAAATGGAAATTTATAGATTATGATTACGACTTTTATGGGTATTCGGATTATCGTGGTGGATTCAATGAGTCATATTATGAAGATTATTATCGTACTTATGAAGGAGAATATTTTTTTGATTATCCACCAAGTGGGGTATCACCATCTGGAGGTCCCGTTGGTGGAACACAAAGAACTACTAGAAACAATAATAACGTGGTGGGTCAACATTAATGCTTTTATTTAACTAATATTTTTTTTTTTATTTATTTATTTTTTTTGTTTACTACTTCATTTTTTCATTCTACGTAATATGATGTAATATACAATTAAAGATTATTTTGGATACGATATTTGAGTTTCATTACCTATAAAAGGTTATGAATTTCACTATTCTATTAAAGAAATATATTAAATTATTATCATAAAGAAACAATAGTTAGGACAAAAAATGTTAGTCAATTTCTTCAAAAAATTTGTTTACCTTGAAATTCCACTGTGATAAATTTATTTTTTACCGTAATAATAATAATACTAATAGTTAGATAGAAAACTTAATTTAAATTATGTTGAATTTATCACGACAGATGTTTGTTTTATTAAAAAGCTTTTCATTGTTTTTCGTCATTACCGTAAAATATTTCTATAGATAATAATAATTAAATAAAAAAAGAGCTGTTGTTACTTACTATAAATTAATTTGTTGCGCACAATTGTACATGAATGAACATGGTGTTTAATCGTTTTATAAATGTATTAAGAACTGCGAGAACTCAATTTTTAGCACATTTTCAAAATATTTTGTAAAAATGTGCCTATACAGTTTCACTCTGTCCGTCCGTCTGTCTGTCCGTATGTTTACAAAAACTTTTACATCGTTTGAAATAGAGAAAAGAAATTTTAACCACTAGTAGGTATTACAAAAAAAATTATTTCGTAGAAGAATTTTTTTCTGTAGCCCCACCCGTTACAGAGCTGCAGTCCCCTAAAGTTGGGAAAAGCCCTATATTCAAATTGTTATAACAAGAGTTCTATTAGGTGTATTTTCAATCTGAAAACGGCAAAAGATAGATGGTTTTATAAATTTTTAAAAAACAGATGTTTAGGGTTGCCATACGGTACTAAAATTTACCATTATGCAGCTATAAGGGCCCGAAAATTGAAATTTTGCTATTTTTAAACACCTGTAACTTGAATACCGGTTCAATTTTTTTTTTGTAATTTACAAAATTGAAAGTTCTTTAAATATGTGTCAAAGGTTTTTCTTAATTTTGAAGGGGGACGAAGCTACAGCTCCCGCAAATTCCAAAAAAGCCCTATATTTAAATTGGTATAATAGGAGTTGTGTTAGCTATATTTTCAATCTAAAAAAGGCAGCAGAGAGCTGCTTTCTTAGGCTTTACTTGAATGTACAGGGTTGCCATACGGTACTAAAATTTATCATTTTGCAAAACTCAATTTTTGCAAAATTTTTGGCCCCACATATTTTCTAAACGGTTCTAGCTGGGGTCTTGAAATTTTGGGAGAAGTTAGAACTTCAGAAATTAGTAGGATCGGTTAACAAATTTTTTTTGTCACATCCCCTGTAGAGCAGCTATAAGGGCTCGAAAATTGAAATTTTGCTATTTTTAAACACCTGTAACTTGAATACCTGTTTAAATTTTTTTTGTTAATATACAAAATTTTAAGGTCCGACATTATATTTTAACATATGTTAAAAGATTTTCTTAAATTTAAAAGCGGTTCTTTAAATTGAAGAAAGTGTCTGTCAGTTTTAACCATTTTTGCTTATATAGTAAAATTCTAAATAAAACTCCAAATTTTGGTAGAATTCGCAATTTAATTCCTTGAACCTAAAAAAGTTGGGGGAAGGGGAGTATTGAGGATTAGATCTTGAGAAATTGGGGAACCTTCCCCATAGAGGGGCTATTAGGACTTAAAAATTAAAAAATTACGGTTTTTATAAGTAAGTAGTAACTTAGTCACCAAAGTATTATTTCCTAAATTAAACGTTAACATTGAAGCTTCAACATTATATTCCGATAAAATACTTAGTATGAAACACTATATTATTTTGAAAATGTGCTTTTTTAAAAACCCTTGGTTTTTTTCATCACTTGTTGGAATTGAATAGAATTAGGTTAATCATTAAATTTAAGGAATTTATAGCAAATACCTATTATTGATTAACATTTTTTCTACATGAATACTCTGTTTAGGTATGTACATATATTATCTTTATGATATAATTCTATAATTAGTATTCTCATTATTCCAACCTGATTCATGAAAAAGGGATATCTCATAATAACAGAGAAAACGTCTCAAAATTAACCCCTATTTTATTAAAAATATAAAAATTATAGTGCACATAACAGCTTAATTTTTAATAGCGTAATTTTAAGTTGCTTGTCAAATTTAAATACTAAAACAATTATTGTGTAAAAAAGTTACTAATAGTTTTACATTAAAACTTAGCTTGGAAGCTGTTGAATAGTAAGTTGAAATTAAAATGTTTATATTAAGATAATATAAAATATATTAAAAAAGCTTGTAGATATTATAGAAAAATTAAGCAAAATGATACAAAATTTTATTTAAATGTCTACGTATCAAAAAAAAAAACTATGTTTATATTTCTAAATATATCGTTAATTTAATATTTTCATTTACACAATAAGACCAATTGCTCAATAAAATATAAATATTAATTGGTAATGGCCATAAATTAAATTGAATGTACCTTAATTTACCAGCAGGCTAAAGTATGTAAAATTATAATTTCACTGTCATTTTACACGAAGGTACAATAATAAAAACTATAGAAAATATGAAACGAATTTGTACCTTTATTTACAGTAGTAATATATATACTTTTGTACATATATATATTATATCATTAGTTGTATCATTGATTAAGAATTATATTATATAAATAAACATTTTCATGTTAAAAATTTGTATGAAATTTTACTCGTATATTTTTTCAAATTCTCTCAAAACTGTTGGCATATTTTAAATGTATTGTAATTGTAACTAATAACTAATAACTAAGTATTTCTATTTTATATCTTTATTTTTATTCTCTCAATTTATACCAATTAAATTTGTAGACCATTTTTCACTCTACATAATAGTACATGTAACATAACTTGATTCATGAATACGATAGCAAAGAAAAGAAAAAATCACAAGAACAAGAAAAACAAAAAACAATGATTTTTTCATTCATAAATTCATAGTTCTATTTTTCGAATTGATTTCTTTTTTTCTAAAATATAATTTAATTTTCGGAAGATCACAGCGCTATGACGCTATAATAAATCATAAAAAAAAATGATTCTAGGCTCGTTTATTCGTCAATTCATCGTAAACAATTTATTATTATTTAATTATTTAACTCTGGTAGCCAGAACCATCGCGCGATTGTTCTGGCTACCAGAGTTAAATAATTAAATAATAATAAATTAAGTTAAATATTGAAATAATGATAAATTATATAATAAATAATTTATTTATTACAACGTTCATTATTAATATTTTTTAATAAATTATATGATAAATTATGATGTCAATAATTAAAAACTTTATTACTATATTAATATTAATAAATTATCGCGGGATTGTTTCGGCTACCAGAATTAAATAATTAAATAATAATAAATTGAGTTAAATATTCAAATAATGATAAATTAAACATAACGAAATTTATTGTGTACACAAAAATAAAAAATGAAAAAAACAAAAACAATATTACATTAGGTATCGGATATTCATCGCAATAAACTTCGCGATGAATATTTCCTTGCGATGAATTGCTTGCGATGAATTGGCTTACGATGAATTGCTTGCGATGAATTACTTGCGATGAACTTTGCTGTGAATTTATTATTGCGATAAACTAGCCGGATACCAAAAAAATGATATCAATATGTTATTGAAATCTATAAAGTTAGATTTTAAAATAATTATTTTAGAACATTTATATGCATACATGTTTTTATAGGTCTGTACGCATGTACATACAAAATTAAATAATTTTTTAGAAAAAAAATCAATTCGAAAAAATGAACTATGAATTTATGAATGAAAAAATCATTGTTTATACTAGTATGACTATGTCAAAAGGGTATACTAAATTTGCCATAACGTTTGTGACGCAGAGTTGGAGTAGTAGGGGGTAGATATAGAGTCAAGTGTATGGATCGGATCAGAATTGAAAAATAAATCTATTCTGCTATGTATGCCCATCTGTCCGCCCGTAATTACGATAACTCAAATTAAAGCAGCTAGGATTCTGAAATTTTCAACAAATCAGATTTATGAAAAAACCGTCATCGCTATTGAAATTTAGCCAGTTTTTACAACGGGCTCGGGTAGCTGGCATATAACTTCTTTTTTTATATGAGCCTTATTCTGTACTTATTAAAGCTGGGTATCTGAAATTTTGCCAAAAGTAGTTTAGTGTAATGGACCGTGTTACTGGAAAATTTGGTTGGTCCACTGCAGAGGGTTCGAGTAAGTGCCATGCAACTCCTTCTTTTATATGAGCATCACACTACACCTAATAAAGAGCTGTATGTTTAGAAATTTTGCCAAAAGTAAGTAGCCGGATGATAGAATGCTAATATTACGGTCATACGGGTATCCCAGAGTTGACACAGTTTACTCTACTACACTCTTCCTCGATTTTTTTCACATTACATGTACTATGTTGAGTGAAAAATGGTCTACAAATTTAATTGGTATAAATTGAGAGAATAAAAATAAAAATAAATGGTATAAAATAGAAAAAGTTACAATACATTTAAAATATGCCAACAGTTTTGAGAGAATTTGAAAAAATATGCGAATAAAATTTCATACAAATTTTTAACATGAAAATATTTATCTATATATAATTTTTAATCAATGGTTATATGGAATTCTCTATTTTGAATTTAAGCCATGACTAAAATAAAGATGAAATTGTTAAAACAGTTTTAAAAAAATATTTAAATTAATTTACAGTTACTTACCAGCTAAAAAACATAAATAACTGCAATCATTTTACCAAAATTTTAAAATAAAGCTTATAAAAATTTTAATTCCTAATTTTTTTTCATACGTACGTAATAGCTTTGATTAATGATTTGATTAAAAATGTATAGATAAACATTTTCATGTTAAAAATTTCTATGAAATTTTCGCATATTTTTTTGACAAATACCCTGACATCGTAAATGTCTTTGCGACGTCGTGAATACATTGTCGCATGATCGTAAATGTAAACTTAAAAATTTCACATTGTCTCATGATCGTAAATTCATTTTACATTGTGTTCGCGACCCATTTTCACGACGCGTGTTGTTAAATTGAGTATCGAAAATTTTTTGGATACACAAAAAAAAAATTTTAAGTTATTTAAATTTTGAAGTTTTAATTTGAATTTTTGTCAGTTAAGTTTTATTTTTGTGGTCATGGAAACTTTTATTTCTTCACCACAGTCCAATAAATAATTGAAGAAAAATTTTTTAACGAAATTAATATCCATTTTGTCTAAATATTAATTTATACTTTTCAAAGAAAGTTTCTGTAGAAAAAATTTAAATTTTTTGACATTTCATTTTGACGCAATCAGAATTGTAAACAAAATACATTGTATTTTCGACACAATGTGTTCAAAAATTTTTACATTGTGTTATTTTCACATTGTATCAGGTTGAAGTTTTTTTACGACATTTACGATGTCACCCATAGTCATACGGCTATAAACAAGGATTTTTTCATTCATAAATTCATAGTTCATTTTTTCGAATTGATTTCTTTTCTAAAAATTGATTTAATTTTGTATGCACATGCATACATACCTATATTGATATGTATGCATATAAATATTCTAAAATAATTATTTTAAAAACTAACTTTATAGATCTCAATAGCAAATAATCTTTTATGAATATTTGAAGGTGACCAAATATTTTAAAATTTCTTATCACGTTTCAATTTTAACAGGAAATCTTTTGTTTTGAATTTTTCATTTTTGTTAAAATAAATACATGTTTCTAAAACATGCAAAATGCATAGTTGTGGATGGAATCGGAATGTATGAAATTTTATAAAATGTTTATGCATAGATTTATGTATGTATTCAAATTTCTATTTCTTAATTCTTTAATCTTTAGAGGTTTTTTTTTTGGATTGAGATCAATTATAATTTTGTTCTAACTGAGAGTTTCTATTAAAATTTAAATACTGTGACCAAAATCTATTTTTTTTATGGCATTGATAACAAAAAAGTATAAAAAATTGCTTTTTTCTTTTATTTTCTTTGGTATCGTATTCATTGATCATGTTATTGTAGATGTAGAGTGAAAAATGGTCTACAAATTTAATTGGTATATATTGAGAGAATAAAAATAAAGGGTATAAAATAAAAATAAAAAATATATTATTATTAAGTAATAAGTATCAATAGTTACAATACAATTACAATATGCAAAAAGTTTAGAGAGAATTTGAAAAAATTTCATAGAAATTTTTAACATGAAAATTTTTATCTATATATAATTCTTAATCGATGGTAATAGTTATTTTTGTATTGAAAAATATTTGCTTTATTAGCATTTACAATATTAAGGGCGTACTTCAGAAAATTGCCGTTTCATAAATTAAAGTAAGCGTTTAAATTATATATAAATAAATAATATTTAAAAAGTATCTTATGTACATTGTATGTTTTAATATAACATAAAAATAGCAGTATATATAAAAATATATGAATATAGAAAATGTAATTTTAAAAATTTTAGTTTTTTTATTTAAACATAATTTCTAACGAATTGTTTCGTTTTTTATTTTCTTTTTTTTTCGGTTATGCTTCTTGAATCAAAATATATGAAAATCTTAATAAAAATTGAAAACACATTTAATTTTGCAAATGAATTATTTTTTTTTTTTCGAAAATGTTATATATACACATTTTCGTAAAACATAAATCTGACAAATAGGGGGTTGGACTTGGACGTGGAACCACGGGGCGTGGCCGAGTCGTTGGACTCCATGGCAACATCAATCGTCTGGGGGTCCTTCCGGCAGTGGCGGTATTGGGGGTGGCATCTCATCGGGTGCCCACCGCGGGGTCTCTGGAAACACCAGAGGGGGTGCATGGGGTGGGGCAAATTTGCCCCAACGATCGTGGCATCCAACGCGCCAAGCCGCTTCAAAATTTACCAGGTGAGAAGTTGAATCACTAAAAATATAAACTAAAAACTTACGAGTAAAAACAAACTACGTGAACAAATAATATACATAAGTAAATTCAAAAGTTAATCTGAACATAGTGCTTTTTGTCTGAATAAAAGATAGTTTTACAAAAGCTATTGATGAAAGTAATAAAATATTTTTGCATGATGTTATATATTAAATAAAATATTGTAGAAAAAGATATTCAAAGTAAAAAAAAATACCAAAAATTATTTCTACTATAAATAAATAGGTATATAAATATAAATTATTAATTGCAATAATATTTTTTTTTTAATTGTCAACTTAAATGTCATCAGTGTAGAAAGAAATATTTTTGAAATCCAAAATATTTGAAAATAATGTTTTCATTACTTTGATTCAGAAGAACCGAAATTTAAAAAATTTTCGAAATTATCTTATGTTATACAGCCTAAAATGTATTGACATTTTATTTACCTATTTACATATTAACGTTCAGTTAAAAAGTATCAGTTAAATATTTTTTTGTCAATTCTCTTTAGTTTGGAAACCAACATTAATTCAGCCACAGGTACCTTAAGAGAGAGGTTCTTTTGCTAACCTACAAATCGCGTACCAATTTTAAAATATAAGCTTTATTTTTTTCAAAAGTACGTGGTTGCGATTATATTGAATGTTGTTTATTAAACATAAATTATGAAAAAAGGTATTAATAATATTTGGTATTTTTTAGATAACTAGTTAACTAAATATAAAATATTATGTGCTACTATTTAAAATTTACTTTTGTTTGTTAAATGTTTGCTTTGCTTTTTTAGTACTAAATATTTAGAATGCGCAAGTTGTATATTTTTCAGTTTTATTCAGTATAATTGTTTGTTGTACACAAATGGATTTGCACATTTTCATTTAATTGTTACCTGTTCTTTCTATTTATATAGTTAACATTTCGAGTAATTCAAAAACAAAAGTCCCGTTATAATAATATATGTCTGAAACGCGGAAGTCACGAAAAGCGGTGGTGATAGAGAAGTTCATAACGAACGAAAAATTGTTTTTGACGGAGAAGGGGTCTATTTTAACGTTTTCAGAGATAAGATTCTTCAAAGGAATTTCGTTAACTTTTTAAAGAAATGACAATATTCGCCCCTGTACAATTTAGAAGATTCATTTAAGTGGTTGTACCTAGATAATATATGTTTTCATAATCATATCTCTGCTTTGTATTATCTATTTTGAACTGTTTTTTAAATAATTGTAATTTTTGCATAAAAACTTTAAAAACATCTTCGCTCTTCGTAATCTAGAGTACCAGCACACCGTATATTAGAAGATAATTAAACCCTAAATGTAAACTAATGCTCAATAGATTTTTAAATTAGTAAGCTAATCATCTTCGTGACTTCGAAAATATGTCCAAATTTCCTTTATCATTTTCCTAAGATTTAGAAATCGGTTATTTCCTTTTCTTCTATTATAGCGTTAAATTAAATTTCAAAGGTAGGAAAAGTTAATATGTTAAATATTTAGTTATATTTAGATATTTTAGAAATTTAATATAATTGAAATTTCTAATAACTAAAATTTTAGATAAATACTATTATACCTAGTCATTGCATTAATTACGCTTGCATCTTGATTTACCAATGCCAAATTTATAACATAAAAAAGTACAGTAATTGTAATATAAAACCATAAAGTAAGTATATACAAACTGTATTGAGTCAGAATAAAAAATATTAGTTAATTTTCGTTTACTAATAAATAGTATTAGTAAAATTTTAAATACGATCTTTGTTAGACGGTTTTGTTTGTGTACTTTTTGTTTTTCTTGTTTATTTATAAGGTGATATGTATCTACATGTGTACATATTTCTTTATACAATTTTTACTGCTCTTTTTTTTTTTCTAAATGTAACGCCTCTGTATGTAAATTGTACATATTTTTATATGCTGAAACTGATACTATTTTGATTATTTTTTGTAAAAAAAACTGTTATTTTCTTGTCCTCTTTTTTTAGGTATGTAGATAGTATTAATCTCTATATGGATGGTACAATAACAAGAAATTTTATGAACTTCTATAAAAAAGAGTAAAGATATTTGGTTAACGTTTATAATATCGTTTTTAGAAGTATTAATTAGCCTTTTATTTAAGCAAATTAAATCGTTGAAAGAAAAATTGTTAAAAAATGAAGATAAAACATTAAATATTTCAGATAAAAGTTAAAAGAAACATAAAATTATTAATTAGTAATTATTTTTTTATTCCATTCTCTAATTCTCAAGAATTTTTCTCATCACAGTTCTTACTTTACTTTCATTTATTTTCTTTGCACGAACACAAGCAAACAGGGGATGCCTTTGGTTTGAAAATGAAGACTCGTTTTTTAAGCTTATGAATTTATTTAATTTTCAAGTATTTTTATTTATTTACCTTATTAATATTTTAAAGGGTTTTTTTTCGGGTGGAATTTGAATTTTGAAAACTTTTTTATGTACCTATGTTTTTATTTTTATTAAAATATTTTACTTGGCTTTTTCGCTTTTAGAATTCTAATATAAATGAAAACAACTTTTCAATATTAATATTACTAAAAGAAATAGTTGTAATGCATTTAAAAAAGGGAACCGAAGAATATGCTAGTAAAAAAATATAAAGGCTTTATCCGAAAAATAACTTCTTTCAAATCATATCTATTGCAGTCTAGATTTTTGTTTATAAGCAGATCCATGAACACAATTTTTATACAAGGCACAGGTGATTGAATTAATATTAACATATGAAAGCATATGTTAAGCAAAATTTAAAATGTATAAGCCGTCAAAATTGTATTGTTATAAACAGGAATATATAAACATGTAGCTATATATATAACGTTGATTGATTGATTGACTTACAAATAAAATAAAAGAAAAATAAATACTAAAACAAAAATAAACTTAAAATCATGAGTCACTACATATTTATTTTACGCTTATACGATTAACCATGATAAGCTAAATTTTATGATATTAAAAAAACTGGGGAAAATTTTTGTTCTGACTAAATACTCGTTTGAATATTCATATGTACTTACTTTATGAAAGAACATATAAATAGCTTTTTGGCTACACATACATATATCGACATATTTTAGTAAAAAAAGGGCCTAAGAAACCTCAGTACAATATTTAATTTAATACAAAATTTTGTGCATTTATCCGTTGTTTTATATTGGTTTAATTTAGAATATTAAATATTCCCTGCTGTCCCTTTTGGCAGTAGGTAATAATTTTTTCTCATGTTCTTTAATGATGCTTGTAAAAAAATTATTTCTATTAAAAATTAAAGAATTAAAGATTAATATAGATATGTATGTATATAAACGAAATTAAGAGAGTAATAAATGTGGTATTTTGAAAATAAATCAATTACAGCTTCCATTACGCTCTATGCCCAAAATTTTATCGAAATTCCATAAATAAAGAAAACAAAGAAAACCAGAGAAAAATCAATCAAATTCAAAATTCTTTTTATAATTAATACGACAAAAATATTTGGAGGTAATCCACTTTATTTGAATATTTTTAAATATAGATATGTAATACATTGCCAGAAATTTAAGTATCGCAATAATATATGTGTATATATGTTTACAATATATACGCATAATTATTGTAAAATAATTTAAATTATGAAATGAATCTCTGGCGATATTTTAGTAACAAAAATTATATATGTACATATATAAACAAAAAATTATATACTTATATATATATATATTTAAGTATATATATATATATATTTTAAGAAACATTTTTTTTTGGATCTATTAATTTTGACTATTTATATATATTCTTATTTTTTTAATTTCTAAAGCAGTAGTAGTAGTCGGTAAACGTAAATTTGATGGAAGTCACCAAAATCCAGGAGATACAAAAAGACGTTATGCAAGCGGTTTGATAGGAAATAGTAGTTCATGGGGTAGTCAACCTTTACCTCAACAACCATTAGCAACAAACGGAGAGCAGTGGTATACCGACACCTATCCACCATGGAGTTAAAACTTTTATATTTAGATTATATATCAAGTTCAAAAAAACTTTGAAAACACCAATACAAGAAAATACTTTAATTTAAAATATATTTTGTGAATAAACATAGTTTTGGTCGATCATATTAAAGAAATTCCTAATCTTATGCAAACACCCCTTTATAATACGTTAAAAAGACCATTTCGCTCATTTACGTTTTCTATTTCAAACCAGATTTACGATTATATGTACATTTTTGTTCTTTTATCATAGCAAAATTTCTTTGTAAGTTTTTGTTAAAAATTAAATAAATTATTGTTTTTTTTTTTTAATAATTAATGTACGTTTGTAACTTTTAATACAATTAAAGTATTGAAGAACAAAATATTCTACTATTTTATATATTACTTTAGATATTAATAACAATATTTAAAAACATAAAATAAGTTTTTTGATATACATAAAACTAAATAGGTGCTATTCTTATGGTAGTTAAGCAGTATTAAATGCTAATTTTTAATAAAACAAATAAACAAATAACATATTGTTTTTCGAGAATTTAAAAAAAAATATTGCTAACAAAAATATTTCCATACATAACTAGAAGTTTTAATAATACATAGATACAAATCAAAAAAAATATACTTCTAATATACGTATAAATTTATTGTAGCAGTTTCGAAATGCATATTCATATAAACAGGGTTATCTCGAATGTAAAAAAGGGAACATAAATAAAAATAAAATTTTATAACTCAGTATTCCAAAACTATTCCAATATTTAATATTTGATTGAAACGTCAGTCGAGAATAGGTAAAATGAAAATTATCTTTTGTATCAATTTTTTATATAAAGCTGTATATTTTCATTTGGTATTTAAAATTTTAAACCCTTGCACTTATATCTATACAAAATATTTTTGCAGATTTTTTGAAATAGAACAAGGAAAAATAGAGACTATGAAAGCAGTAAAAAAAAATTACATAGGTATATTAAATTATTTTTATTAGCTCAAAGAAATTACATTTTTCGGATTAAGATTTAAATTCAATTCTGTAAAGAATATCAATTGGTGCTCTTACGATTGTATGTAATAAAACTACGAATAATTATAAGAGTATTAATTTAAGCCGGAAATCATATCACAATTTCGTTAAAACCTATTTCGGAACGCCGTTTATATATACTAATGTATAATATACATTAATAGATAAAATTAAATATTTTAATATAGAAATGATAATAAATCACATTTTTGACTGATTTAATTAAGAATTATGGTAACACAATAAAATAATTGCTATTTGCTTTAAGGTATATTAAGATTTAAAAATTAAAAATAAAAACATACTGAAAAAGTATAAACTTTCGTCTAATACAATAACATAATTTAGGTTCACTTAATATATATTAGCTTAAAAATAGAAAAAACATAACACTATAATAATTCAGTTTTTTATAAGGTACATTGCAAAAATTTTATATTAAATATTCTCTTGCCAAAAAAGTTTTTAAAGAAGTAATAAATGTTTTGTATTAGTAATATAAAATTAATATATAATGTAAATTAAATTTTAATCAAATCCGATATAATTAAAAAAAAAAATTAGTTTATTATGCAGCAGGGTTATTCAAATAAGTTTGCAACAGAAAGAAAAATTGTTTTTGTAAAATATAATTTATATTATAATATTAAAATTTTAAATTTATTATATATATTTTTACATTAAAAATTATGGCGCGTTGGAATATTTTCTTGAAAAATACTGCTTAAATATCGTTTTTTTTTGTTAATTAGTAATTAAATGAAACCTATATAAAACCGTCATCTGTTTAAAATTGCAATTAGAGGTTTAAATTACTATTAATATATTTATGCGTTAAAAAAAATTTTGTAATAAAATACCGATCTTTTAAAAACAAAAAACGACTTATTTTGTAAATACGTTAATATATATAAGCACAAATGAAAATCATTTATATACACTTTGATTGGTGACGTTGACTTCAGTTGGACTAAATAAATAAAATATTAAAAATTCTATATTCATTGTTTTAATATAAAATAAATCTATAAATAATTTATAATTTTTAGCTTAAAAGCTTGCAACGTAAGTATTGAAATGCTCATGATTTGGCATTTTTTTTACATTAAGTTCGAGATTGTTATTTTTGCACAATGTCCCAAATTTGTTTGGGCCTTGTCGCTATTAATTATAATCTCGTATGGAAGTTTAATTTCACTAATTTTAGTATCATCGGCAAAACTAAGAAAAGTAGAGTTAAATGGTGATAAAGGAATATCATTGGTCGAAACTATAAAAAATAAGTGACTGCCTTCTGGGACAACTTAGTTTGAAATATAAGTTGCAGAAAAGGTTGATTTTAATATAATTTTTTAGGGGTATTACGAAGCGAAAACAGATTGTTACTTATTCATAAAAATTGTAAATCAGATAAACTAATTTGTAAATCAGATGATAAAAATGGTATTCAAAGGTATGTGAACGAAACTGGAAAATCAGTTTCGAAGATCAGAATACAGGGTTTCATTCCAAGAATTAATATTGAGAAATATATCCAGAGGGTGATAGTCACCGATATTTTTAAAACTTAAATTACTGGGGGATGCTAAACTATTTTCATACTCTGAACTAAAAACTTTTTCAAGCTGTCTAAATTGTTTATGACAGAACTAATTTGCTGTAATTCAACAGAATATTGAGTCCATCAATAAATGTTGATTCAGTACTTGAGGAAATATTATCATTAGTAAATAAAATGTTTTTAGTTTCAGAATAAAGTGATTTGATATTGGCAAGGTTAAAATTTTAGAAAATTTAAAGTTGCAAACTTATAATATATTTAGAATGTCATACGTTTGTATTAAAAATTGAAATTCTGCTGGAATTGGCCTGGTAACATATACCCATTTTTTTTTTGCGGTTACAGAATAAATATTATCTTTATATATACCTAAAAAAGTTTAATAAAATCTTCCCTTTAGTGTTTAGCATATTTATGACAATTTATCAAATTCATAACAACTGTTTCCATGACTATATAAAATCCGATAAAAAAAAACCTTTTTAGCACTTTTTCAAAAAATTTTGTAAAAATGTGCCTATATAGCTTCACTCTGTCCGTCCGTCCGTATGTTTACAAAAACTTACACCGTTTGAAATACAGCAAAGACCACTGGTAGGTATTGCAAAAAAAAATAATTTCGTAGAAGAAATAGTTTTTGTAGCTCCACCCGTTACGGAGTTACAGCCCCCCAAAGTTGGAAAAAGCCTTATATTAAAATTGTTATAACTAGAGTTCTGTTAAGTGTATTTTCAATATGAGAACGGCAAAAGATAGCTGGTTTTACAAACTTATAAATTTTTAAAAGACAAATATTTAGAGTTGCCATGCCGTACTAAAATTACTGATTTTGAGCAACAAGGTTTCATATTTATCAATATTTATTAATACACTCTGAACTCTGATTGTGAACCCATTTTGTAATTTGATTTTAATTAATAGGGTGGGCAGCACTTAGCATGTTTCAAGCGAGTTGTTACAAATTTTTTTAAATTTGCCAGCATGTAAATTGTTTCAAAATTTTTTCTTTTGTTTTTTTTTTTTTTTCAGATTCTGTTTTTTTTTGAGCTAACATATTGTTCTCTTAGTCCATGTATTTGTCTAACCTGCTCATGTTCATTAGTATTTTCATTTCTATTATTATTATGCATAATTCCATCGTTGTTTTTATTTTTGTTATCCATTATATTGACTTCTATATTAGTTTCAATGCGATCCCTATCCTCATTTTGGAAAATTCTTTGAAATACCTCCTAGTTCAGCACAATAAATTACCACTTCTTCTGTATCTGTTATTTTCTCTTTGAATGGCCACCACCAGTTTTTTATACCCTACACCTATGGAATAGGTAAAGGGGTATATTAACTTTGGTATGGTGTTTGTAACCACCTAAAGGAAACGAGCTAGATATGGAAAAGTATATATATTTGTGAGCAGCGTGGCCGTAGGCACGATAACTAAAAAAATAATGGAACAATCTTGATGGAATTTTAATTATAGGTTACTAGGACTAAAAGTACGACGGGGATTGCATATGTGTGAAATAGGCCATGAGCTAATGAACATATATAAAAAATCACTATATTATTTCATTCTGAATTCATAATTCATTAAGTACAGACGTAGTAATAAAAAAAAAATATTTAAATATCACGTGTAGAAAAAAAAAAAAAAGAAAATAAATTTCTTTTTATATTGAAATTGGATCTTCATTACTAAAATTAATTGAGGAAAAAAAAAAAAGCAAAAATCAGCAATATTAATAGTTGTTCCAACAACTATAGATTGCCATAAATGCAGAGTGAAAATTCGTGGAGAAACTGGGGTAAAATGTGCGGGAGTATGTGGTAAAATTTACCACTGTCAACCTAAATGTTCGGGATTGGATCAGTCAACTCTAGGAATTTTAGACGTAAATTCACGTTTAAAATATATATGTGATGAATGTATAATGTATATACAAAATATTGATCTGGAACAAGAAATGGAAAGATCAGTTAAGAAGAACAATGATTACCTAGTGGAATACAAAGAGGAATTTGACCGGGCTATTAAAAATAATGAAAGAGAATAATTGGATTACTAAAGGCGGTAGAGGAGAGATATATGGAACGGTTACAACATATTAAAACTGAACAAAAATATGAAATTGAAAAAATGAATAAATTAACGGAAGCATTCAAAATGGAAAGTGAAAAAATAAATAGCAGTATAAAAACATCAATACTCAAGAACGATGAACTATGTACTGAATTGCAAACATATAGCAATAAAAATTTGAAAAATGAAAATGTAGGTCAAAATGTATCATTTGCCGAAATATTAAAAAATGCAAGTGTCAGCAAAAAAACTGTGCCATCCATAAAAAAAGTTGTGCCTTTGATTGTGAAACCTAAGCAAAATAAAAAATGTGAACAAACTAAAGTGGATTTAAGTAAAAAGTCGACCCAAAAAATCTAAAAATCAAAAATGTCGAGAATAGAAAAAATGGTATGGTACTAATTAAAACCGAAACAAAAGAAGGTGAAAAAATAAAAAATTTGTTAGAAAAAAAAAATGGGAGATTATGAAATAAAAGTGGCAATTGAAACCAAACCAAGAGTAGAAATCATTCATATGGGAGTCAATATATGTATGAAGATGAATTAATAAACAAATTAAAGGCTCAGAATCCTATCTTAGAACATAGTGTGATGAAAGTAATAAAAATTTATGAGGCAAGGAAAACCATACCAGGTATGATGCCATACATAGTAGAAATAGATCCCAAAGATAATTGGGACACTTTCCTAAAGATAATTGGAAATGAAAAGGTCTCAATTGGATGGGAGCGCTGCAAAGTTTTTGACGCTATACGGGTTCTACGCTGCTTCAAATGCAAAGGCTTTAATCATAAATCTGCCGACTGTAAAAATGATGAGATTTGTGTCAAATGTCATCAGAAGCATAAAAGTGCTGAATGTAAAAAGGATGACATCAATAAATGCATAAATTGTTTAAAAGTGAATGAGAAGCTAAAACTTGGTTTAAATGTTGATCATAATACCTTTAGTGTGATGTGTCAGGTATATCAAAAAAAGCTGAGTATTAAAAAACAAAAGATTGGATATTAGCAATTAAAGACTAATTTTACGGAAAACAATAACTTATCTAATCTTGATAATTTTGATATGAAAGAAAATGGGAATAAAACTAATAATAATAATAATAATAATAAAAATTATAAAAATAATAACATTAATAATAATGATAATAATAATAATAATAATAGCATTAACAATAATGATAATAATAATAATAATAATAATAATAATAATAATAATGATAATAATAATAATAATAATAATAATAATAATAATAATAATAATAATAATAATAATAATAATAATAATAATAATAATAATAATAATAATAATAATAATAATAATAATAATAATAATAATAATAATGATATTAATAATAATAATAATAATAAAACTGATAACGATAGAATTGCTAATATTTGTACAACAGGGACGGTAATAAAAACTGTTAAAGAAATAGTCAAACCAAAAGATGATTCATCAAATATTAAAACCAAAAATAATAGAAATCTTTTAAATTTTTTATCATTCACAAAGAAAATACATAAAAATATCACTACTGCGAAAGAATCTATAGTTGATTTAGCTAATCCAAATAAAATAAAAAAAAGGGATTGCGTGGTTTCAAAAGATGAAGATAAAGAAAAGAATAAAACTTGCATTACTCCAAGCAAATTCCAAATGCCAGATAACAAATATTCAAATTGGACTAAGGGAGAAACGCTCTGCCCAAACATTGAAAAAAATGTACAGGGAAATAGAAAAACATATATCGATCCATTGGTCCCTCCTATTGTTAGGCTAACAAGGAAAGCAATTGATACTGATGATAATGTTTATGCAATTTCAAGACTAAGAGACCACAGAATTTATAACAATGTAAGGCTGTTTTTATCATATTTCCATGACAAGGATGATATTTGCTATGAAGGTGTTACTCAGACTAGTTTAAAAATACTAATTCATCAAGAGGGGTTGCCAAATAACTACAAAGAACTTTCTCAACTTTATTTTATTTATGACAATACAGGAGTATCCAGAAAAGAAGCAATTCAAGTCCTAGCTTATTACAGGAGGCATATTGATAATAAATACAGAGAATATTTGCAAAAAACAAGAGAAACTAGGCAAAATTATATGATCAGTAAACCTTGATGTTCAATACACTCTGAAATTTAAATATTGTGCATTTTAATGCCAGAAGTCTCAGAAAAAATATTATCGAAATAGAATCATTTATAAAAATTAAAAAATGTATTGACATAATTATGATTGGTGAAACTTGGATATACTCTGATGAGGAGATATTTTTTAATATTCCTGGGTATACAGCTTTTTTTAATTCAAATAATTTAAATAGAGGAGGCGGAGCTGCTATTTATGTCAAACAAAACATACAATATAAAATATTACGAAGTCATAGAACAGTTCAATACTATAATTATATCATTATGGTGGTACTAGTCCAGTTATTAAACCTGCGGTTTGTTACAAAAGTCCTAGTGAAAATAATACATTTATATCACATTTAGAATCAATTTTTAATAGATATAAAAATATTGTTATGGTTGGCGATACTAACATTGATTTATTATCTGATACAGAGCTCTCTAGATCCTACAAAACAATGCTAGAATCTAATGCTGTAGATGTAAAGAACAATTTAAGGAAGAAAAATGCTACTAGTGTTACGGAAAACACTTGCACAATTATTGATCATGTTCTATCAAATCTAAAAAATTAAAAGTATGATTTTAAAATTTCTACTGAAGATGTTGTTAACTTAGACCATAAAGCCATTCAAATAAGGATAAATAAAGTTATAAAAAAACGTGAGCCCATTTTCAATAAGGAACTAATCGTTACAGATATCAAAAAATACAAAACTCAAGTTAGCAGTCTACTTTCAACAAATAATTGTGATAGTGTAGTTAGTCTCATGAAAATATTACATTTGGCCAAAGAGAACTCCACTGAAAAAAAAAGTAATAAGAACAAGAAAAAATAATGATTGGATGACTAAAGAAATAATAAAACTCATCTAAAAAAGGAATAAATGATCGATCTATTTTTCTAAGAAAAACAAATGAAATAGAAGTATTAAAAATCATTAAGCTGCTAAAAAATAGTTCACCAGGAGTTGATGGAATAACAGCATCAAATCTAAGGCATGTGGCAACCAGTATAGCACCCAAGCTCGCTTACTTAATAAATAATTGTTTAACTGGTATTTATCCTGAATGTCTAAAATCAAGTATGGTTGTGCCAATATACAAATCAGGAGCAACCAATGATGTATCAAATTACAGGCCTATTACTTTAACAAGTTGCTTGGGAAAAATATTTGAAAAAATAATAAATAATAGAAAACAGAATTTTATTCAATAGGTAGTAGGTTTTGATGATAATCAATTTGGATTTCAAAAAGATATTGGAACCGATTCGGCAGTCTTAGCATCAACAAACTCTATAGTAAGCAAATTAGATGCAGGGAACTATGTATGTTCAGTATTCGTCGATTTAAAAAAAGCATTTGATACAGTTGATCATAAAATCCTGTTAAACAGACTCTATGAAATCGGTATAAGAGGAACAGCTCTGGATCTTCTTAGATCTTATTTACAAAATAGGAAAATAGCTACAAGAGTTAATGATGTATTGAGTAACCAGTGTACTATAAATATAGGTGTTCCGCAAGGATCAGTACTAGGGCCTACTTTGTATCTGCTTTATATCCATAACATCCAATGTGCTAATTGACAAGCCGATTACAAGATAAAAAAAAAAAAAAAAAAAAAGCTTAAAAGCTTATCATCGAAATTAATAAAAATAGTAACTTAAAATGAAGATAGAACGTTCAATTGGGTACAAGGGTTAACAAGTATTGAAAGTATGACGAGGACTTCATATGGGCGTAATCGTACCATGGTTTCGGGTTCTGTAACCTTCGAAATGTTCAAGGGCAAACAAACATATATCTTAAAAACACCATAATTCAAAAAATAATGCCGCTATTTTACGATTATATGTACATTTTTGTTCTTTTATCAGAGCAAAATTTCTTTGTAAGTTGTTAAAAATTAAATAAATTATAAAATTAATAAAAATTAATTAAAGTATTGAAGAACAAAATATTCTACTATTTTATATATTAATTTAGATATTAATAACAATATTTAAAGAAATAAAATAAGTTTTTTGATATACATAAAACAAAATAGGTGCTATTCCAATGGTATTTAGGCAGTATTAAATGCTAATTTTTAATAAAACAAATAAATAAATTACATTGTTTTTCGAGAACTAAAAAAAAAATATTGCCAACAAAAATATTTCCATACATAACTAGAAATTTTAATAATAAATACAAATCAAAAAACATGTACTCCTAATTTATGTATAAGTTTATTGTAGCAGTTTCGAATAGCATACTCATATTAACAAGGTTATCTCAAATGTAAAAAGGGAACATAAATAAAAAAAAAAATTTTATAACTCAGTAAAAAAAGTTTAAAGAACTTTAAAAACTGTTTCAAAATTTTTTCTTTTGTTTCAAATTTTTTTATTTTGTTTCGTCGTTTTGAGGTAGCATGTAATTTTGTTTCAAATATATTTTGGTCGCCAAAATATGTTGTCGTCAATAGTTTAAAAAAAGTTTAAAAAATTTAACAGTTTATTTAAGTTTATGTAAAGTTTAAACCTTATTTTAAGGCAAAATTATATTAATTTAATAGTTATGATTTTTTTTGAAAGTGAAAGTTCTTCTGATGAATAAAATAAAATAGATAATATTATACAAAGAAGAATTTTAAGAGATAACAGTAATATATTTGGCAAATGAGTAAGTAAAAAGACCTTTTAAATTATAAAGTATTAAGCTATTAATAATATAAATGTTTTAGGTTTACAATTTTTTTTAGATTTGGAAAGGACGCATTTAAAATGTTACTTGAAACAAGTAAACTTAAAGCAAATAGAAGAATACAGGTATTCCGCTAATAATAAAATTGGCAACAACATTGAATGTTTTAGCCAGCGGTAGATATCAAATTAATGTTGGTAGTCATTTTAATTTTTTAGATGAAAATGCATTTTCATTTTGAAAAATTTAAGTTACCCGGAATTATTGGTATAGTAGATGGTACGCATATTCCAATTTTAAAACCTAATGTTGACAAACATGCTTTTTTCAAAAGAAAATGTTACCATAGTTTAAATGTCATGGTGGTATGTTTAAAATATTTAATTTCTTTTGTTCATTCATTCTTTAAAATTAAATGTTTTAAAATCATCTAAAATATAGGTCTGTAATCATTTAAATAAAATAATTGCCATAGATGCAAGTAATGGTGGAGCATATCATGTTTCTGCAGTATGGAATAAGAGCGAGGTACAATAATTTTTGGAAATTAGTTATGAAAAAGAGTGCTCTTTCAGAATATTAGGTAAATTTATATTATTTATATTTCACGTTATTACATTATTATTAAGGTGATAGTGGATACACTCTACTATTATGGCTACTCACTCCGTACAGGGAGTAAGTGGAGAGGGTAATTGGCAGTTTGAAGGCTCGTTGGAGACGTCTTTGCAGTGATCGGTGAACAACTTCGAGATGTAATTAAAAACAATATGTAGGTAAAATAAAATTTTATTATAAATAAATATTCATTTTTATTTTGATCGATTTGAGGCCAAACGAGTATAATTTCGAAGCCAAACAAGATATTTCCTATGTGTCCCCGAAATTTAGACTTAATTGTAGTGGTGGTTCAGTTGCCTCCTAAGAAATCCCAGAATTAAAGCTTCTATCATTAAGATAGAAACTTTAAATTTGATACACGAGGGTTCTTTCTTATTGCCGTTTTTAATTAACACTTTTATATTTTTTAAAGGTTAAGAAGTTACTATAAAACATATTATGTATAATATTTTATAAATTAAAAACAAAATAATTTTTTAATAAACGATTAAATTAATTTTTTTTAATTTAAATTATATCATATATTCTATTGAATTATTACCATAGGCGATATATAGTTAAGACATTGTGTACGATACTTAAGCTATGTTCAAAGGTACTTGCTGCATTTATGTAAAATTTATTTTTGTATTTAAAGAAAAGTTCTAAATTTGTAATTGTATTTTAAAAATACATTTATTGCATATTTTGCGTTTATAAGCTTTTCTAATAGGTACATAAACTAACAATTTAAAATAATTGCAATTTTGAAAAATTTGAATTATCAAATATATTACGCTTTGATTAGCTTTTTATCACAAAATTTAATAATTCAAATTTTTTTCTTTTTTAATTGAATTGGAATAAATATATTTTCATTCATTTCAAGTTTTATTTTTTATTATTTTTAAATAGATAAATTAGTAAAAATTTGTAATATTTTTGAATAGATAAAATAACTAAAAAATGTTTTTAGTATTATAAAGTTAATTTGGTTAGCTATGTCTTACGATCAAACTAATAACAGCTTTTATTGTTTTAAAATGACTTATGGATATCTCATTATATTTGAACCCTACACCTAGTATTTTTAAGTTGGTTCATTTACAGTCAGTCGGAGCTGTTTCTTTACTTGTTTTTTTTTGTAAATTGTACATGATTTTTTTTTTATTTTATATTTATAATCGCTCCAGCTCTATAGTATTATGATTAAAATTTTTTCCAGCAATATAATAACCATTTTATATTTTTACCTTTTTCCATTCATGGGGTTGTTTTATTGGTGGTCCTATTTTATTTAATTCTTTTGTTAGTTGACTCCATAACAAATTACTTTTTTTCCTTGCTTCCAAATTCTTTAAAATACCTTTGACAAAATCACTATGAGACTCCATTAAATTTACCATTATGTTCATTTGCTCTGTGGATATAGATGATATATAAAATAATGGTAAAATTACTAAATTTAATATGGATACTTACATTCTTTTTTTGTCAAACAAGAAAATTTTAAAAATCAATATAACGTTACACAAATAAATTAATGTATTTCAAATTTTAAATCAAAATATCTATAACCATGACAAATTCAATTACAAGTAAACTGACGCTCTTTGTCCTATAAATTTTGTATTTAGTTTCAAATTCTTTGTTCCAAACAAAAAAATTTGTAATAAAAAAAATTTTAAACAAATACGTACTGCCAGTAAACTTTGTAACAAATGAATTTTGTTTCAATCAATGTCGATTATAACAACTTTATACAAACTTATTTCAAATTTATGTAAAGTTTAAAGCTAGTTTTAAGATAAAATTATATTAATTTAATAGTTATGATTTTTTTTAAAGTAAAAGTTCTTCTGATGAAGAAAATAAAATAAATAATATTATACAAAGAAGAATTTTAAAGAGATAACAGTAATTGAACTTCCAGTATAGATCAATTCATTTGAATCCAACGATTCTTTTTTCTGTAATATTTTCCCCTGATTTTCAGCTCGCTAAAGTGAATTAATTGAGGAATCTAAAGATAAATAACTAGAACTAAGAGATGACTGGAATCTGTCCAAAGAAATTTCTTCTGATTACAAAAAAAAACAAAATTCAATTTTTAACCTTTAAAAAATCACGTGGTTAGAACTTTATATATTTGTATAGGGATTATACTGTTAAAATAAAATAAAAATGCAACACCTTTCTATATTACCTTTCTATATTCTTAAAAAACAATTGCGCTCTATTAAAATTTCTATTTTATTTTTTATTTTATTTTATTTATTTAACCAAAACAAGGTTTTTACAAAAAATATCTTACAGCTATTGAAAAAAACAAAAAAATATTAAAGCTAACAAAATGCACAAAAAAAAAAAAAAAAATACAAATTTGATTACTAAGTTAAAAATTTACAATGAAAAATTAAGAAGTTGTACTATATACTAAATTTTAAAACAAAAAACAAAAATGCTTACAGGACAAAAACACAGTATGAGATATAAATAATTGGAATGTATGTGATATGTATATGAACTTGAACTTGAAATAATTTTAAATGTTTACAAAGTAATTAGGTAATTTAAGTATTTAGGTCATTTAGGAATTTCTGTTTTAATTTATGTTTAAAAGAGTTTCTTGATATGTCTGATGAAAAAAGATGACTGTGTTTGTTGAATATAGTGCAACATCTGTTTATTGGCTCATTTCTTCCGTATTCTGTTCTGTGTGTATTTTCTAATAAAAATTTAGTGTTTCTTGTATTTCTGACTACATTGTTTAGTCTAATCTTATTTACTAAGAATTGAACGTCAATGCTTTTTTTTATGACGTCAAAGGTAAAGCAAGATGAAAGCATTTGCCTACGTGAAGATAAGGTTAGCATATTCAATGAATTAAGTCTTACAGCATAGCTTGGAAGAGTAGAATAGTCAGTAGGATTATATTGGTTTCTCAAGGCAAACAAAAGGAATTGTTTCTGAACGGATTCTATTCTATTGGAATGTAATTGAAACGCTGGATCCCATACGATGTTACCGTATTCTAGAATAGATCGAACTAACGAGCAATAGAGAGCTTTTGTTACTGCTGGGTTATTAAATTCTTTAGCTCTTCTCTTAATAAAACCTAACATTTTGCTTGCTTTGGAAATCATATGATCATAGTGAAGATGGAAGTTAAGCTTATAGTCCAGAAGAATGCCAAGATCGGTTATACTGGACACCCTTTCAAGAACTATGTTATCTATTGCATAGTCGAAAAAGATTGTAGCTCTTTTACGTGTGAAGCTTATGACCTTGCATTTCGCTATGTTAAGTTCTAATTTATTGTAGAAACACCATTCTTGTAAAGAATGTAAATTTGATTGAAGTAATGCCAAATCAGAACTGTTTTTGATAACGTGGTAAATTTTAAGATCGTCAGCAAATGCAATATGTGATACACCCTCTAATTTTCTAGAAAGGTCTGAAATAAAAATATTAAATAGAAGTGGGCCTAAATGGCTACCTTGCGGCACTCCTGAGGTGACATTAATTGTGTTTGATAAATAACCTTGAAATTTAATATTTTGAGTTCTTTCAGTAAGATAAGAGCAAAGCCAAGCGAGGAAAGAACCTGAAATGCCTAAAGTTTCAAGCTTTTTAAGCAAAATATTGTGATCCACACGATCGAAAGCTTTGCTAAAATCCGTGTAGATAGCATCAACTTGATAACCATTTTCCATCTCATTTAGTATTTCCGATGTGTAAACCGTAAGATTAGTTGTAGTAGAACGACCTTTTCTAAATCCATGTTGTTGTTCGTTTAATTTTGTATTTATGACGGGTGTAATTTTACTAACTACAATTTTTTCGAACAATTTTGGAATAGTGGATAAGATAGCTATACCACGGTAGTTTTCGACGGAAGCTTTGTCACCCTTTTTATAAATGGGGGTCAAAAAAGAAGATTTCCACGCATACGGAAAAATGCCTGTCGAAAGCGATAGATTAAAAATAAAATGAAGCGGTTGCGTCAAATAATTGGCACAATTATATAAAAAAAAAGGTGGGATCAAGTCGGGTCCTACACCTTTTTTTGTATCAAGGTTGGTAATTGCTTCAAATATTTCGTTTTCAGAAAGATATAGATCTGTAATAATTGAATTAGATCTATTAAGTGAGATAGGAAAAGCAAAATTGATACGCGAATCTAGTGGCCTATAAACTTTTTGAAAACAATCTGCAAAGAAATTACAGATTACATTAGGGCAAGAAGAAAAAACATTATCTTTAGACATAGAACTTGGATATCCATATGTTTTTCGCTTTGTATTAATGAAGTCAAAAAACTTTTTTGGATCTGTAATTAATTTATTACCAATTTCATTGACATAATTATCGTATGCTAGATTTGATTTCTGTTTATATTCTAAAGCGAGATCCTTATACATATTTAATAAATTTGTATCAGGCTCCTTTGTAAATTTAATTTTTTTATAAAGTTTGTTGCGCTGATTGCGCAAAGTCCTAAGTTCTCGGTTAAGCCACGGTTCTGTGGTCTTATCCTTTTTACGTATTTTAGGTACATAGGAGTTGACTATATGAAATAATTTCATATAGAAAATAGATACTGTTGAGTCAATGTTCTGTTGTCTTAACAGTTCGTCCCAATTAACAACCGATAAAGCATTATTAATGCTTTGATAATCGGCATTAAGAAAATCAAATACAATATTATTATTGTAAGATTTAGCAAAAAGTGGCGTGATGGAAGAAAATTCAAAGATGACTGCGTTATGATGAAGTGAGTTGGAGAATAAATTAGCTGTATCATCAGCGAGTTTAACTTCCACTTTATCATATGCATTAGAAAATGCAAGATCTAACCACTTATTATTTTTGTTAGGAAATCTGATAATTTGCTGTAAGTCGTTACCATAAAACTCACTGATAATATCAAAATCAGTTTCGTCATTAAAATTAATTGGTAGTAGCAAGTTATCAAAATCGTCTACTATAAACGATAGTGAAGGACGATTGAAGTCCCCAAAAATGAATATTGAATCATCCTCATTCAATTTTGATATAATACCATGATATATATCAAAGAAATCAGAATATGAGGAATTGTCAGTATTGGGCGGAAAGTAAACGATTCCAAGGTATAAGAAATTTTTACCTAAGTTCACTTTTATAAATTTATGATCGAATAAAATAGATGTCCTAGTATGTAATGGAGTACTAGACAACTCGTTATTAACTGCAAGAAGAACACCGCCTCCACGGGAACAGTTTGTAGAATTGTAATCCCTGTCTTTCCTGTAAATTGACCAATTACTGTCCAGTATTTCTTGATTTATGAAGGAATCATTTAGCCAGGTTTCGGTAAAAGCTAACACGTTGAATTCACAGGACTTAGCATCAACGTATAGTTTTTTTAGCTTACCTCTCATACCACTACAATTGTGATAGAAAATTTTAAGTTTATTATTATATTTATTTTTATGTACCTTAAAGCTAGATGATGTATGAACTGAAACTAGGTTAGTATTAATGCTATTTTTTCCCACTAAGGGGACGAAAAAAGTCACTGCTACTTTTTCTAATTCTTTGTAAATAATCGATTCTTTTGCTTTTAAGGTGACTGCAATAGGCTTGTAGATCTTTTTCGACCGATTTAGAAGAGGCCCCGAAACCTTCATGATATTTAACAAATAATTTCATTAATTCCTTTGGGTTAGACGGTAAACCTTCTTGATCAATAAAAATTTTAATATTGAGTTTGGTTTTACCGTCAACACAAAGGTCATCATCTTCCTTATGCAAATAGGCTAAATAGAGTCTTACATTTTCGTAAATTTTTTGATCTCTAAAACGCGACAGAGCATACGTATGATCTTCTTTCGCTAACGCGTTTTTCGTTAATCTAACTATAGGAGGCATTAAAGGATTAACGAAACTTGCATTGGAAGGAGTAGAAATAGATGCTATTGGCGTATTAATACATGAAGTTGTAATGCAGTTAAAATTTGAAATTTGTGTACATGGAGTACCGACTATAATTGTTTCTCCCTGCTTGAAGTTAGGATATTTGTGTTTAGACGTTATGGGAGTTGTTATGCTAATTGAGTTTGAATTTGAATTTGTGGTAATTAAATTTGAATTTGAATTTGAGTTTGTAGAAGTGGTTGAGTTGCATATTGTGTTAGTCATTATACTTGAATTAGTACTACTAACCGAAATTTCAAGTAAATTTAAATTTAAATCTGGCTTATTTAGTGAATAAGTAACTAAGTTAGACGGAGGCAAATAGTTATGAAATTTAACTGGTGTTTGAGTTAATGAAATGGGTTGTGTATTGTATGCATTTAAACTATTGCTATTATTATTATTATTGTTATTATTATTATTGTTATTACTATTATTTTTATTATTATTATTGTTATTGTTATTATTATTGTTATTATTATTATTATTTTTGTGTAAAATAGGCTGTGTTTTGTGTTTGCTTATAATATTTTTTTTATTATTTGTGGACTTAGTGTTATTGCGTGTATTTCTATTTTTGTTTTTTTCTGTGATTGTTTTGCTATTAACATTATTGATATTAAGTTTAATTTTATTTTTATTTTTTACTGAATCTAATTTACTTTTTACTGAATCTAATTTACTATTGTTTGACTGTTTACCTATATGTTTAAAGATGGATATTTTTGTCCCTTTGTTCCACAATTTAATATTATTTATTTCCTGGACTTTTGTTTCCGGTACGCTAACTTTGAAAGTATGATACTGCGGTTTATATTTCAGCCACTTAGGTGTGATTAATTTACAATGAACCTCTTCACAATTCAACCTCTTTCTTATGTATCTGACTAGTTTCTCCTCTGTTGTATTAGTGCTAAGGTTGGAAATCCTTAAGTTAAATTTAGGTTTAATTGTAACTTCTGGTGGATCAACTGCTTCTATTTCGATTGAAATGTCGTCATATTTTTCTTTAGTTGATTCAATGTCAACCGTCTTAGCCTTATCTACATCATTTATTTCATCAAATAGTGATTTAGCTGCATTGTTTGAATATAGATCATTCTGATGCGAAGCACTGCAAATTTTAACACCATCCTGAATTGTCTCTATTTTGGCCTTAAGGATATCTAAATCGGCCAATACTACATCTCTAAAGCTCATTGAAATATCAGTTTTATTTATATTTTCTGAATTAGAGATGAAAAGTTGCTTTAAATTGTCCATCGCATACAAAAGCTTATTATTAATTGGATCTTGTGCTAATGATTTTTCAATAATGTTCTTAAACGTTGAAATTTCCGTTTTTAAATTATTTGTTTCAACTTTAATTAGCTCACTAACACTTCTTTTTTGATCGTTTTTGAAATTATTAAGAGTGTTATTTAGTAGCTCGAAATTTCTTTCCATTTCCGTAAAGCTGGCTGTATTGTTCTTTACAACTTCCAATAATTTCACAACTGTACCTTGAAAATTTTCTCTAACGGCATTAATGTTTGACGATATTTCATGAGAAAATTTTCTCAGATAAGTTTGTTGATCTAAACAATCTTCACAAACAAAATGCTGCGTCAAGAAGTTGTTATACCAATTTCTAGGAGCGTTTAAACAAACCCCATGAAATTTACGGTTACAGAACCCGTTACAAGTTACTGAATCTGCTTTCATTTCAGTAACTAAACAATTGTTTACACTGCATTTAAATTCCATTGTAATAATAAGCAATATAAATTATATAAAATTGCAAGAAATAAGTTCACTTTGATGATTCACTTTAAATATAATTATATTGTTGATTATGATTTTTAATTTTGTAATTTTTTTTTTTTTTTTTGAATTTTTTTTTATATTTATTTTATTTTTGTTTTATTGTTAATTACTTAAAAGTAACTATGAAATGTAATAAAAAGTATAGAGAAAAGTAGGTCACTAGTATAAAAATTAAAAATTAAAAAATTATGCTTAAGTATAGGTCAAGTTAATAAAAAGCACTGTTTACTTAAATTTTTTATAAATAATTTTTTTGAAGAGCGATAACGTCTAAACTGTATGAAGTGAAAATGAAGAATTAAAGAGTTTTACAATTGTTATCGTGTCTACGGGCGGATGGACGGACAGGACGGACATAACTATATCGTCTCTGAAGGCTTGAAATAAAAAAATATTTTGTTTTCAATTTATAAAATATTATACATAATATGTTTTATAGTGGGGCTTATCGTGGCAAACGTACGTTTGAATAAAACGTCAAACGTACAAAATTCCTATCGTGGAAATGTATGCGGTAAACGTATGACAACAAATATTCGAAATTGCTTTTTAGCACATTTTCAAAAAATTTTGTAAAAATGTGCCTATATAGCTTCACTCTGTCCGTCCGTCCGTCCGTATGTTTACAAAAACTTTTACACCGTTTGAAATAGAGAAAAGAAATTTTAACCATGGATAGTTTTTGGAAAAAAAATAATTTCGTAGAAGAATTTTTTTCTGTAGCCGCACCTGTTACGGGGCTACAGCCCCCCAAAGTTGGAAAAAGCCCTATATTTAAATTGTTATAACAAGAGTTCTGTTACATATATTTTCAATCTGAAAACGGCAAATGATAGCTGGTTTCATAAACTTTATAAATTTTTACAAGGCAAATTTTTAGGGTTGCCATACGGTACTAAAATTTAACATTACGCAAAACTCAATTTTCGCAAAATTTTTGGCCACACATATCTTCTGAACGGTTCAAGCTAGGGTCTTGAAATTTTGGGAGAAGTTAGATACTCAAAAATTAGTAGGAGTCGGTTAACAAATTTTTTTTGTCAAGCCCCCTATTTAGGAGCTATAAGGGCTCGAAAATTGAAATTTTGCTATTTTTAAACACCTGTAACTTTAATACCTGTCCAAATTTTTTTTTAGTGATAGACAAAATTCAAAGCCCTATAATTATATTTCAACATGTGTTAAAGGTTTTTCTTAATTTTGAAGGGTGACGAAGTTACAGCCCCTGCAAGTTCCAAAAAAGTCCTATATTTAAATAAACATAACAAGAGTTCTGTTAGGTTTATTTTCAATCGAAAAACGGTATTAGAGAGCTGCTTTTATAGGCTTTACAAAAATATGTCACTTAAATGTATAGGGTTGCCATCCGGTACTAAAATTTACCATTATATAAAACTCAATTTTTGCAAAATTTTTGGCCCCACATATCTTCTAAACGGTTCAAGCTAGGGAGAAGTTAGATCCTCAAAAAATAGTAGGAGTCAGTTAACAAAATTTTTTTGTCAAGCCCCCTGTTTAGAAGCTATAAGGGCTCGAAAATTGAAATTTTGCTATTTTTAAGCACCTGTAACTTGAATACCTGTCCAATTTTTTTTTTATTAATATACAAAATTTAAAGGTCCAACATTATATTTTAACATATGTTAAAGGTTTTCCTTAAATTTAAAAGGGGTTCCTTAAATTGAAGAAAGTGTCTCTCAGTTTTACCCATTTTTGCTTAGATAATAAAATTCTAAGTAAAATTCCAAATTTTTGTGTAATTCACAATTTAATTCCTAGAACCTAAAAAATTAGAGGATGAGGGGGGGGGGGAAGTTGAAGTTAGATTCTTGAGAAATTTGGCAACCTTCCCCATTAAAGGGCTATAACAACTTTTAAATAAAAAATTTACTGTTAGCAGTAAATTTTATAGGTCAGTAGTAACTATTTCCAAGTAAATATTTCCAAAGTTAAACTCAGTATGTAATACAATATAATTTTGAAAATGTGCTTTTTTAAAAACCCTTGGTTTTTTTTCATCACTTGTTTTTGTATCATATAAAAAAAAACTGTGGCCGTTGTAGAACAACTACAAAACGTAAAATTTTTTGTGCGTGCGGGTCTTTAAATTTTAACATTTAAAGAAAAATGTAAGTTATTTTAAAATTTTTAAAGAATAAAAATTAATTTTTTATTTACATACATAGGCAAAAAGTAAATAATCATAATCAGTATGAATCTTTAATTAGATTAATGAAAGAAAAACTTGATATTGGTCGGGGATAGATATAAAAAAGTACAAGCTTAATTTAAAAATTAGAATTAGAAAATTTTGTGATGTACCATGAACGCAGTTTAAGTTTTTTTTATTTTTTATTTTTGAAAAGACTGAATTTTAAGATCATGAACATTATTCATTTTGTGCCTTACATTTTTTAGAATTTCATATTAATTTAAGATCTTAAATAAAAAATCAAACATAAAATCATTAATCTGTTCTATTTTAAAGTATTTTTTGCTTAACATATAAAAAAAAAATTAAAAGAAAATTTACTTAATGTTGGTTCTATGAGTTTGATCTCTTTGAGGTATCTTTAATTCTCCCAGAACATACTCAAATGTTACTGTTTTATTAAACCTAAAATTTTTAATGAAACTAAATTTTATATTATTAGTAAACATTACGAATTACTAAACAAAATAATTTTGATTTGTTTACCTTTTATCATCAATTTTAAAAATACCCCTAGAACAACTTCTTAAATTTTTGTCTATTTCTTCTTTCCGTTGATCCTTCAGATAATAAAATAAACAAATTGACTGTAGCACTAGCCATTTATAAATTAATTTTTATTTAAATACACGTTTTTTATTTATTTTAAAACAAACATAAAAAGCTAAATAGGTTTTCCACGATTGAACCACGATAAACACCAGTAACTTCTTAGCCTTTAAAAAATATAAAAGTGTTAATTAAAAACGGAAATAAGAAAGAACCCTCGTGTATCAAATTTGAAGTTTCTATCATCATGATAGATAGAAGCTTTAATTTTGGGATTTCTTAGGAGGCAACTGAACCACCACTACAATTAAGTCTAAATTTCGGGGACACATAGGAAATATATTCTTTGGCTTTGAAATTATACTCGTTTGGTCTCAAATCGATCAAAAGTTTCTAGAACCCGAACTCATTGTCCGAACCTCGACCAGAACCAATTCCCATGGTACTTTCATTACTAGTAACCTAGAGTTTAAATTTCATTAAAAAACGTCATTAGTTTTTGAGTTATGGTTTTTTTTTATATATATACGTTCGCTAGCCCTTGAACTTTTCAAAGGTTCCAGAACCCAAAACCATGGTACGATTTCGCCCATATACAGTCCCCGTCATACTTTCAATACAAGATAGTCCTTGTACACAATTGGAAAGTTGTATCTTAATTTTAAGTTACTATTTTTTAATAATTTTGATAAGCTTTTAGATTTTGGGGGGTCTAAGAGGGGTACTGGAACCACCACTCTGATTGATCCAAAATTAGGGGAACGCGCAGGAAATAGTAAAGAGCACCCATGTGCCAAATTTGAAACTTCTAAATTTGTTTGAAGTTACTATCTTCATTAATTTCGAAAATATGCTTTAAGGTCTTCGGAACTGTGTGGCTGGTTCTCAACCCACTACTCCAATTGGTCCCAAATTTCAAGGACACTAAGAAAATAGAAAGAGACACTTTGATACCAAATTTGAAGGTTCTATCTTCATTGGTTTCGGAATTATGCTCGTTTGGTTTAAATTCGATCAAAGTTCTAGGTTCCGAACCCATGGTCCAATCTTGACCGTACGCAATCTCCGCCTTAGTTCCATTACTAGTAACCTACAGCACAAAATTGATGAAGTTAGCGTAATTAGTTGTTGAGAAATCATGATTTTTTATATATGTTCGTTAGACCTTGGACTGATTAAAAGGTCCAGAATCTGAAGCCATGGTCCGATTTCGCCTATTTGCAATTCCCGCCGTACTTTTAGTTCTAGTCACCTTCAGTTAAAATTTCATCATGATAGCCCCATTATTTTTTGAGTTATCGTGCGTACGGACGGACGGACGGACATGGCTATATCGACTCAGGAGGTCACGCTGATCACAAATATACATACTTTTCCATATCTAGCTCGCTTCCTTTAGGTGGTTACAAACACCATACCAAAGTTAATATATTTTATATTCTTTTTTATTACTATTTACCCACGGAGAATCAAAGAAAGTATAATGAGAGTAAAAATTTATAATTAGAATGCATTATTGTGTTCTAACTAACTTATTTAAAATAAAAAAATCAGTTCGCAGGAAATTAATAAATTATTACTTTAATCAAAAAAGATACATAGGGTATTATTAATATATAAAAATATTTTTAATGCAATAATGTTTTTGTTTCTATTTTTTATGTACCTGTGTTCTTTAATATTATATTTTCAACTATTCTTATGATTTACATTAAACAGGTCATCATTTGTGCCAACGTAATTTTATTTATACAAAAAAAAAGAAAATCGTCCAAATTGTTTAAAGAAATACATATACTTGACTTTGAAGTCTGTAGTTTGTCGAGAATAGAAAAAATGGTATGGTACTAATTGAAACAGAAACAAAAGAAGAACGTGAAAAAATAAAAAAATTGTTATAAAAAAATGGGAGATTATGAAATAAAAGTGCCAATTGAAACCAAACCAAGATAGGAAATCATTCATTTGGAAGTCAATTATAGTGAAGATGAATTAATAACCAAATTCAAGGCTCATAATCCTATCTTAGAACATAGTGTGATGAAAGTGATAAAAATTTATGAGGCAAGGAAAACAAACCGAACCAGGTATAATGTAAAAATTATGAGATTTGTTTCAAATGTCATCAGAAACATAAAAGTGCTGAATGCAAAAAGGATGACATCAATAAATGTATAAATTGTTTAAAAGCGAATGAGAAGTTAAAGCGTGGTTTAAATGTTGATCATAATACCTTTCGTGTGATGTGTAAGGTATATCAAAAAAAGCTAAGTATATAAAAACAAGAGATTGGATATTAGCAATTAAAGACTAATTTTACGGAAAGCAAAAACTTATCTAATCTTGATACTTTTGATATAAAAGAAAATGGGAATAATAATTACAATAACAATAATAATTTTATTAATATATTTGTCTAGAATGAGGTGTAACAAACGCATTCAATTAAATGTGTTTTGTTATATGTGTTCAATTATAAAAAAATAAAATATTAATGTTTTGTTGAATGTATTTTATTTTAGAAAATAAATATCATTAATTATCATAAGCAGGCCAAAAATAATTTATTTATTTTTAATAAAAAAAAAAAACAAAAATAAACAAAATTTTTTTATGAATTTAAATTATTTTAAATGTGTATGAATTAGTTCATTTACGTTATTAAAACTCACAGAACATTTTCTGGAAATTTTTTATAAATAGTAAAATATTTTATAAATAAAAATTAAGAAGACTATATATATCACAGGAACATTGTGTAGTAAGTCTTAATTATTTTCAGTGAAAATCTGAAATAATCAATGTACGCTTTGTTGCATTGCTTGATTTGCTTTGTTTTGAAAAGCAAGTAAACCAAGCAATGCAATCAAAGTAATTTAAAAGTTCCCTCATCTCTCTGTCATTCCTGCATCTTTTCCTCATACCTAACTTAATTCAGTATATTAAAAAAAATTCAAATAAAGTTTATAAATAAAGCAAGACTCAATTCAAAAATCAACATTTAATACAATTTTACGTACATATAAATAGTACATTTTAGTACATTTTAGCATGTTGAGTAGGTACATTATAGAATGTTAGCAACAAACAAATATTTCGACTTGAATCTAAACAAAGGTTGAAAAAACTATTTATAGCAATATTTTTCAAAAATATGTATACAAAACATTAGTAAATAGAGAAATAGATCATTATTGAAACAAAATAAACCTATAAAAAAATTTGAAATCTTTTAATTATTTATTTAATTGAAGCAAGTACGCATTTAAATAAAAAAGAAATATTAATTAAAATTAAAAAAAAATTGACCAAGAAGGGACTTGAACTAAAAACCCCAACATTTTATCAAATTCAAAGCATTCAAAACCACGTAACTTATCCATCTTCAAGTTTTTAACATAGGCACAACAAGAAATTATGTGAGTCATTTGTTTTTTTTTTGTGTATCTAGTAATATAACGGTTGGGATTTTTTTTAAGAATATGGTATTGATATACAATATATGTATATGTATATAATGAAATTAAAAATAGTTCTTAATTAGAAAATGTTCTTCTTTCAATTAACCTTCCGTCATTCTGTGACGGGCCAACAGCTAGTAGTAATAATAATATAAATATTATTATTATTTAAATAAATATAAATTTTATAAATATAAATATAAATAATTATAAATATAAATATAAATATAAATATAAATATAAATATAAATATAAATATAAATATAAATATAAATATAAATATAAATATAAATATAAATATAAATATAAATATAAATATAAATAATATAAATATAAATAATATAAATATAAATAATATAAATATAAATAATATAAATATAATAAATAATATAAATATAAATAATATAAATATAAATAATATAAATAAAAATAATATAAAAAAAAATATAAATAAATATAAATAATATAAATATAAAGTAAAACATTCGTATACATTTTTTTGAAAAGAACTTAGATAAGTTCGATCGATAGAACCCGTGGATATATTTAAATTTTTGTTACGTCAATGAAGTATATATTGATGATGTTTGAAATTTTCTGTGAATTAGTTGTAACAGTATTGTTATATTTAATTTCTCTTAAACTATTTATATTCTCTGTACTACTTTTAACATAATTATCTTTTAACATGCCCAAAATTTTCTACTATTGGTAGCATCGCTCGAATTTGTTACAAAAATTGCATTTAGCCAGGAACTTGAAATAATATAAAGTGTCAGTCATATCTCAAGCTGAAGAAGCAAGCACATGCTATAAAATATTTCAATGTGAGTCACATCTATAATGAATTATCAAAACTTTAAGATAAGCTTAACCTATATAAGTTGGATTCTAATCCTTTGTCCGCATTTGATACTAAAAATAATGAAAAAAGTATATTAGAAATATTTTTAAATAAACTATCACGAGCTGATTATATGTACTTAAGAATTAAAAATGTTAGTACTTTAGAAGAAGCACAGGTTTTGCGAAACGGCGCCCCACGAAATCTGACCAAAAAACAAATAAAATATCCCAAAATTATACTATATAAGTAGTATGTATAAATATACTCTGAACTCTGATTGTAAAGTCATATTGTAATTTTATTTTAATTTACAGATTTTCCATGTTAGTTCACTAAAAAGTACTCGTAAGTTAGAAAAATTTTAAAATGTGTTTTAACTCATTTAAATTTTGGTTTCTAACTTAATTCATAGCGCCACTTAAGACACATACCGTGTCATTATCAACAAAGATTAAACTATTGTTATGATCACATAGCTCAGAATTAAAGATTCCTGCAGAAAAATTTAACTCACCTTAAATTCCAAAACCAGCGAGTTTTTGAAATACTTTAATTTAATTTTGTTCTAAAAGAGATAAAAAAAATTATAATTACCCTAAAAAAAAATAAAAAGAAAATAACAGTTTTTTTTACTAAGCTTTTTTATTAAAGACCTTCTGATGTAAATAAATTTAGTTTTAAATTGTTATATTAAAATGTTCTTAATAATTTGTTTTTACATTGTTATCACGGCTTTTTGACATTTTAAAAATATGCCAATTATACATTTTGAATTGCACCTTTTTTTAACTCTTCGCTATCGTTTGCAATGAAAGATGTTTCATTTGAGGATAAAACTTCAGTATGGATAGTTTCCGATTCATTTGAATCTAACGATTCTTTTTCCTGTAATATTTTCCCCTGATTTGCAGCTCGCGAAGGTGAATTAATTGAGGAGCCTAAAGATAAATAACTAGAACTATGAGATGACTGGAATCTTTCCAAAGGAATTTCTTCTGATCTAAAAAAAAAAAAAATAAATTTTTCACCTATTAAAAATCAAGCGCTAAGAACTTTTTATTTTGTATATTATACTGTTAAAATAAAAAAAAAATGGAACAGCTTTCTATATTACCTTTCTAGATTGTTAGAAATCAATTGCGCTCTATTAAAATTTCTTTTAAGAGTTTTACTATTATTTCCTAAGGCTGCTGCAAAACCAGGTCCATTTCCTATTGAAAACACTTGTTGATAAGTTTTTAAATGTTTATTGCAGTTTTTATAAGCAATAACATCAACACCATGTATAGGTATTTCAAGTAATTGAGCAATTTGATACATTTTTTTTTGCCGCGCCTTGCTGCGACCCTTTTCATACAAAAAAAAAGAAAATGTTATACAGTCATCAAAATTTTTAGAAAATCTTCAAGTAACACAACGGATGAGTTAACAAAATTTCTTCTAAAAAATAGATGTCATGTAGAAAATGATAAAAGCGAAATATGATAACATATATTAATTCCTATTTTATGTGCTAAAATTGCAAAAAAAACAGAATCAAGAACATTATAGATTAAACATTAGGCATAAATACTATTTTAAGGAAAAATCATGTAGTAAATAGAAAGAGAAAGTGAATTTGTTTATACTTATATGGAATGTTTGCCTGCCGAAAGTAATAAGAAAAGATAAATTCGCATTTCATATATTTACACCTGTTATTTTAGGATATTTCAGAGCTTTTTTAACGGTTTCTTATGAAAATTATAAATTAATTATCTACCATACATACTACCCTTCTGGCTTCATATTTATGTTTTTTTGTTTTTTTAGGAATTGAAAAAAGTAACACTTTAAGCTAAGCGGTCGTATAGTTTAGTGGGTTCATATTATAAATACAAATAAATATTCACATTATTTTGAAACAAGTAAAGTTAAACTTATTTCTAGTATCGTAGCTATATGTATGTCAATATTACGATTAAGAATAAAATTTTGTTTTATTAAATTATTAATTATCTAATATGCTAGAAAAAGACGTTCTCAACAAATAACTCCGAAACTTGTATATGTAAATTAGTAGGATGCATATGAACAGAAGTTACTAATTATTTTTATAACTTTTTTATTCATTACATCTATTTTTTTTAAACAAATTTGCGGGTGCATTAATATAAAGTGGAGAAAGTAAACTAAATTTGCCATTTTAATTTGCTATCTATGATTAAGACTAAAAATTAAAATTTTATACTTTCTCGATGAATAACCATTTCTTGATTACTTTCAAACCCTGTACAATTGAATCCCTTAATTCATTTTTGCTATTCATAGAATATTTAATAACAGCATCATTTGCAAACAATTGTAAATCTCCCTTCAGAGCTAATTTAGCCAAATCATCAATGCAAATATTAAAAAGATCAGGGCCTAAGTTGGACCTTGTAATACACCCTTTTTAAACGCTACACCTGTTAAATAGGAAAAAGGTATATTAACTTTGGTATGGTATTTGTAACCACCTAAAGGAAGCGACCTAGATATGGAAAAGTATATATATTTGTGATCAGTGTGACCTCCTGAGTCGATATAGCCATGTCCGTCCGTCCGTAGGCACGATAACTCAAAAAATAATGGAGCTAACTTGATGAAATTTTAACTATAGGTTACTAATACTGAAAGTACTGATGGGATTGCATATGGTCGAAATCAGCCCATGGTTTCGCATTCTGGAAGTATTAATCGTTCTAAGGGCTAACGAACCTATTTAAAAAATCACGATAACTCAACAACTAATGAAGCTATCTTCATGAAATTTGTTCTGTAGGTTACTAGTAATGAAACTAAAGCGGGAATTGCGTACGATCGAGATTGGTAAGTGGGGGAAGTATTCAGATTCGAAAGCTGAATTTAACTAGAATTGGAGTTAATAAGTGAAAATTTTTTCAACAGTTTAGCAGAGATATCGTATCCTGTTGCCGATTCTTATTTTATTGAGCTAATAGTAGATTTAACCTCTTCTATATTTGTGGATGTTAGAGTAAAACGTTCGTATACATTTTTTTGGAAAAGAACTAAGATAAATTTTATCGAGACAACCTATGTCTATGAAGTATGTATTGATGATGTTTGAAGTTTTCTGAGAATTAGTTTAATAGTATTGTTATATATAACTAACAGATTTACCCAACGTTGCCCGGGAGGGTGCAAATTGTAAAAAAGCAAGTTTTGGTGAATTTTTCGAAGTACTGCTTTGGTTAAAAAGAAAGCTCCAAAAATATTTGGGGAGTTTCATTAACACTTTGCGGCTCAATAGCTTTTTATAGGTTTTTTCGTTACTTTGCTATAAATTAGAAATGGTTTAACCGATTGCCTTCAAATCTTGTATATGTGTTCCTCTTTGAGAATGGATTATTAATATTGTTCACTATATTAACAGATTTGCAATTCGTTAACCCATGACGCCCCGACGTTTGTCCAATAATAATTTTGAAAGGATATTACGTCCAATTTTGCGAAATATTACTTGGTCAAAGTCTCAAAAAAAGATTTGTTGAGTTCCGTTAACCCGTTGCGGCACAGCAGATTTTTACATATTTTTTGTTACGGTTTAACCAATTGACTTTAAATTTTGTATGTGTACATGTATATACCTGTCATTCCTACGATTCGTCAAAAAAAAAATTTTATAACTTCTTATAAACTATATATAACTTCTTTTTAAAACTTCTTTGAATTAGGGGAATGTTTAAAAAACTCTTTTGTTGAGTTCTTTTAACCGACTGCGAAACAAAAACTTAAAAAAACAGTTTGCAAAACATTTTGAACGATTACCTCTAATTTTTCTATACGTGGTGCTTCTTGACAATTTGGTGTTACTTGACGATAGAGTTGAGGATGGTGGATTTCCGGCGAACAATGTTAACTGAATTGACATTTTTATTATTATTTAAAAATTAAGAAAAATTGCAAGTGAAATTTGATAAATTTTTTGTAAAATTGCTAGAATAATCCATAAAAATCGTTTTAAAAAAATTGCTTTATTACATTTTAAAATTAACATATACACTATTTGTAATGTTTGTGTTAACTTTTTCTATAACATCAACTTAAACTAAAACTCCGTTGAGAGGCGGGGCAACGTACACCGGATAATAGCTAGTTTACATTTAAGTATTATTACACCCGTTTAACTATTGGTCAACCTGTAAAATTGAACACAATCGGAAACAAAAAAATTTTTGGAAGCCCGTCGGGCCGAAATGTGTAATATAATCCAAACAACTTTATGCAACTAATTCCGTTAGCTAACAGGTACATTGTACAAAATTTCAAGACAATCAGTCAAATTGTTTCGGCCCGACATCTAAAATATTGAAAAAGCTTCATTGCGCCCTCGTGCCTAAACGGGTTAACCGAACTCAACAAAAATTTATGTAAACTTCTCTTTTCGACTGCAAAACCCGCATGTAAAATTGGACACACATCGGAAACACAAAATTTTTTAGAAGCCCGCCGGGCCGAAATGGGTTAATATATTCCAATCAACTTTATACAACTAACTCTGTTTGCGAAGAGGAAGATTTGTGCAAAATATCAAGTCAATCGGTCAAACTGTTTCGGCTCGACATCAAAAACATTGAAAAAGCTACATTGCAAAAATTAGTTTCAGCCTTTTTTTGACTTCAAAACCACCCTGTAAAATTGGACACAAATCGGAAACACTAAATTTTTTGGAAACCCGCCGGGCCGAAATGGGTTAATTGATTCCAACCAACTTTATACAACTAATTCCGTTTGGTAAGAGAAACATTTTTTTTATGTCGAGACGATTGACTTGAACTTTTGCACGAATGTTTCTCTTACCAAAAGGAATTAGTTTGACTTATAAAAATGTGACATAGCCTATGTCACCGCCCGGGCTCCCAGAATTATTCCTCTAAAATTTCGTGAAAATCTGAGCAGTGGTTTTCACGTGAATCCTGGACAAAAAAAACAAACAAACAAATAAACAAACCAACAAATTTTCTTCTTTATATATTAGATTTCTCAAACTATTTGTATTCTCAGTACGATTTTTATTGATCATAATTCTTTTATAAAGTGCCCAAAATTTTATACTATTGGTAGGATCGTGCGATACTATTTTGTTACAAAATTTGCATTAAGCGTTTTTTATTTCCCTTTTCACTATAGATTTGTGTTTCTCATAGAATCCTATAATTTTTTTATCATTACGATGTTTTTTTTGTAGTTAAAAAAAGAATCACAAAGTTTCATATTACAAATGATATTGTTATTCGTCCACTCGTTTTCATTTTTGACGGTTTTATATTGAGGTAACCTCTTTATATCTTTAGCAAAAGCTAAAATAAAATCATCTAAGATATTATAAGTTTCTAGATTTTGCCAAATGATATCATCAGAAAGCTTTTCATAATTAAAAATTTTTTTTTCAACTTTATTTTCATCTTTCTTAGATTTTTATTTACAAAAAGCAAGTTATGATCTGCAGGGATGTACTAGCAACATGCAGATTATATTTGTAACCAATTACGTCAGTACAAAAATGGTCAATTATAGTTTTAGAAGTAGTTGCTATTCTAATTCCAAAGCTGGGATTTATTTTATTATGGAGTAAAAACCAATGTAAAGTAAGGTACTCACGCAGTGACAACAATTCCGAAAATTAGTGAACTTTTATATGTTAAATAATATGATGTTTCTAGATCATTTTTTTTTAATGTGAGATAGTAGATAATTGTAAGTTGTAAATAATTATTGTAGTTTATTAAAAAAGAAAAGGAGTCTATTATAACGAAAAGAAGGAAAATATATGAAAAAAAATGTTTAAATATTAAAATATTGAAATTATGAATTAAAAAATTTCACTATGAAATTTTTTCTGTTGTAATTAATTGTAGTGATGTAATAAATAACTTCACTAGTAGTTTATAATTAAAGTTATTAAAAAAATTAGTAATTTTAACAAAAGAAACAAAATATGTTAAAATAAAAAAATAAAGAACAAATGATGAAAAAAACCAAGGCTTTTTAAAAAAGCACATTTTCAAAATTATATTGTATTACATACTGAGTTTAATTTTGGAAATATATACACTGGTGACTAAGTTACTGCTTACTTATAAAATTTACTGCTAACAGTAAATTTTTAATTTTAAGGTTCTAATAGCCTTCAAAGAAGAAGGTTGCCAAATTTCTCATGGATCTAACTTCGTCTAAATTATACTATATAAGCAAAAATAGGTAAAACTGAGATACACTTTCTTCAATCATATGTTAATATATAAAGTTGGACCTTTAATTTTTTAAGTCTTTAAAATTTTGCAATAATTGGGTTTTGCGTAGTGGTAAATTTTTGCGATTCGAAAGGAAATCTCCAATCCATTTAAGAAATACTCTACCTAACCCAATAGCTCTGTATTTTGCTAACAAGGCAGCATGCCATACACGGGAGATCACTAGTTAAACGACGGGCTCTGAACCAGTATTGTCGATCATGAAGCAAACCTTTATGATCCATTTAAGAAAAATGTAATGTATTTTTTAATTAAAATGTAAGTTTTTTTAAGACCTATCGTTGTGATTCCATCACCGAGACCGGCTAATTTGTTTGTATCAAGATTCTTCAAAATTTTCATCACTACTCGCGTCCTAAAGTCAATTCTACCAAAGGAGCAGCCAACTTTGGTGGTATATTTGGTGGTCTTTGAGTTGACTGTGGCAGTGTTGAGTTAAAGGAAAATTGTTTGCCAAACAAGTTCGCCCTTTCTTTTGAATCTGACACAATTCAGTTGTTTTTATCAATAAGCAGAGAGAAAGAGGAAACGATTGAGGAAAAAGGAAAAGAGGAAAGAGGAAACCAAAACGACTTGCTATTTTTAGGCATAGGTAGGGATTTACGTTTCAACCCTCGGTTGAATAAGAATTTTTGCTTATTAATAACTCTCTTACATTTGTTTCGAACACGATATAGTTGGCCCTGTCAGACTCCAACCAGCTGTTCCGGTATTGCTTTAAAGCCTCCTCCTTTTTATGAATGGCTTCTTTGCAAGTGCGATTAAACCATGCTCTGGATTCTCGTTTAATACTTTTCATGGAGTGAGGAATATACAGCCTTATTCCAAATAAAATCGTTTCACTAATTGCATTTGCAGCGAAGTTAACATTTTTACCGCGGAAGCATGAGCAGTCGAATGCTTTGAAAAAATTGTTCAAACCTTCCAAGTTAGCACGACTATATTGACATACTAATTTTTTGGGAGGAATCCTTCGGCTGGCTAATGTGCTTACCGGGAAGCTTGTGGTTACCAGACAGTGGTCACAGCCCTCCAGGGGAAAACCAACTGAAACTACATATTTTTCAGGGTGAGTGGTTAAAAACAGATCCAAGAGGTGACCCTCTTGATCAGCTCGGTCGGGGACCCTAGTGGGATTTTGGAAAAGTTGAGAAAGATGGAACAGTGAGGAAAATAATTCAACTTATTTTCCAATTGAGTTTTGACTCAAAGACGAGTTACTTGAAAAATTAAGCCAGTCTTTGTTGTGTACGTTGAAATCCCCTGCCAGAACAATTTCGGATTTTGGACACGTTTTCAAAATTTAATTGATCTGGTTTACAGTACAGGTTGCACTGTTTCAGCTCTCTTATTATGGTGCGCCTCCAGGTGTTGTTTGGACGCCTGCGTCTTCTGCTTCCTTGGGGGTTCCACTCCAAGGCCATACGGCTTATGTTGTTCTGATTTTTTCTTAGCGTGTGGCCTATCCACCTCCATTTCTTCTTTCTCAATTGCTTCAGTATGGGTTCCTCTCCTGTAAGTCTCCATGGGTCTTCGTTGCTTATCCTGCAGATTATGCGCAGACAGCGATTAATGAAGACTTGTATCTTCTGGACGATGTTGCTGGATATCATCCATGTTTCGTTCCATACATTAGTACGGTCTTTACGCAAGCATTGAAGATTCTTATTTTTGTTTTCTTGGAGATTTGGGTGTTCCTCCATACTGGGTACAACCGTCCGAATGATGCCCTTGCTTTACTAGGTCTGTTTTTCACATCTGCCTCCGCACGACTGTCAGTAGTCATTATGCTACCGAGATAGTTGAACTGGTTAACATATTCGACTAGTTGCGTTTTCAGCATGATGAGTTGGTTGTTGGTGCTGTTGATTTTCATCACCTTGTGTGCTAGAAGTACTATGTCATCTGCATAGTCTAAGTCTTCTAAGTGGCGAGTGAAGCTCCACGTAATGCCTCTTTTTTGCTTTCAGACTTCGGACATTATACTATCTAGGACGATTGTGAATAGCAATGGTGATAGTGGACATCCCTGTTTGACGGATTCTGCCCTTTATTATAGTTGCTATTATTTTATACACTGTGTTGAGGAGAGTGATACCACGCCAGTTGTTGCAATCTTTGAGGTCGCCTTTCTTCGGTAGGTTGACTATTGTGCCGTTTTTCCAAGATGGAGGTAGCTTTTCGTTTTCCCATGCCTTTATGATGTGAGGTCTCAGAAGTTCAGCTGAGATATTTTTGCAGGCTTGTAGAATTTCTGCCGGAATACCATCAGACCCAGCCGCTTTGTTTCTTTTCAACTTGGTGATGGCTTCTTTGATCTCAGTCATAGTTGGTGTGGAAGTGGTAATGCGCAGATTGTTTGTATTGTTTTCCGCTAATGATATATCTTGTGTTTCGTTTATTTCACTGTTTCTTATTTCTTGGAAATGTTTTCTCCATCTTTTTGTTTGTTTTCGGCCGTTGGTAATTTCTGTGCCATTTTTATCTTTAATGGGAATTCATGCTGTGCTCGTTTTGTTGGTGAGCTTGTTCACAATTTGATGGAGTTTCCTTGCATCATTTTGTCCAGCAGCTGTTTCTGCATTTGAGGCTAGCTTCTCAAGGAATTTTTTCTTGTCTCTTCTGGAGGCTCGTGTTACTTTCTTTGCAAGCGCTTTGTATTGATCCTTGGTGACAACTTTGCTTTCTAGCTTTTTCTTAGTCTATTGCCTTTGTTATATAAGTTCCCATGTGCTTTCTGATATCCATGGCGTTTGTTCGCTATTCTTTGTACCTAGTTTGTTTTTCGCAACCTCATAGACGGCTTTGCTAACTTGATTCCAGTCTTGTTCGTTGTTTAGGTATCTTTCCCGAATTGTGGTTATCATACTGCTTTTGGTGTGTGGATGTTGGAGGTTTCGGAGATTTAACTGTTGTTTCCTGTCATGGCTCTTTTTGATGCACTTCAATTTCAATCTGATGTCCCTTATGATTAGTTCATGGTCGCTATCTATGTCGGCTCCCCTTTTATTTCGCATATCTAGCACTGAACTTCCAAATCTACTGCTAATACATATGTGGTCTATTTGGTTAACTATTTTCCCATTTGGTGAGGTTCACGTATACTTGTGAATTTCTTTATGGGGGAAGATGGTGCCGCCAATGGTCAGTTGAAATGTTTGACAGGTCTCAATAAGCCTTTCTCCGTTTTTGTTCTTTGTTCCACATCCATGTTTTCCCTTAATTTCCTCTAACCCAGTATTTAGATTTCCCACTTTCGCATTTAAGTCACCCATTAGAATTAAGATATCTCCTTTCCGAATAGTGTTGAGGGTACGGGTGAGCTGTTCGTAGAACTAGTCTTTCGCTATATCTTCGGCATCTTCTGTTGGTGCATAACATTGTACTAGGGAGATATTTCTAATTTTAAATCTGAAACGGGCTGTAATAATCCTATCTGATACGGCCTTCCAGCTATGCAGGGAGTTACGCAGTTTTCTAGATATTATTATTCCCACACCGTTTGTTCCACCTATTTCTTTAACGCTATACAACAGAGTATTTCCATTAGCCGTGATAATTTCGCCATTCCCCTTCCATCTAATTTCGCTTAAACCCATAATTTGAACTCTATAATATGCCATTTGTTTTTCTATTTGGGCAAGCCTTGATGTTTCTCGCATTGTTCGGACACTCCATTGTGCAATTCTAGTCATCGTTCGAGTGCCAAAGGTTGTTGCCGTGTTATCTTGCCTATAGTATCCGATTTATCTAATTTCAATTTCTTTAATCCGTTTTATCTTTCTAAGCAGGAGATTAACCTACTGTAGAAGTTGCCTATTTTGTTTTTTTTCCTACATAACGCCTAATAGGGGGATGTCATTTGTTCTTATCTCTGACATTGAAGATTCCACGCATATGCAAATGTCAATGATGTCATTTTGACATGTGCATATGTTTATATAGATAATGTTATTATTTATTTAATATTAAGCTATAGGTTATTTCAGGAACACGATTATTGGTAATATTTTTATTTTTTATATATTACTAATTATTAATTTCTATTTAGACTATTTGTTATTTAATTATAATTTATAAGTTATTTTTATTATACTAATTATAGTAATTATTGAGTTTACCGAGCCAGGGATCGAACCCGGAACCTTTCGCATAAAAGGCGGCGCCTCAACCACTGCGCCATCGGCTGGATATATTAAAAAAAATTACAAATTCTTACTAATTTATCTGTTTAAAAATATTAAAAAACAAAAAAACTTGAAAATATATTTATTCCAATTCAATTACAAAAGTGAAAAAATTTGAATTATTAAACTTTGTGATAAAAAGCTAATCAAAGCATAATATATTTAAAAGATCAAATTTTTCAAAATTGCAATTATATTAAATGGTTAGTTTATGTACCTATTAGAACAGCTTATAATTTATTGCAAAATATGCAATAAATGTATTTCTAAAATACAATTACAAATTTAGAACTTTTCATATAATTCATTTAAATATAAAATAAATTTTACATAAATGCAGCAAGTACCTTTGAACATAGCTTAAGTATCGTACACAATGTCCTAATTATATATAACCTACGGTAATAATTCAATAAAATATATGATATAATAAAAATTAAAAAAAGGAATATAATCGTTTATTAAAAAAATATTTTGTTTTTAATTTATAAAATATTATAAATACATATGTTTTACGGTAAAATTCTTAGCATTTAAAAATATAAAAGTTTAAAAAAAAAAACGGAAATAGAAAATCCCTCGTGTATCAAATTTAAAGTTTCTACCTTCATGAATTTCGAAGATAAGCTTTTTAATTTTGGGATTTCTTAGGAGCCACCTGAACCACCACTACTATTAAATCTAAATTTCGGGGACACATAGGAAATAGGAAATATATTCTTTGGCTTCGAAATTGTACTTGTTTGACCTCAGATCGATCAAAAGCTAAAATCCGAACTCATTGTCCGAATTCGACCAGAACTAATTTCCATGGTACTTTCATTACTAGTAACCTAGAGTTAAATTTCATCAAAAAAGCGGCATTATATTTTGAGTTATACTGCTTTTAAAATATATGTGCGTTAGCCCTTGAATTTTTCAAAAGATCCGGAACCCGAAACCATGGTACGATTTCCCATATGCCGTCCCCGACATACTTTCAATACTAGTTAATCCTTGTACTTAAGTGGAGCGCGTTCTATATTAATTTTAAGTTACAATTTTTATTAATTTCGATTATAAACTTTTAAAACTTGGGAGGTCTAAGAGTGGTACTGAACTAGATCCCAAATTTGGGGGACACACAAGAAACAGTAAAGAACACCCTTGTGCCAAATTTGAAGCTTCTACTTTTTTCAAGTTGCTATCTTTATTAATTTTAACGATAAGCTTTTGGCTCCCGACCCACTACTCCAAAGGGGCCCAAATTTCAAGGACACTAAGGAAATAGGAAGGGACACCCTGAAACCAAATTTGGAGGTTATATTTTCATTGGTTTCAAAATTATACTCGTTTGGTCTTAATTCGATCAAAAAGTTCTAGGTTCCGAACCTATGATCCAATCTCGACCGTACGAAATCCCCGCCATAGTCTAATTACTAGTAACCTACAGCACAAATTTGATGAAGATAGCGTCATTAGTTGTTGAGTTATCTTGATTTTTTATTTATGTTCGTTTGCCCTTGGACCGATTAAAAGATCCAGAATCCGAACCCATGGGCCCGTTTCGCCCATTCACAATCCTCGCCGTACTTTCAGTCCTGGTAACCTACAGTTAAAATTTCATAAATATAGCTCCATTATTTTTTGAGTTATCGTGCCTACGGACATATCGACGCAGGAGGTCACGGTGATCACAAATATATATACTTTTCCATATCTAGCTCACTTCTTTAAGGTGGTTACAAACACCATACCAAAGTTAATATACCCTTTTACCTATTCTAATAGGTGTAGGGTATAAAAACTGGAAGAGATGAAAAGGAAAAGAAAATGGAAATACAAAATAACACTGTGGTATAATAACGAGTAAAGAAACATACAGCTTTATTAAGTGTAGTGGAATAGTTTCCAGCTATCTAAATAAACTGGGTGATAATACTTTTCCTGGACCAGATGGTATACCAGAAATAATTTTGAGCAAGTGTTCTAACATTCTCACTACGCCTTTAACATTACTCTTTAAAAATTCATTAAATTCCGGATATTTTCCTCCTATTTGGAAAATTTCTTATATCAGGCCAATTCACAAAAAGAATGCTAAAAATGAAATCACTAACTATCGCCCAATAGCTAAATTATCTTCAATTCCTAAATTATTTGAATTAATTATAACGGATTCAATTTATAATCATTGTAGGAATCTTTTAATAGATAACCAACATGGCTTTGTAAAACAAAAATCTACGGTGACTAATCTAGTTGAAACCACATCTCTTCTTCTTAATAACATGGAAGAAGGATTTCAAACAGATGTTGTCTATACTGATTTTAGTAAAGCATTTGATCTATTGCCACATAATATTATTTTACTAAAACTTGAAAAATATGGTTTTCCACTATTTTTCCTTAAGTGGATACATTCTTATTTATGTGATCGCTCCTATAGTGTTATATTTAAAAATGTGATTTCAGAACCTTTCGTGGCAAATTCGGGAGTTCCACAAGGTAGTCACCTTGGCCCTCTACTTTTTATCTTATCTGTAAATGATGTTTCTTCTTTAATTTCTAATTGCGAGCTTCAAGTTTACGCTGATGATATGAAACTTTTTAAAAAGATTACATCTTATAATGACGCCATCCTTATGCAGAATGATCTTCAAAATTTTAACAATTGGTGCGTTAATAACTGTTTACTACTTAATGTAAATAAATGCGCACTGATATCTTATACACGCCGATCTAGTCCTATTTGTTTCAATTATAACTTAGATGGTATTAGTTTACCTAAAGTTACCTCAATAAAGGACTTAGGGGTGTACTTCGATTCCCAACTTAGCTTTAAAATCCATTATAATAATATTATAAATAAAGCTAATTCACTATTGGGATTTGTTAAACGTTCTGCAAAGGAATTTTCAGATCCTTATGTACTTAAATCGTTGTACACTTGTCTTGTAAGACCAAACTTGGAATATGCTAGTCAAGTTTGGTCTCCGTTTTATATGGTACACATTGATAGGATTGAGGCAATACAAAAAAATTTTCTTAGATTTGCCTTACGCCATTTGCCATGGTCGAATCCCATTATTTTACCACCATATGAACAAAGGCTAAAATTAATTGATTTGTGTACTTTAAATTTTCGACGTGAAGTTTCTGATGTCATTTTTATTACAGAAATTGTCAAGGGTAACGTTAAATCTAATTTAATTTCTAGTAAAATTATTATTAGAAATCTTCAACGCCTTCGCTCTTGCAATTTATTTAAAACTAATAATCATAGGACTAACTATGGCAAATTCGAACCTATTAATAGAATGCTTATTATAGGTAATAAACATAAACATTATATTGACTTTACACTTTCAAAACACTCCCAAAAACAAAAATTATACAATCGCTATTATTAGGATTATTTTTGTTTTGTTTTTCTTGTAGTAATGTAAAGTTTATAATTTTTAACTTTTAATTTTAATTTTAGTTTGAACATATTTATAATTAGTCAAATATGTAATTTTTTATATTGATTTTAATTGTATAATTTTAATTGTTATTTGTATGATTTTTGTAAACTGTTTGTGTTAAGCAGTATAATAAATAAATAAATAAAGTATAATAAATAAATAAATAAATAAATACTCATATAAAAGAAGGAGTTGTATGGCAGCTACTCGAGTCCTCTGCAGTAGACCAACCAAATTTTGCAGAAACTTTGGCCATTACACTAAACTAATTTTAGCAAAATTTCAGACACCCAACTTTATTAGGTGTAGTATAATGCTCACATAAAAGGAGTTGTATGGCAGCTACTCGAACCCTCTACAGTAGACCAACCAAATTTTGCAGAAACTTTGGCCATTACACTAAACTAATTTAAGAAAAATTTCAGACACCCAGCTTCATTAACAGGAGAGAAATGCTCATATAAAATAAGAAGTTGTATGGCAGCTACTCGAACCCACTGCAGTAGACCAACCAAATTTTGCAGAAACTTTGACCATAAAACTAAACTACTTTAGAAAAAATTTCACACACGCAGCTGCAACAGGTACTTATATAAAGAAAGAAGTTGTATGGCAGTTACCGAACCCATGGACCAAAATGGATATGCTTTAAGGTCTTCAAAACTGTGTGGATGGTCCCCAACCCACTACTCCAATTAGTCCTAAATTTTCAGGACTCTAAGGACATAGGAAGAGGCACACTGATACCAAATTTGAATGTTTTATCTTCATTGGTTTCGGAATTAAGCTTGTTTGGCCTCAATTCGATCAAAAACTTCTAGGATCCGAACCCATGGTCCGAACTCGTTCGTACGCAGTCCTCGCCATAGTCTCATTACTGGTAACCTACATCAAAAAATTCATGATTGTAACGCCATTAGTTGTTGAGCTATCCTTATTTTTTGTATATGTTCCTTGGCCCTTAGAACAATTAAAAGGTCCAGAATCCGAACCCATGGGCCGATTTCACCTATATGCCATCCCCGCCGTACTTTAAGTCCTAGTAACATAAAGTTAAAATTCATCAAGATAGCTCCATTAGTTTTTGAGTTATCGTGCCTACGGACGGACGGGCGGACCGACATGGCTATATCGACTCAGGAGGTCACGCTGATCACAAATATGTAAAGTTTTCCATATCTAGCTCGCTTCCTTTAGGTGGTTACAAACACCATACCAAAGTTAATATACCCTTTTCCTATTTCAAATGTGTAGGGTACAAAAACGACGAATGGGAAAAATATAGGATCTTAAACAATATATACCTATATAAAAAAAAAATATATATGCAAGAATCGCTAATTGAAGATAATGTTAGACAACGTTCAAAAAACTATATAGCTATTATGATTAGGTCTAAAGAGTCGTGTGGTTACTTTTTGAAAAACTACTTTCATTCCTACATTCATTTTAGAAACAGAAAGTCAATAGAACAAAACACTTATGTACAAAATTTTAAGATTATATCTTTATCAACTTTGAAGATATGCTTATTACTTAGGTCTTGGAAGGAGTGTGAAAGGTACTCAAATCAAGTAGTTCTTCGCAAAATTAAATATTTTTAGATTAATTGGCATGCTAATATTGATTAATAAATTCCGAAACTGTTATTAGAGTGAACTCCATTGTTAACATATATAAAATTTTTGAATTCAATCGTTCAAATCGTTTCTAATTAGAACGAGGCAATAAAAAAAATCTAATTTTTTGTGCCACCATATGTTACCGAAAATTTTTTTCGAAACTGTCTTATTGATGAAAGAAATACTTCGTAAAATTGGGGGGAATTAGCTTTCAAATTTTATTATACATTTTGTAGCGCCGTTTCTAATTTAAAGCGAAGTTTAGGAACTAAAAAAAAAATTGTTGTTTGATAATTATTTTTTTTGTACCTAAGCAATACTGCAAAGTTGGACGCAATTCGCTTCCAAAAATTTTCCAAAAATTGTTCATTCGTTGCACCGTTATGAGTTAATAAACTCGAAATCTATTAAAGGAGTAAACTTTATTGTCAAACAGTAACACGCAAACAAAATTTGAAGTCGATCAGTCAAACAGTTTTCAAAAAAGTTTAAATACTTACACCTCAGCCCCAACTTTGCGAAATTATAGAGTAAAATTTTTAGCCCAGAAACACATTCTGTACCCAAAAATATTTAAATACAAATTTGATATCGGTTGATCGGTATGATAATCGGTTGAGCAGTTTGAGATTATATACGCTACATACATACATACAGATATACAAACAAATATTCGCTTAAAGATAGATGTATTTAAATTAAACAAGTAATAAAACAAGAGTAAATCGTTGCGGCAAAAAATTCAATTAGCAACTATACGAACCTCACTTCAATTTATTTTATAGCTAGTTTTCACCAACAAAAAGCAAAGAGGACAGAATCTTACACAAAACTTCAAGTTTCTATCTTTATTAATTTCGAAGATATGCTTTTAGGATATTGGACGGTGTGTGGAAGATATCTTAACTACCTTACCAATTCATTCCAAATCTTAAGGATTATACAAGTAACGCAGAATACCAATGTATCAAAAATCAAGTTAATATCTTTATTAATTTTGAAAATATTCTTTTAAGTTTTGATAAATGTGTGAGGTCCTCGAACCAGCACTATAATTTTGCAATATCCGCCCTACTTTTGTCAATAATATAAATTGTATCACAATTTTTAAATTATCCGTTAAATCGACACAGGAAGTGCCACTGAACTAAAATATATATACTTTTCTATATTAAGCTTGCATCCTTTTGGTGGTCATAACATTGTATCAAAGTTACCTTTACCTATTTTAGGTGTTTAATGTTTTAAGTTTATATTAAAAACCATCAAATATAATAAACCTATCACAAATTAATATTTTTTTCGAATAACTTTCAGTTTTAATGAAAATTAGTGTCATAGATAAAATAAGGAGAATTATTGTAATACTTTCTTATAACAGAAGTGTTCAAAATTCCTTATCATAAATGCGAGTATAAGAGATGGGAATTAATTAGTTTTCTAATTTCAATATTTCAATCTGAAATTAACCTTTTCCATACCTGTAACCTGGTATTACTTAAAAAGTAAATATGATTACTATAAATCTATAAATTAAATAAAACCAGAATTTTTTAAATTGAAAGAATTAACCTTAAAAACTAGCAGATTTACCCGGCGTTGCCCGGGAGCGTGCAAATTGTAAAAAAGCAGGTTTCAGCCAATTTTTGAAGTACTACTTTGGTTAAAAAGAAAGGCTCAAAAAATATTTATTGAGTTCCGTTAACCTATTGTGGCCCAACAGCTGTTTAAAGGTTTTTTCGTTGCTTTGCTATATATTAGAAATTATTTATCCGATTGACTTCAAATTTTGTACATGTGTTCCTCTTTGAGAATTGAGTTCACTCTATTAACAGACTTGGAATTTGTTTACTCACGCCGACCCGACGATTGTTCAAAAAAAATTTGTAAGGAAATTATGTCCAATTTTTGAAAGTAAGTAAAACGTCTTCGAATTAGGAGAATGTTTAAAAAAATTTTCGAGTTCTTTTAACCGATTGCGAAACAAAAACTTTAAAAACAGTTTGAACGATTATCTCTAATTTTTCTATATGTGGGCTTCTTGACAATTTGGTGCTCCTTGACGATAGAGTTGAGGATGGTGGGTTTCCGGAGAATAATGTTAACTGAATTAAAATGCCTATAGGTCGTTTGACTATAGGTCAAAAGGGTATACTAAATTTGCCATTATGTCATTACACTACGTCAATAATAGTTTACTTGAATTCCAACGTTTGCCGTCAAAACGGTTTGACCGATTGACTTAAAATTTTGCACAAATGTTCCTCTTAGCAAGCGGAATTAGTTGTATAAATTTGGGTGGAATAAATTAACCCTTTGCGGCTTGGCGGGCTTCCAAAAAATTTTGTGTTTCCGATTTGTGTCAAATTTTACAAGGTGGTTTCGCAGTTGAGTCTAGCACAAATTTTTGTTGAGTTCGGTTAACCCGTTCGGGCACGAGGGCGCAATGAAGCTTTTTCAATGTTTTTGATGTCGAGGCAAAACGGTTTGATCGATTGACTTGAAATTTCGAACAAATTTTCCTCTTAGCAACCCGAATTATTTGTATACATTTGGTTAGAATAAATTAACCAATTTCGGCCTGGCGAGCTTCCAAAAAAATTCTGTTTCCGATTTGTGTCTAATTTTGGAGGATGATTTTGTTGTCCAAAAGAGAGGCTGCAAAAAGTTTTAGTTAAGTTCCATTAACCTGTTTTCCACGACGACGCCATGAAGTTTTCTATAAATTTTATTTGCTTAAACGATTAAAAGAATTTTATTGAAAATTTTGTATCAGCATTTTAATTATAAAAACCCACAGGGTTAATTTGGTTTTGACCTGTTTACGCGTTTTGAACAAAGATTCAATTAAATTTTCAAATTTTTGGTATGAACGCAAGTTAACCTTTATTCCAAAAATTCACCTAATTAATAAGACTAATTTTCTTCCTTAAATAGTCTCAAATAGTGCAAAAGCTAAATGAGATAATATTAATATTAAAACTAAAGCTAATAAAGAAGCCGAATAATAATATCTTTAAATTTAAATAACGTAACATTTTCCTTTTCTACATTTTTTCGTAAAAAAGTGCCAAGTGGTGTAAAATTGCAGTTTTCTTCAAATAAAACCTAAAAATCAAAAAAATTCTATTTCGTATTTATTATGCTTAAATACATAGTATTTTAAAACAGTTTTTCTAAGAAAGAAGCCTTCATTTCTCTCATAAAATCATAAACAAACGAGGAAAAGCGTAGTAGAACTTTCAGGTAAGTACAAAACAAAATATAAAATGAAAAGCAGATTTCTAAACCTTTTTTAAACCATCGACTATATTTTATTCAAACGCTGGCAATTAAAGCAATTTTTTTAAAACGAGTTTTTTAGGGATTATTTTTTATTATATTATTATTGACAATTTTTCAACAAATTTATCAAATTTGACTTGAAACTTTTCATAATTATTAAAAAATAACAATAAAAATTTAAGCAGCACCAAATTGTCAAGAAGCAGAAGAAAAACGTTTATTTTTTAAAGTTTTTATTTAGCAATCGGTTAAAAGGACTCGACAAAACATTTTTTTAAACATTCCCCTAGTTCAAATAAGTTTTACCTACTTTCAAAAATTGGACGTAATTTTTTTTTTTGAACAAAATTTTTTTTTTGAATAATCGTAGGAATGATAAGTATATACATGACATGTACGCATACAAAATTTACATTCAAGTTGTCAAACCGTTTCTGCTTAAGAGTAAAGAAATGAAAAAATTTGTAAAAAGCTGCTGTTCCGCAATGGGTTAACGGAAATCAACAAACCTGTTTTTGAAACTTTGACAAAGCAATATTTCACAAAATTGGACGTAATATCCTTCCCAAATATTTTTTATAAAAATTGTCGGGCGGCAAGGGGTAACAAATTCCAAGTCTGAATTCTGAACATTCCAAGTTATAAATTTTTGCACTCATAGATATAAATTTAACTAGATAGACAATATTACGGAAATATTTAAGCCACTTTTTACTTTTTGAGTTACAACTGATTTTGCATTCCTTAATTTCCCATGAAAATGTTTCCACTAAAAGAAATTTTTTCGGCTAATTTCGGCTAAAAATGGGGGATATGGAAGGAATTGGAATTATGGTAGAAGTTATTTGAGATTACTGGATTATGGGGGATGGCGAAAATTGGATGGGATATTTAGAAGAAAGATGTTCATGTTCTTCTTAAATTTTACTAAACCGTACATATATACATTATCAACTTTGGGGAACACATTTGGTTGTGAATATAAGCCTTGTTACGCCATCTGGTTAGCTCGACTGTGTAGGGATGAGCATCTGTTGCCCTCCTTGTTTCCCGTTGGAAAATCTTGAGTGGAGGCATAAGTTGTTTGATTTCTTTAGAACCGGTGTTAGTCCCTGCAAGATATCTATAAAACAAGGTCAGTGAACCAACAGTACGACAATGGCTCAGAGGATTGAGCGTTGAGGTAACATTGGGATTATTTATAAGACGAACAGCTCTATTTAGCACTTTATCAAGGTATCCTAGCGCCGTATTGGAAGCACCAGCCAAAATGTGTGCATTATACTCCATTTTCGGCCTGATATACGTTTTATAGATGTTAAAGAGATCGGAGGAGGAGAAGTAATTTTTGCAGCGATACAAGAAGTCCGAGCACTTAGCAGCGTCCAAAAATATGATTTGACCAAGTCAATTTTTGGTTTAGCTCAATCTTAAAAATGTTCAAGTCTGTCGTATGATGTAAAGCCTCTCTTTGAAATGAAAGGTTTGGAATAGTTGTTGCTATTTTTCGCGCGATTAGACAGCATGAGTTTTTTTGGTGTTGAAATCAACTATGTTATATGACTACTCAACTATGTTGATTTCACTCCATTAATGAATTTTAGGTAAACCTTTGTTTAGTTCGCTAATAGTGAAATTTTTTGCTTTTTTCTGATGATTAATGTTACAGCGACTATGGAATTCATAGGAAGAGCAACAAGGCTACTATCATCTGCGAAGCTATGGATTGGATTGGAGGTTATTGAAAGTAGGTTATTTATAAATATTAGGAAAAGACTGGGAGATAAAACAAATCTCCGAAAGACACCAGCATTTTTTTAATATCTTTGGATGAATTTCCATCGATTAGAAGACGAATCGTACGACTCGAAAGGAAATCTCCAATCCATTTAACAAATACCCTACCTAGAAAATAAAGCATCATGCCAAACTCGATCGAAAGCTTTAGAAATATCCAGAGCTACAACATCAGACTCGCCAGAATGGTGAAGACAGATATTAAGCTTTCCGCACAGGTAGGTCATGAGATCACCAGTTGAACGACGGGCTCTGAACTCGTTTTGTCGATCATGAAGCAAACCTTTACGATTTAGATATTTCAAAAGCTTATAGTTCACAACTTTTTCCATTACTTTGGAAAGGACCGAAGTAATAGCAATAGGTCGGTAGTTAGAGGGATCGCTTTTATCGCCTTTTTAGGAATTGGAAAAACATGTGCAACCTTCCTTGGGTAGGATGAATACCCGAAGTAAAGGAAAGATGAAAAAGGTTGCGCAGAGGTTTTGAAATTGAGGTATACATATGTGTTTTTGAGGACGGTGGTTGTAATACTGTCGGGACCAGCTGATTTTTTTGTATCAAGATTTTTCAAGATTTGCATATTTTGATTTTTTATTATTACATTAAAACCATGAAATTATATAAACTTTTATATTTATATTATTACATATTAATATTTCTTTCCAATAACATTGAGTTTAATAAAAATTAGTGACACAGATACCAGCAGCATTATGATGTAATACTTATTTATAACTGAAGTACTCAAAATTCCATATCATAAATATAAAAGATGGGAATTAACCAATTCTAATATTTCAATCTGAAATTAATCTTTTCCATACCTGTAATCTGGATATTTCAAGGACAACTAAATGGGATTCCTTAATTATTAATAAATAGATTAAAATATATTTAAAAATTATTTAAAATTGAAATAATTAATCAAGGGTACTAAATCATTTAACAGTAAATTCGTTACGGCAAACACATACTGAAAAGAAGTAATTGCATGTGTGTAAAATTTTTTTAATAGGATAAAAAGTTTTAAATATGTAATTTTGTAATTGCATTTTATGAATACATTTATTTCAAAGTTTTTGTGCTTTTTAATGTTTTTATATAGATAAATTAGTAAAAATTTTAAATATTTTTGAATTGATAAAATAATTACTAAATGTTTTTAGTATAGGGTGGCTATGTCTTACGTTCAAACAACTAAAAGCTTTTATGATTTTTAAAATGATTTATAGACTTCTCATTAAATTTGAACGAATAAGATGTAGCGTATTTCTAAGTCTGTTTCTTTACTTGTTTTTAATATATTTAGCAACTAATTTCGTTTCACCAGTTCAACATGTAGTTCTCAGTAATCAGTACGAGAACTAATTTCTTCTCATCAATGCCGTAATTAACTTTGAGTAATGAGTACAAGAACTAATTCCTTATCACGGTCAGTAACTAATTCTAGATAAAGCTGGAGAGGGGCCATTGATTACCGCCTAGGACATCGCGTGTAAACTGTAAACTGTGAATTAACATTATCATCCCTATTTGATAGGGTTATCACTTTTGAGATGCGCTTCTCTATCACGTCTCCTCTAAAAAAAATTACGTCTGGCTATTTCGGACGACTTTTATTTTGAGTAAAGTTGGAAGACATTACAAATATTTTGTTTTTACTTTTGGGTTTTTATTGATGTCTAAAGTTATTACAAAAATAAATATGTATGAGATTATTGTATTTGTATGAATTTCCTGAAAATGAAGAAATAATATTGATACAGAATATTAGAAAAATCCTTTTGAATTACCTACACCTTATAAGTAAAAACAATGATGTTGACCGACTTAAATTTTTATTATGTACCTTTAATTTTTCAGATTGAAGCAGGATTTACACTATGAACAAAAAAAAAAAAGACGAAAAATTAAAACGAGACACAAAGTACAAAACTCAGTAAGTTTGACACGTTTAGAACATAAGTATTTGAAAGATGCTAATGTTCATCTTTTTCGTCCTTCTTTACAAATACATAAACGTACACTACACCAAAATTTGTATCTCACTCCATCTTTCACATTTTGTCTATTGTTCACTCTTCCTTGCTTAGTTCCCAAAATTTTGATGTCTTGTTTTTGTTCATAGAGTAAATCCATTTTAAAATCTGAAAAATGAAAGGTACATAATAATAATTTATAATTTTACATGTAACTGTAGGTAACTACATATTTTTTATGTTTCATAATTTTTTCTGTAGTTTTTCAGAAACGATTCATAATTTTAACCTACATTACAAGTAACTCAAATTATTTATATTTTATTTATTTAAATTTTTTTCTTGAACATATGAAAATTTACAGGTATCTTAACTAAAATATTTGTAAGTATATAAAAACATGCATGTTAAAAATATACCTTTAATAATTTTAACAAAATAAATGCTATTGCATTGAAATTAATTTTTGATTTTTGCATGTTTTTATTAACATTTTAAACAAAAGCGAGAAAGAGTGTGGTAGAGTAGACTGTGTCAACTCTAGGATAAAAATTATATATTCCGCTTAATTACTTTTGGTAAAATTTTAAATACACAATTTATTAGGCTTTCAGTTATGAACAAAAGAAAATATAAGTTTAAAGGCTTCTCTTCGAACCTCTTCTACTACACCGCCTATGTTTATCTTATTCAGACGTTGCCATTTATTATGTATAAAGTAATGCTCATGTGTAGGGTTCCCAAACGTCCGTATTCGGCAGGACATGTCCTGTTTTACGACTCTTGTCCTGCCGTCCGTATTAGTTTTTGAAAATATTGAAATTGTCCGTATTTAAGAAATAAATAATAAATTTAAGAAATTTTCTACAACAAACTGCTTTTACGTAATTCAAAAATCATTTTCGACTGATTTCGCTTTTAAGTTTGGTGGGTAACTATAAGTATGATTTCGTTTTTATATTTAGTGGGTAAGTAGAAATGATATCGCTTTTACGTTTGTTGGGTAACTATAACGGTAATTTTTTAAAACGTCAAAGATAATCGACTAAAAGCCTGGTAGTTTTTTTATTTTTTATAACAAAAAAAAATCTAAACTGTATTTAATAATTTAATTGAGTTTTGAAGCTATTTTAAAATTTACATTTTGTTACTATTAATAAAATGAATGATTCAAATTCATCAACAAAAAGAAAGTGTAAATTTACAACAGATATGATAAAAAAACTTAAATGTTCTAAGAAAGGTAAGATAGAAGAAGAAACTGAATGTCTTATTTGCAAAGCTGGTACGTATATTTCAGTAGCTAGTCGCGGTTCATTGGATTTGGAAAAACACATTGCTACTGAAAATCACAAAAAAAAATACTAGAAATATGTGTAGTACTTCAAATATGTCACAATTTATTGTTAATAAGGATACAGTACTTGATCATAAATTACGAGCTTGTGAAGCCACCTTAGCTTATCATACCGTTGCTCACCATTTTAGTTATAAATCAATGGATTGTACTTCAAGACTTAATTCACATTTATTTCCTGACTCCGAGGTAGCCAAGAATATTTCATGTGCACGAATATTTCATGTGCAAATATTAAAATGTTTCCCTTAATTGTGCAATATTTTAGCTGTAGTGAAGGCGGATTACAAGTAAAATTAATTGAACTTAGGAACGTTACAAATGAAACTTCTGAAACCATTTCGAATTTGATATTAGATACTCTTCGTGTAAATAATGTCCAGGAAAAATGTATTACCTTTGGAGGCGATAACTGCAACACGAACTTTGGTGGGATTAACAGAGCAGGTGAGAAAAACATTTTTTTTTATTTGAAGTCTAATTTAAATAAAAATATGATTGGTGTTGGATGCCCTGCTCATATTGGAAAAACATATTCATATTCACAACTGTGCTCAACATGGAATTGATACCTTGTCAATAGATATAAAAAGTACTGTGCTTAAAATATTTAATTTTTTTTCGATTTACACAGTTAGAACAGAGAAACTTCGCGAATTTTGCGATTTTGTTGACATAAATTATAAATCTCTTTTGAATCATTCCAAAACTCGTTGGCTTTCACTTTTTCCGGCTGTTGAACGTATCTTACAAATATATCCAGGCTTAAAGTCATATTTCCTTTCAATAAATCAGCCACCAAATGCATTTTCAAATTTTTTGAAAACAACTTGGATGAGGCATATTTTTGGTTTACTCATTCGTTGATGTCAATATTTCAAACAAAAATATTAACATATGAAAAGGAGGACAATTCAATTAACGAAGTTAAAGTTATAATTTAAGATGTATTGGAAACGCTTGAAAACCGTTTGAAACACAAATTTATTCCTCTTAAAGTTCAAGATATTATTCGAAAATTAAGAAATGATGGATTCGATTTGAAATGTGATATTTTTGTTGAAGAAATTTATTATGTTTATGTTTGTTGTATTGATTATTTAAAAAAATGGTTTGAACCACTAAGAGAATTTAATTCATTTGACTGGATGAATTTATCATCTTCCCCAGAATGGACAACAATAGAAAGTACTATTGAATATCTTAAGACTAAAAATATTACAATAGACGATGTTAAGCTATTTGACGAGTTTTCAAATCTGAAATCATACTTAGCACAACAAGAAAGCAACGCGGAGTTTAAAAATATGGCTGCTCATAAAAAATGGGTCACTTATGTTAATGCAGTTCAGGGAACATGTACGGAACTACTTCATATAGATGAATTTTACTTTTCTATTCCAGCACACAATACGAATGAAGAAAGAATATTTTCGCAAATAAATGGACAATGAACGAAGGAGCGGAACCGATTGTCAATTGAATCAATTAAAAATATCATATCTGTAAAATATAATTTAAAACATTTGAACTGTATTAATTTTTACGAATTTATAATTAAAGAAAAAGCTAATTTACAAAAAATAGGAAAAACAGAAAAATATAATTTTTAATCTATATTGTTACGTAAGCAAAATGCATACATCTATTTAAACAATCAATTTATAAACTGTACTTTTAAATTTTAATTGCATTCCTTAAAATGCATAACTGTACTTTAACTATCAAATTTCGTAAACGCTAATTTACGAAAATAACAAAACAAAAAACCAAACTTGATTATAATCGTATGATTCTAATCAAGTTAAATATTGTCATGTATTAGAATTTTGCTTGCGTAGTATTTTATCCATTCAAACATAAAATTGAATTATAAAATAATTGGTATTAAAAAATTAGTCTGTAAGAACAACTCAAAGAAACAACATAAAACTAAATTATGTTTTATTCTAATTATAAAAGAATATAATAGGAAAAAAACATAAAACTGGCGCAGTCGGTAGGATAAAAATAAAAAAAATCTAATTATAAAAGAATATAATTAGTATAAAATAAAATTATAAAAATTATAAAAAAAAAAAATAAAAAAAAAAAACTAATTATAAAAGAATATAATTAGTATAAAATAAAATTATAAAAAATTTTAAATAAAAATAAAAAAAATAATAAAAAATAATAATTAAAACAAAAAAAATCTGATCATCACCAACAACAATTGGATCTCCCGCAGCAAAAGTATTCATAACAAATAATTCATCTGTGTCAGCATCCACCAATTTCGGATAATATTTTGATCATCATCATCATCATCAACAGCAACATCAGCAACAACAGCAATATCATTTGCAACAACAAAGACAACATTTACAACAACAATTTCAACAAACCACAAATACAACAAATAGCTAGTTAATTGGTTCACAGGGACAAGAAACAGCAACATTGGTAACAACAACATTGGTAGCAGCTACATTTGTAACAACATTTACCAAACAAAAGTTAAGTAATATTTTAAAATTTTTACTATTAAAATTTGCAAATAAAAGGAAAATAAAAATCCTCAAACCTTATTATTATAAAAAAAAAAAAAAAAGGCAAAAAATAAATTAAAGTGTTAATTCTCTTCTAATTAAATTAATAAAAATTTTTATTTATTTCTATAAAAAAAAAAAAAATTATTTAAAATTTTAAACCTTATTATTATAAAAGTGTAAATGTTTTATCCCAATATTATTTCAAATAGAGGGAATAAATATTATTAAAATTCGTGTCTTAAATAAACTTCAAAAAAAAAAAAATATTATAAATAAGATCTCTTTTTTAAAATATTTCTATGTAAATTACAATTACAAAAAATAAAAGTAAATCGTTCTATAGTGAATTTTACGAATTGAATTCAATTATAATTCTTTTTATAATTTGAGTTCAATCTTTTAAATTTTTAACTCTAGTTCAATTAAAGTTTAATTGTGAATTCTTTCTACAAATGTTGAATTTTAATTTAATTTAAATCTATCCTACTACTAAACAGGATATTAAACTTACTTTAATTTAATTACAATTTATAAGTCTTCATTAATTTTTTATTATATTTCTCTATTGCTAACGTCTTTTTTGACAATTTTACAATTTTAATTTTGTTACATGTATTGTTTTCGAATACAGTTATTTTTCCTTTTTGGTTCATCTAGAAAACGAATTGTGAATCTTTCATAATTTTGTTTTAGTTACAGTTTATAGGTTCAAGTATATCCTTAACTTCTACGTAAATACTTTGAATTTTTTTTTTTGAACAAAATCGTTAAATAAAAAATAATAAGGCTCTTTATTTTATTTAGCTATTACTAGAATAAATTGCATTGAATAAAAATTTCTTTGCTTTACTACTATTTTATTTTATTAAACCTAAACAATTTTAAAAATGTCTAACGCCAATGAAAGCGAAATTCCTAACTTCAACCTAATTGTGAAGTGCATCGCCCAGTTACCACCTTTTACTGGCGATCAACGCGACTTAACTAATTTTATACAAAGGATAGAATCCTTTATACCACTTATAGAAGATCTAGAGGGGTCTCAGTATAAAAAACTTCTTTTCGGACATATCCAAGATAAAATAATAGGAAAAGCTAAACAAATCTTACTTTCTCACGGGCCAGTCGAAACATGGACCGAATTAAAATCAATACTAATAAAAAACCATGGAGACACCGTCCCAGTTTCACGTCTTGTAGACAACCTAATATTAGTTAGGTGTACGTCCACAATAAAAAATTTCTATGATGAAATTAACCTTAAACTAACACGTATCAGCAACGCGTATTTGCTCAAAGGGGGAGACAATAAAGAAAAAATAGAAGCAAATAAAAGAATTGCTCTAAACACATTTAAAGATAATTTACCCGAACCAGTAAGGGGAATTATTGTTAATAGAAACCCTACAACGCTATTTGACGCTTACGAGATTATAGCACAAAATGACTACTTATACTTTAAAGGTATTCAAAATAAAAATAATTATCCGAATAATAATAACGGAAATAAACAAAAAAAATTTAATAATTTTCTAGGGAAAAATTACAACCCTAATAATAATCAGCAGCAAACCAATTTTAAAAATTCAAATTTCTCTACAAATAACCATCGCAACAATGGTTTCAATAAACGAAACTCATATAATTTTAACAATCAACAAGATACCAATTTCAAGAATTCAAATCTGCCTACAAATAATTATCACAATAATGGTTTTAACAAACGAAATTCACAACAAATTCATCATAATTATTCAAATCAGAATAGATATAATAATTATGATTCTCAATCAATTAATCGTCCATCTAACATACAACCTTCTAGGTTTAATAGAACAAATAACTATTCAAACAATTATAACCGAAATCTAAATCTAGAACCAATGGACATCTCTATGAATTTAAATAATGAGACAAATACTGACTCAACTAAAATTCGCGTCAACGCCTCAAACAACTACCCTATATGATAATTAAACAAAAAAATCGACTACTTAGATTCATTATCGATACCGGTGCAGAGTATAGTATCATTAATACCAACCTCTGTAATCCTAAATGGAAAACAATAGGAAACTTTCTTTAAATATTAGATGTAGGTTCCCTCTCTTTCAAATCTTTAATGAACCTAACTTCTTCGTTGATTTCCTGGAATTTCCGTTCCATAACTATTTTGATGGTCTAATAGGTAATAACATTTTGTCCACACTAAACATTAACATTGACTATAAAGAAAGGTTACTTACAACACAAAAAGCTTCTATCCCGTTCTTCCTAAATTATGAAGAAGAACAGTACTACGAAAACAAATATGTTGATGATTCTATGAATGTTTTCAGTTTTAACCAGTGTGATTCTGATAACGGACTTAACTTTAATTTTCCATCTCACCTAAATAACAAAAATATTGCACAAATTAAATCGCTCTTAAATTATTTTAAGGATATTTTTCATCAAGAGAATGAAAAACTTAATTTTACAAGTGCAATTAAACATAGAATAATAACAAAAAACGAGATACCAGTTTATTCAAAAGGATACCGTTATCCTGAAATCCATAGAGACGAGGTCGATCGTCAAATTAAAGAAATGTTACATCAAGGTATAATCGTTAATAGCATGTCACCATACAACGCACCTATTTGGATTGTTCCTAAGAAAATGGACAATTCTAACAAACAAAAGTGGAGAATTGTTATTGATTATCGTTATAACACAGTCGATGACAAATTTCCAATACCCAACATCGAGGATCTTTTTGGGAAATTGGGAAATTGTCGCTATTTCAGCACGTTAGATCTGGCGAAAGGGTTTCATCAGATTGAAGTCCACCCAGATGATCGATGCAAAACAGCATTCTCAACTAGAAGTGGCCATTATGAGTTCACTCGTATGCCCTTCGGCTTAAAAAACTCACCCTCCACCTTTCAAAGATTAATGAAACATGTATTAAGCGAATTTATCAATAAAATATGCGTTGTCTACTTGGATGACATCCTAATCTTCTCGCCATCATTCGAAGAACACTTAGTTTCAATAAAAAAAATCTTAACCAAATTGCGCGAAGCAAACTTAACGATTCAAATAGACAAATGTAATTTTGCTCAACTGTCTACTAACTTCTTGGGTCATGTAATCACCCAAGGAGGTATAAAACCTGATCCATCAAAAATCAGCACTATTCAAAATATTCCTCTTCCATCTTCACAAAAAGAGATAAAATCTTTTCTAGGATTAACCAGCTACTACCGGAAATTTGTAAAGGATTACTCCAAAGTAGCTTATCCGTTAATACGTTATTTAAAAAAACAATCTAAAATTAGTAAAAATGACAAAGAATACATCGAGGCTTTTAAAAAACTAAAAACTCTATTAACAACAGAACCCATTCTAAAAAAACCCAGACTTTTCTAAACATTTTACACTAACCACGGACGCGTCTAACTTCGCTTTAGGCGCCGTACTAAGCCAAAATAACCACCCGATAGCCTATGCCTCGAGAACACTGAACAACCATGAAATAAGATACTCGACGATAGAGAAGGAACTTCTCGCTATCGTTTGGGCTACCAAACATTTTCATACTTACCTTTACGGTAGAAATTTTACTGTTCAATGCGATCATAAACCTTTGGTATGGCTTAACAATCTTAAAGAACCAAACATGAAACTACAAAGGTGGAAGATCAAATTAAACGAATATAAATTTACAATAAACTATCTTAAAGGGAAAGACAATAAAATCGCTGATGGTTTAAGTCGACTCCCTTGCATAAATGAAAACTGTTGCGACAAAAGCGAGTCAATAATCGAGCCCTCAATTTTACAAATTTTAAACGAAGTAGAGACACATAGGGCACCAAACATTGACAATAATGATGAAATTATGACCACTAACGTTACGATGCACTCTACAACGAACAATGATAATAATGATGAAATCATGTCTACTGCAGCTACAGTACATAGCGCAAATGAAGATGACCTATATCATATTAAAATAACAGAAAAACCTGTTAACTTATTCAAAAATCAAATTTACCTAATCTTAAGTAATAACGAAAAATTCACCACGAAAATTATAAATAAAAAATGTCAAAATCTTCTCTATGTTACTAAAGATACTAACTTATTAGAAAAGATGAAACGCTGTCTACCCGAAAAAGGATTAGTATCAGTGATGAGCTGTAGCCGGTTCGCACCGGTTCTATAGAACTATTTTTGTATTTTATAGAACCTTTTGTTAATTAGGAATCAACAAATTAATTTTGTTGATACCTAATTAATAGGTGGCACTATATTTAAAAACAAACAACAAATAAATTTAAAATTTAAATATTTTCATTGCACAGTTGGCGTTGAGATTTCTTTCACTAAAAAAGTTATTATGTGTGTATTAGGGATAAGGGTTCTTACTATAGAATATAATCTGCAGTAAGGACTCTTATGCGTCCATAAACGTACTGTCACCTCCCCGCGGTGGACTCCGGTAACTTTGGATGATACAAGGGCAAACATGGGCTCTGGTATAGTCGGATTTGCGTCTGTGGTCATGTCTCACGGCAAGTCTGAGTATACTGGAACCTTAGCCAGGTATTATCCAAGGGCTAACGACAGACATCTCAAGTCAAGGTGGAACAGCATACGCCGAGGGCTGCATGGCTAAGGGGATGCTTAGTCGCTAGTATGCGGACTCTGGTTAAGTGGCGACAACCAGTTTTATTAGCCTTCTCTTGGTACTGCGAAGCAATGCCAAGAGTGACGTGTCTCTCCAGCCGACTCCCAACGGGGCTAACCTCACCAGAGACGGAGTTGGTTTAAGTACAACCCGTGATCCCCAGAAGCAACGTCAGTGGAGTCAATGACTCCGGTAGGTTCAACCATACTGACAAGGTTCTGGGGGGAGGAAGGAAAAGCCTAAAGGAGCCCCACCCCCCGTTAATGAAGATGGAAAATGAAAAGAGAGAAGAACGACTTAGGATATTAAGTCAAACGTCGGTGGAATCTGCGGCCACCGGCGGGCCTGGCCCCCTAACAGGGGAGAGGTCGCCAGCAGAAGATCTTATGGAAACGAACCGGGCACAGAATACAGGTAATTCTTTGATATATGAAATAGAAAAAACTAACGAATCTTCTTTCCAAGTCGTTAGGCGCAAGCTTAACGCCAAGGCAAAGAAATTAACAAGGCAATGGAGGCAGGAGGGGAAGTCGGAGGAGACGATCAGCGCTCTTCTCGAAAAGAGAAGAGAGCTGAGCCAATCCCAGGCAACCCACCCTAAAACCGGAGCCACAATGAAAGATGCCAGCAAATCACTGGCATCAATGAAAATCCGAAGCGGGACCAACCCGAAAGTAACATTAGAAAGCGGTAAAACGCCCAAGATGGTACCGAAGGTTGTTCCTAAGCCTAGGAAAGAAAGTGTGGTCGTGCAAGGCATGAAGACACCGCAGTGTAGTGGAAGCAATCCGGAGGCACTCTCCGACGGCGATAAAACGCCTAGTAGGATAATGCCAAAAGTTGCCCCACTAGGTCTGGGAGTTGTCGAATTGCCAAGCTCGGCAGGAGTGAGTAAGATTGTGCAAGGGACAAACGCACCGAAGAGTGGTGGAAGCAATCTGGAGGTACTATCCGACGGCGGTAAAACGCCTAGTAGGACAGTACCAAAAGTTGCCCCACTGGGTCTGGGAGTTGCGGGAGTACCAGGCACGTCAGTCAAGAGGACTGGCGTGTCTGGCATGGAAGCACCGAAGAGCGGTGGGAACAATCCGGAGGCACTCTCCGACGGCGGTAAAACGCCTAGTAGGACAGTGCCAATGGTTGCCCCATCGTTTGTAGGAACTGGATTACCTAGCACGTCTGGTGAGAAAGGTGTAGGCAGGAAGAGGCCTAGATCAGAGGATGACCCTACCCCGGTAGGGAAAAAGAAACCCCTCAGCTACAGTCCAGTGGCCGTAGCTGAGGAGTTAAAGCTGGCCATAATCGACCATAGCCGAATGGACGGGCAAATCGTAGAAGAGTCCAATAGGACTCTTCTACGAGAAAGCCTCGAAGTTTGGATTATGGAAGAGGCGGAGAAGGCGATAAGCGACGAACAGGCGGTCATCCCAATCTTTAGTTGGAGTCTGTGGGACTCCAACATTTTCAAGATTACAAGTGTGGACGCCTGTTCGGCGAGTTGGTTGAAAAAGACCATACATGAGCACTCCCAGCTTTGGCCGGGTGCCAACCTACGGTGCGTAGAGAAGGCACACTTACCAAAGCTGGAAAGGGTTCATGTATGGATCAGAGGAGACGTCAGCGATCCTGAGACTGTTTTGAGGAGAATTTTCATCCTCAACTCAAGATCGCTGAAGTTGGGCGCGGACAAGTCGAGGGTCCTGAAGCGCGAAGTAAGACCGGCGGAAGGTCAATGGTTACTCCTTGGAGTACCGTTGACAGATTACCAAAGGTTGGAAACAGTGAACGGGCAGATCAACTACTTATGTAGGAGACTGCGCGTGGTCACTATAAAAAGAAAGGGAGGCGATACACCTCCGGAAGATGCGGGGGGCGAGGTGGTTGAGCAGCTTTCTCGACTGGCGATAGAAGCCGACCTCGCCGACCCCGAAGTCAAACCGGAGTCAAAAGACTCCGAAGAGAAAAACATGGCCGACAAAGCCATGGAAGAAGATTCCGACCTAGAGGAAACCCGGTCAATGAATTCCTTCACGGAAACATCTGAACCGGGCTCTTTCTTGGCGGAACCAGATACCATGCCTGCGGAACGAATTGAAGAGGAAAAGGAGACTACATCTCCTGATCCGAACTCTTCCAACGTAGGCAGAGTAAGTGGGAGAAGGGAGGAAGTTACAACTCCACCTCAATAACTTCTCCCAGAGAGAATGGCAGGGAAGGCTATTAAGATCATCCAAGCCAACCTGCACCGAAGCATCTCCGCTACAGAAATAGTAGCAGAAAGGATGCTGAGGGAAAATTTAGCCGTGGTTCTAATCCAAGAGCCAAGCACGGCTAATGATCATCCTACTGGATGGAGTAGAAAACACTTTGAGTGTTTCTACAAGACAAATAACGGTAGGCCAAGAGCGTGTATTTTTATAAGAAAATTACTTAAAGCTATCTCTATTCCACAGCTAAACAGTAAAGATCTAGTAGCCATCCAGATAGAAGGGGCTATCGAGGGCGTGAAAAAGGCAGTTATCCTGGCTTCGGGGTATCTGCCTTATGAAGAAAAGTATCCACCAACACCGGAACTCAGGAATCTGGTAAGTTACTCAGAATTAAATGGTTTACACCTAATTGTAGGATGTGATGCTAACGCCCACAACACGGTGTGGGGCAGCACCAACGTCAACAATAGCGGTAAACATCTTTTAGAATATATAAGTACAACCAACCTGACAATTCTTAATAGAGGTAATAGACCTACCTTTATTAACAAGAATCGCAGGGAGGTTTTAGATATAAGTTAAGCAGATATTGGACTGAATAGATCCATAAAAAACTGGCATGTCTCGAATACGATATCCCTTTCGGACCATCGTCACATCAGAATGAACCTTGAAATTAAGGTCACAAACGAACAACGCTTTAGAAATCCAAGAAAAACGGATTGGATACAGATCGGCCCTTAGAAATACACTAACGCTGAACCAAGAACAATCTTGCCACCGTATAAACTCGTGCGAGGACATAGACAAAGAAGTTGAGAATATTACCTCGGCTATGCGAGTCGTTTTTGAAAGGGCATGCCCTGAAATAAGGCTGTCAAATAAATTCAAACATAAATGGATGAATGGCAATCTGATGGAAGTCAGAAGCCATACGCGTAGGTTATATAACAAAGCCATGAGTACTAATAGAGAAACTCACTGGCTAGAATACAAGACTGCACTGAGGAAGTACAAATCAGAATGCAGATCTGCGAAACGAAAGCTCTGGAGAGATTACACAGAGCAAATAGAAAAAACTAGTGAAGCCTCAAGACTCAGGAAAATAGTGTCTAAAGGCCACTCACAAGCAGAACTGATTGAAAGGGATAATGGAACCATGTCTTTGACAATGGAAGAGTCCCTTGATATCCTTATGACAAAGAACTTCCCTGGGGACGAACTAGTTAGCGAGACCTCACAGGAAGAAATGACAATCACGAACATTAGAGATAGACCAGTAGATGATCTCGAACGGAAAATCGATCTACTGATAACAGATAAGAAGGTTACATGGGCACTGAATTCATTTGACCCGTACAAATCACCAGGGCCAGATAACCTTTACCCTAAACAGATTCAGGAAGGCTTAAGTCTCCTAAAGAGAAAAATCAAAGCAATCTACAAAGGTTGCATAAGATTAAGTTATACGCCGTGTAAGTGGAAAGAGTCGAAAGTAATCTTTCTACCCAAACCTAATAAGATAAGCTACAATGAAGCGAACGCATATAGGCCAATAAGCTTAACGTCATTCCTCTTAAAAGGATTCGAAAAGATAATAGAGCTGGAAATAAGAAACCAGCTAAATCCTAGATTATCCATAAATCAACACGCCTATATTAAAGGCAAATCGGTAGATACGGCCTTGCATGAGGTCGTACAAACAATTGAAGAGGGTTTCAACAAAGGGAAGGTAACACTCGGTTGTTTTATCGACATAGAGGGAGCCTTCAACAATGTGAGAACCAAAAATATAATCGATAACCTGAAAAGCAGAGGTATCGATGAAATACTCACTGAGTGGGTTAACGGAATGTTAAGAAACAGGGTGATATCATCAACCTATGGGTCAGCCACTAAAAACAAGGTGGTATCAAGAGGGACTCCTCAAGGAGGAATACTATCACCACTACTATGGTTAATAGTTATAGATGACCTACTACAAAAACTGGTAGTGGAGGAATACAAAGTAATATGTTACGCAGATGATGTTGTAATATTGATCACCGAAAGGGAGACTAATAGAACAACATACAAACTGCAGGCCGCAATCGATAAAACATCGATATGGGCGGTCGAAAACGGTCTGAAACTAAATGCTAGCAAGACAGAAATATGCCTATTTAATAGGAAAAGAGAAGTAATTTACCCAATAGCACCGAGAATAGGTAATGACGTGTTGGAATTTTCTAAACACGTCAAATACCTCGGTATATATCTCGACGAAAAACTCAGATGGGGTAAACACCTGAGTGAAAAGAAAGAAAAAGCGATAAGAGCCCTGTGGGGCTGCAGAAATGCGGTCTGCAAAACCTGGGGCCTATCGCCTAGTATAATGACATGGATATACACGTGTGTTATAAGACCTATGATAACATACGGAGCGTTGGTTTGGTGGCCGGCCATCAAAAAGAAAAGATACATAAAAATATTGACACAAGCACAGCGCCAAGGCTGCTTGGGGATTACTGAATCCATTAGAACCACATCAACCAAGGCCATGGAGACAATATTGGATATAGAACCAATTGAAATAGAGGTAAAGAGAAGAGCGATAGATACAGCTCTTCGGCTTTACATGACAGGTAACTGGATAAATTTTGATAACCAATACGGGCACAAAGAAATGATGACCCAAGCAAATAACTTGGGCGGCATAATGAACCTGGCTACGAGCCCTCTTTCAATCAGTGATGATATGGCAGGGGAACTCAGGCTAGATGGAAAATTTGATACAGAAACAGAAATAAGCCGTATCAATAATAGTACCTTACCGAATACAATAGACATCTATACCGATGCGGCTAAAAAACATAACCGCTGTGGTATAGGGATAATATGCGACGAACCAGTTATAAGGGTTGCTAAACCAATGGCAAGCCATGCGACGGTCCGTCAACTAGAAGCAACTGCTATAGAGAAAGCAGTGGAAGAATTGCAACAAAGAAGAATTAGAGGCAAGATGATAAATATCTATACTGACTGCAAATCCATTATAAACACAATGGAAGGTAGTCTACATAGATTGAAATCCACACTGGGTTGCTGGGAAGCCCTGAATAAACTGGGGGAATTCAATGCAGTTAGACTGCACTGGGTCCCGGCCCACTCAGGCTTCCCCGGCAATGAAAGAGCAGATGAGATTGCGAAAAGTTCTATAAGAGGAAATAGGACAGATATAGAACCGACAGGGCTCTCACACGTAGAGGTGAAACGGTTCACAAGAAACTGGGCTAAGACCCAAGCAAATGAACAATGGCTAAACTCCACAGGTTCAACTCACACCAAGAGTTTCTGGGGAGGTACAAATAGCAAGAAAACGAAAAAGATCCTGAAATTAAAAAGGGAGGATCTTAGACTAATTACAGGGATAAGCACGGGCCACCTAATGCTCAGAGCACATGCAGCAAAAATAGGTAGGGCAACCACGAGTATATGCAGAGGCTGTGGAAGTGAAGACGAAACAGTTCTCCACGTCCTATGCCAATGTGTAACACTAGAAAACCTAAGATTGAGAATCTTAGAAAGAACGTACTGGGATGACTTTAGCACGGTAAGGGAGTTAGACCAAGGTAAACTGCTGAGCTTCATAAAGGGAATTGAATGGCTCAATGAGGAGCTGTAATTATTACGAGCGACTCTGAGAGAAGGGGTGCACAACGGGCCGCAAGGCCTAGGTGTAAGGGAGACTTGCTCTCCCCCCCATCCAAACAACAACATGTGTGTATTAGCAAACATTATTTTCTTTTTTTTATTAAAGTTTAGAAGTGATAATTTTGTGCTGCTTAAAAAACTATTTTTTACAAAAAATAAAATAAAGTTTAACAGAAAAACAAGAATCCATTTATCTTATTTATAAACAATTATTAATATATTGTGAGTATATGTATTTATATTTTCTACTTTATATCCTAAATAAGCCCATTCTTTTAGGAAATAAAATTTAATGAAACGCAAAACTAATATTAATATTCGTGATTATTTTAATAATAAAAAAAAAAACTATGAAGAAGAAGAGGAAAATATTTCAAATACTGTAACTCTAAGCTTAAGCCTGGAATCAGCAACGGTATATTGCTCTAAAATTCTACCAATCAATATCGAAAAAGAGAATAATTTTCCAGATTGCTGGAATGGTGACCAATTAAAGCTATTTCAAGCTAAATATAATGGCTTGGTGGTCAAAAATAAAAAGCTTGGATGTCTAAAATGCTCCTCGTTCGATAATTTGGGTATTTGTAAAGAACAAAACATTCACATTCCACAACAATGGCAAAATTTTGAAATTCAACCATCGGGAACAACAAAAGTTATTCAACAGGCTTCATTAAGGAAAAAAATATCTGAACATTTTAAATCAAAAACACATTTAATGGTTTTAAAAATGCTTGAACAAAAAGAAAAAAATGAACTACCCAGAATCATCGATTCAAATAATGCCAAAAATATGGCTAGTACTAATAAAATATTCAATATTGTTTATAGCTTAATAAAAAGAAATAGACCGCTTTCAGATATGGAAGCAGAAGTTAAACTTCAGGTTAAAAATGGGGTAGATCTTGGAATTTCGCTTCATTCTAGGTTTAGTGCAATTAGAATAGCAGAACACATAGCAAAACAAATGAAAAAAAAAATTGTTGAAAAAATAATTGCATCCAATTCAAAAATTTGCGTAATCATAGATGAAGCCGCAACTATATCAAGCAAATCGGTGCTAGTCATTTTTTTGAAATTTGAAATGGAAAAAGAAAATCCAATATTTTTTTTGGACTTAGTTCATTTAGAATCTCAAACCGCTGAGCATATTTTTAATATTCTAATGCAAACACTAAACTCAAATGGCTTTTCCACGGATTTTTTGAAAGAAAATCTGATTGGTTTTTGTTCTGATGGTGCAAGTACAATGCTTGGTCAAAAGTCAGGTGTTGCTACAAGATTGATAAAAGAATTTCCTTATGTAATAGTTTGGCATTGCTTAAACCATCGTCTTCAGCTGGTTTTGGATGATGCAATAGACGAAATAAAGCAAGTGAATCATTTTAAATCATTTATTGATAAAATTTATGTAATTTTTCATCAATCAAATAAAAATCAATTGCGCTTACAAAATATATCACGAGATTTGGAAGTGGAAATAATTAAAATAGGTCGAGTCTTAGGCCCAAGATGGGCAGCATGCAGCTTAAGATCTGCTATGGCTGTTTGGTGGGCTTATGTACCACTTTACAAATTTTTTAAGGATGATTCCAAATATCTTGGTATGGCAAACCGACTTGTGAATAAATATTTTATAAAGGATTTAGCGCTTATGATCGATATTCTTCAAGAAATGTCCTATTTGTCAATAGGATTACAAGCTAGGTTTGTTACCCTTCAAAAGGCAACGAAACTGATAAAAAGAACTATAAATATTATGATAAATTTGAAAGAAAATTTAGGAACATTTGGAAAAAAAGTTGAAGAAATGTTGTCGTCACCTGCATTTGCAGATATTCCTTTTGTGGAAAATAAAAAATTTGAAAGTCTCCCAAGAAAAAAACTTATTGAAGCAATAATTGATAAAATGAATTCCCGAATGTTAAATTGTGGACATATAAGAATGACAAAAAATGAAAAAAATAACGACATTGCCGAATTATTTAATTTACTTGAAGCTGATTGGAATTTGGAAGAAATTACTTGTCCGTGGATTTTGGGAGAAGAGAAATTGAAAAATTTAAATGAAATAATTAGATACGAAATTCCCATTAATGATTTCAGAGATTATGTTCAAAATGTAATTGAAGGAAAAATCTCTGAAATAGAAACAAAAAGCTAAAAATAAAATTAACACCATTGCTACAAGTTCATCAGAGGCCGAACGAGGATTCTCATTAATGAATATTATTTGTGAAAAAAGAAGAGCTAATCTTTCAGTAGAACATATTTCTAGTTTAATGAGTATTAATATGATTGGACCACCACTTGAATCATGGAATGCTGGAGAATATGTCAAAACTTGGTTGAGGAATCACAATTCAGCTGATGATACCAGGATTCGAAATGGGCCAAAAAAAAATATTAATGAAAATAATGAAATCATTTGGAAATTATTAAAATAATTAAAAAAAAAAAATAAAAAAAAAATCTATTCAAATAAAACGATATTTTATTGAAATAAAACGATTTTTAGTTTTTGGTTTTATAGAACCGGTTGTAACATGTTTGGCAGCTCATCACTGATTAGTATGTGTATACAGCGATAACATTGATATCTATCTCAACTTTCAAAACCTCTATCTTAAATTCTTTGCTAATAATCAACGTCTAAAAATATTAAAATCTAACAAAAAACTACAAAATATAACGGATAAAAATAAAATTCTTGAAATAATAAAAGCTGAACACCTTCGCAATAACCACCGCGGTATATCGGAAATTTTTTCCGAACTAAAGGAAATGTACCATTACCCTAAACTGCAATTACAAATACAAAAATTCATAAACAATTGTGAAGTGTGTACCTCAGCGAAACATGATAGGAGACCTTTAAAACTCCCATTTGAGATCACACAATCTCCTATACAATTTAATGACATCGTCCACATGGACATTTGGTTTCCATGCAGGAATGTTATGTATCTAACTATGATAGACAAATTCTCTAAACATGCTACCATCCACAAACTTAATGATAGAACGTGGATCTCTATTTTAAAAGCACTAAAAGAAAGGCTAATTTATTTGGGAAACATGAAAAAATTAATAACAGATAACGAAAAGTGCATAATACACAGTGCCATAGAACAATTTCTTATAGAAAACCAAATCGAATTTCACCAAACTACACCTGGAAATAAAACCGGCAACTCAGACGTTGAACGGTTACATGGCACACTAAACGAACATATTAGAATCTTAGAAATTGATTTAAACTAATGAAACTGAAGACTTAAACGATAAAATCTTTAAAATTATCATGACATATAATAGAACAATTCACTCTACCACGAAACGTAGACCAATAGACTTTTTAAATAAAAACATTCCAAAAGAGGAGATCGAAATTTTAGCAAAAAGATTTGAAGAAAAAAGAAGAAAGTTAGCAAACCTAAATAAGAATAAAACTTTAAATGAAAATTTACATGCAAACATTGTCGTTAATAGAGATGTAGGTAAATGTAAGCCTAAGTATAAAATTCTGAGAAACTTTAAAGTAGACGGTAAATACATAGTCGATACGAGCAATAAAAGGAAAACTAAATATTGAAAAAAGCAACAAAAACGAAAGTTTAAATTTCAATAAAATCGTAATAAAATAGGTAATAGGTAACCAAGGATTAGATGCTTTATCATCACCATCAATTTTTATTTTTTATTATTAATTTTTACCAACTGAAAATATAGAAGTCTCTTTCGAGGTAGACTTCTTAAGTTAATTTTTATTATTGTTTTTCTCTCTATTCCAAATCCAATAAAAACTTCTTTTATAATTTTAGGAAATGGAACTACTACTTCTACTCATTCTCTCTATTCCACAAGCGTCGCTCCAATCTATACAAATAAGCCAACTCAAGGATGAAAATGGTTTTGCTATTATAAAATTGGAAGAACAAAAAATTATTAATAACTACACAAAAACTTTACACATTGTAAACCTCACTGAATACCAAGAAATAATTGGAAACTTGTACCATAATTTCAATCTTCTTAATCTAAAAGAAACAAGCACAGAACACAATATTTTAACATTAGAATTGTTAAATTTACAACACACTCTGAACTTTTTTATGTAAGGACGGCCTTATAATAATCGTCCTATTCCTTCCAAACTTCACTATCGAAACCTATTTTAAAGCTTTAGTCATACCATTCCCGAACGATAAACATGTGCAATTAGACACACCTATAATAAATATTATTTTAAAAGATAAGGAAATATTTGAACAAAATAATAAAAAGGAACTGTTAAAGAAAAACTTACAATATCCAAATAATAATTGTATAAAAAACTTACTAAAAGGAAACAGTACATCTATATATATAAATCTATCTATATATATAAAAGGGAAAGTTTGTTTGTTTGTTTGTTTGTATGTAGCGAATAGACTCCTAAACTGCCCAGCCGATTTTCATGAAAATTTGTATATAGAGGTTTTTGGGTACGGAAAGAAATCGTGGCCCAAAAATTTTGCTCTAACGGACCGCCAAGTTGGGGCTGTGGTGCAAGTATTTAAACTTCTTTGTTCTAAAATGAAAACGGTTTGACCGATTGACTTCAAATTTTGTATACGTGATGCTCTATGAGAATTGAGTTGACCCTATTAACAGTTTTGGAATTTGTTAACCCATGTCGGCCGACGGGTGGTCAAAAAAAATTTTGGGTCCAAATTTTGTCCGATTTTATAAAATTCTGCTTTGGCTAAAAAGAAAGCCCCAAAAAAAATTTTGTTGAGTTCCATTAACCCATTGCGGCCCAACAGCTTTTTATAGGTTTTTTCAATACTTTACTCTAAATTCAAAACGGTTTGACCAATTGACTTCAAATTTGGTATAGGTGATGCTCCTTGAGAATTGAGTTGACAGTATTAACAGTTTTGGAATTTGTTAACCCATGTCGGGCCGACGGGTGGTCAAAAAAAATTTTGGGTCCAAATTTTGTCCGATTTTATGAAATTCTGCTTTGGCTAAAAAGAAAACCCCAAAAAAAAATTTTATTGAGTTGCATTAACCCATTGCTGTCCAACAGCTTTTTATAGGTTTTTTCAATACTTAACTCTAAATTAGAAACGGTTTGACCGATTTTCTTCAAATTTTGTATACGTGCTCCCCTGTGAGAATTGAGTTGACACTATTAACAGTTTTGGAATTTGTAAACAGATGTCGGGTCGACGGGTGGTCAAAAAAAAATTTGGTTCCAAATTTTGTCCGATTTTTCGAAATTCTGCTTTGGCTTAAAAGAAAGCCCTAAAAAATGTTGTTGAGTTCCATTAACCCATTGTGGCCCAACAGCTTTTTATTAATTTTTTGGTTATTTTACTCTAAATTAGAAACGATTTGACCGGTTGACCTCAAATTTTATATGTGTGAAGCAACTTGAAAATGGAGTTGAGTCTCTTAACAGTCGGTCCTACGTTTGGTAAAAAAAATTTTTTTGGAAGTATATTACGTCAAATTTTGGAAAATAGTTTGTACTGCTTTGAATTACAGAAAGTTTCAAAAATTACTAGAATAATCCTAGAAAAATCGTTTTGAAAAGATTGCTTTCATACATTTTTAAATTTAGGTGTGTAAACCGTGGGTAATTTGTTGTTAATTTTTTGCAGTAACATCAAATTTAATTAAACCTCCATTGAAAGGCGCAGCAACGCGCACCGGGTATTAGCTAGTGTAACTATAAAATAAATGAATAATCTATAGAAAAAATTAACGACGAATTAATTGTAACTTTAAACTTAGAAAGAACAAAAATTGTACAAAACTGTATTAACCAAGAAATAATTATTAAAGAAAATAATTTAATTAAGTTTAGCAATTGTAATTTGAATATTAAAAACAATGAATTTTCTAATAAAATTGTAAAATTTAAAGATTTACCTATTATACCAATTGTAAATGAATTAAATATAACAAAAATTATAAATAACTTTACTCTTAAGCAAATTCATGTAAACCAAATTGAAAACTTAAAAGCTATTGAATACTTAGAATATAAATCTAAGGTTAATTTTTATACTTTACTAACGGTTAAAATCCTATTTGTAATAGTAATTATAATTATGATAATAAGCTACTGTTATAAAAAAACAAAGTTAAATGAATATATTAAAATAAGTATAAATCAATCAGATGTAAAACCAAAGGAACTTGAAACAAGTCCTTTTTAAATTTTAAATTTTGGAGACCAAAATCTCTTAGGGATGGAGGTGTTACGTAAGCAAAATGCATACATCTATTTAAACAATCAATTTATAAACTGTACTTTTAAATTTTAATTGCATTCCTTAAAATGCATAACTGTACTTTAACTATCAAATTTCGTAAACGCTAATTTACGAAAATAACAAAACAAAAAACCAAACTTGATTATAATCGTATGATTCTAATCAAGTTAAATATTGTCATGTATTAGAATTTTGCTTGCGTAGTACTTTATCCATTCAAACATAAAATTGAATTATAAAATAATTGGTATTAAAAAATTAGTCTGTAAGAACAACTCAAAGAAACAACATAAAACTAAATAATGTTTTATTCTAATTATAAAAGAATATAATAGGAAAAAAACATAAAACTATATGTTGTGTATAATATATAAAATATGCATAAAATCAATACTTTGAAAGAAAGTAAAATACAAATTGGAGTTTATTATTAACTACTTTTGGTGTTTTTTATTATTTATATTATGTCCTGGTTTTGTCCTGCATTTTGAACCTTACAATCCTGGTTTCGGTTTTACGGAAATGGGAACCCTTCTCATGTGAAATATTAAATTGTATGGTAACTACTCGAACCCACTGCAGAAGAACCAAATTTTACAGAATAAAAACTAAACTATTTTTGACAAAATTTCAGACGCCCATCTTCGTTAGGTGTAGAGTAAGGTTCATATAAAAGAAGGAGTTGTATGGTAGCTAGTCGAACCCAGTGCAGTTGACCAACCATATTTTGTAGAAACTTTGCTACTCCCACCTTTAATAGGTATAGAGTAGATTATATAAAAAAATAAGTTTTATGGCAGGTACTCGAATTCGCGGAGCAAAATGGCTGGATTTCAATAGCGATGACGGCTATTGCATAAAAATTAATTTGTGAAAATTCGAAAATTCTAGCTCTTTTATTTTTGAGTTATCGCGCGGACGGACGGACGGACATATATAGCTAATTCGATTTACTTTTCGATTCTGATCCGATTAGGTATAAGTCATTAGTCACTAATTAAGTTACTAATTGCATAAAACCATTTCTTGAAGTAGTGCGGAACTATTTTTTTTTTCTACTGGGTTAATTTTTGAGAACATTTAAAACTATTTTATACATTCAAATTTTACTAACACATACGCACACAAAAAATGAATGTAACGTTTAATTTTTTATTTCAAAGTAAACCAAAACTTCAAAACTAATAATTACATTTTTTTTAATTTTTTTTAAAACATGAACATTTTTAGATTCCTTAACTAAAATGTTTTTATATAAGACTATAAAAACATGCATATTAAAAATATACTAATCTTTTTACCAATGAAGTGCTATTATATTTAAATTAATTCCCGGTTTTTTCATTTTCATAAAATTTTAAAGCAAAAATTAGACACTAGGGTATCAACCCCTTCGTAGGCAAATTTAGAAGTGATACCAAATTGCTAACATTTCATTTGCTACGCCTTCAAGAATTGCCAAACGTGATTATTTTTTCAACTGAAATCACGTCAAATTGACAACATGTCGTTAATATCACTTTTGAGCCTTCTCATCGTATGCTACGCTTTCAAGAATGAGGGTGATAAGTTTTTTAAATTGCTATTGTCTGTAAGTTATGTTTACAAAACGTAAAAGAAATATATTTTCTGTATACTACTTCATATCATTATGAAATAACTCCAGGCTAAAATATAATTCATTCAATTACCCACTAATGTTTAATGAATCCCACTTTAAAGATTTCCTTTTTTTATTTATTCAAAGTGTGGTATTTCATGTATTTATAATTTGTGAATCTCAACACAAAAACTCTTTGTGAAAATTCGTGATGCAAAGTTATTAGACACAATCTTATATAAAGCTTATATTCATGCTAAAGTTCATTTTTTAAACTTTCAGTATATCACATTAAAAAGTACTGATATTACTCTTTGAATTAAAGTTCAAAAGGCTTTAAGAAAGGAAAATTTAGAAGTTATCTTCTAAATTCTCAGGAAAATAAACCAATGCTTCAACGTTTGTTTGCTTAATTTTCTTCCTTAGTCATGTTTGCATAATGAATTTCCACTCGTAGGGTATCTTGAGTTTAGATAAAAAACATTATGAAATAATTGAAAAAAAAACCTTTATTAAACGTTGTTTTGCTGCCATACATCTGATGTGATCATCAAAAACCAATTTTACATCAAGTAGAGGTTGACGGCTGTGGTTGTGTCTACTGTTAACAGTTATAAATAAGCTTCTTGAATCATTTTTATCGCTGGCAACGTCTACATCCTGTAAAAAACCAACAAATTTGGCTACTCCCCAACCTAACCTCTTCGCGTCTGGTTCTACTAAAATAAATTGTAGATTGTCTATCACAATAAATCTTCTTTGTTTGAGATTTTTATTTAACACAGTGCAGGCAATCAAATCTCGATTATCTGTAGGAAAAAATTAATTTTTATAATTAATAGTTAAATAAATAACATTGGAATTGGTTTTAATACTTAAATCCAAAACATTATTTATTTCAACACAGTTGGAAAAATTGGTCAGCGGAAGTAAATTTTCAGTTTCGTTTAAATTTTTTTGGCATGCCTTTCGGAGAAGTAAGTAAGTTCTTATGGATTTTCTAACTTTTTCCATTTCATTGCAAGGTAAACGTCTTAAAAATGGTATATCAACTGAAAGAGTTTCAGTAGGTCGCATTAGTATGCTTGCATCCATACAAATAAACTCAACGTTTAGCAATGTTTTTTTCACATCATTATACTCATTTTCAAAAAGATCTAAAAATAAATCTTCAGATTTATAAAAATCGCATAGAATTTTCATCGATTGATTTTTAGCTGTCATCAAAGATAATTGTTGGGTATTACTAATACAATGATCTTTTGTAAAAGCTTTAGTAAAGTAAAGTAACAAATTTAAAGATATTTCCAAAGTTATTAAACGAATGTGATTGGCTATAATTGAAATTGGTATATTTTAAGTAGAATTTAAAATTCAAAAAAAATTTAATACTATTAAACACGTCCAACTTACATTCTTTACTTGATTGTATTATAATATGAAGTAATTTCTCTATCAAAGTTGTTTTGTAACTTATACTACCTTTGTCTTCATTTTTTGTTAATACTTCTTCTAACAACTCTGCACTTCCACCTTAAGTGAAAAATATAATTTCAAATACATGTATCAATATAACAATTATATTATCTTATTTTAGATTTTAAATAATTTCTGGAATTCTCACCTTTACTGTTAGCTAGTGCATAAAGTAAGCACAAGGCTAGAAGTGCTAAATGATCATTTTCCGTACAATTCAATGATGTTAAAATCAAATCTAAATACGGCCGAACTAAATTTACTTGGTTATCATCTGTAGCGATAATTTTTTGCTTTTCCTCGTCTGTTATATTAATTTTTATATTGTTTTCCACACATTGATTAGAACTCATTGCAATGGATTCAATTTCAAAAATATTGCCAAAATGTAAATTTTCGAACTTTTTGTTAAACTGTGTAAAGTCGCAATGATTTTCTCTTTTTTCGAAAGATTTTCTTTTTGCAGATCCGTCCTTAAATAAATCTAAATCAGAATTCAGCAGAAGCCATGCTAAACCATGAATTAGTGGAGTATGTGATATAACTAAAAACACTAAGGACAATAAATAAAGCGATAAAACAGTGGTAATTCGTAAATTATCATTTTCAAAAATGCTACCGGTTTCTTCATTTAAAATTTCAAAATTAATGGAAGATCCAGCCATAGATCCTTCTATAATTGGAGTTAGCGAAAATATATAAAGAGGTATAAATAATTTATGTAACAGATGAGCAGTGAGAACAGCGTTTAGGTCAGTAATTCCCAGATGAAGTATGTCGTTTAAATAGTGTAAATGATCCAAATGTTCAGCAACTAGATTTGATACTTTTCTTTGCAATTGCTGACTAAAATCTTTTAAGTTAAAATATAATTGCAAAAATAATTTTATGAGATAAACATACTTTTTAATATGGCTTTTTACACAAGAGTCTAATTCGACTATATGCTTTCCAATGAACCAAACTAAATTACTAAAATATGGTGCTGCAGTTCTAAAATTTTAAATAAAAAATAAATCATAAAATTTATAAAAACTACTACTTTAATTCCTTATCCAGTTTTTACTCACTTATCTCTTATAAATTGTAGCATATTTGAATTTTGAATTCTATATACATTTAAAGTAATTGTACGAACAGCTATTCTTACCATTGACTCCGGATGATTAAAAAACTTTATGGCTTCAGTGTATAACGGAAAATCATTTGTATGCTTAAATTTTAATTTATAAAAAACTATGTATATATATATATAAACCCAATTAATTTTTATTATGTACCTCATTAAAAAAAAAATGTATTGTGTGAATGTTCAATTTTAAACTCAAAGTTTTCAAAAATAAAATGAAGTAACCCATCACATCTTCGTCTGAAAAATCAAATTTATGAACAATTATGGAATTAACATGGTTGTTACTAAGTAAGTAATCTAAAATTATAATTAATTTAAAAACATCACTTTCTGAGTATTTTATCTAGCTAACATAAAGACGTTTCATTCCGTATGTTTTCAAAAAGGATATTTAGAGTTTGCAGTAATTGTACACACACAAAATTTGATCCTCCATTTTTTTGTCTCATAATATGTAAAAAGTACGATAGCATATTTTTCTCCAAAAAAAAACTGAAAGATTTTTCAAATATAGCGTAATTTACTTAATTTTATAAATTGATTTTTATAAAATAAACTTAGAAACTTACTCGAACACGGAAGAATCGTGCTGGTCACCCCATATTAATATTTCAGCTATACAACGCAGTGACTCAACCAACAATCCTCGATTATTTTCAGAAACCATCGTATTCCTATCCAGTACGCTATACAAATATTTAAGATGATCTAATGATAAACGATTTTTTGGACGATTCCTTCAAAAATCATTAATTATACTGAGTTATTAAAAAATACATTTTATATTTATTTTACCAGTGAGTCCCAAACCAACTTCGACTCCTCAACATTCTTGTAACGTGTAACCAATGTAAATAATTAACAATTAAGAATATAATTAACAAAATATGTAATTATTTTAGAGTTACTGTCACTATTTCCAATTTTGCGAAAATTAAAATGACGTTTTAGCATTCATCTTAACCAAACTCACGGTTTGTTCACTTAGAAATAAAATTTTTTTTCCAGCCGTTTTCTGTTCATCTGTCAATAATATCGAATTGACGTAAAACCTCCATCAATGTGGAGTCTTACAAATTCAGCCAACTTTTTTACATTCTTGTATCAGACAATTGCTTAACTCAAAATCAAGCTCACTTAGTTGAGAATCACAATAAACTGAAAGTTATCATTTACAAGAGTTAGTGTTTTAGAGAAATGATGCTACTCTACTATTAAACTATAAAATAAAGTTAATCAAATTAAGTTATTAAAACAAAAGAATATAAAGTTAAAAATCATGCCAACAACACTGAAAATGATAACAAACTCTCCACTCTTTCATATGATAGCGACCATAATGCTATCTGCATACCTATTACAATAACAAATGAAGAGCTCTTATCACTAGATTTACCAGATTATAACAATAAATTTTTATTCTCAAAAGTAAATAGCGCTAAATTTCAGACTAAATTAAATCAAAATTATTCTTCTCATTATTTAAACAGTAGTAACAAAATTTTGGATAATTGTAATATTTCCAACCAAAATATAGATTTTCATCTCTTACAACTAAATGAAATCATTATTATAACTATGGATAACGTTATCCCTAAGCATAAAAATAGTCATTTAACAAAATTCTACTCTGTAAAATTAAAAATTCTTTTAAATAAAAAAAATAGCCTAATGAAAGACATACATAAAATTAATAAACAAAGATTAAATATTTCAATTCAAACCAAACAACTTCTAAAAAGCCTTCTAAATAACGTAAATAACTTAATCAAACAACAAATAAAAATAGAAATTAATTAATATTGGCAATTCCGTCTCCAAAAAATTTCTCCAAAAAATAGCTCAAATATGTTTCCCGAGATTAATAAAATATTCCGCAAAAAATCATATAACTAAATTTTAAAATTACATGTTGAACAAAATGGTATATATTTACTTTCCCAGAATAATATAAATGCTAATTCTTTAAAAAAAACAACAATAAATCAATTTTGAATACAAAATCGATCACAATTCACAAATATATAATGTAATGGGCTCTTATTTAGAAAATACTCACAAAATACCATTAACATCAGAGAGAAGAAAACATAATAAAATAATAAACCGAGTAGAACGATTCAATAATTATATCAAACATGTGAGAGATGAAAATATTTCTCCCAATTTCTCTAACTCAAATTAATCATCTGAACAGAGTGGTGAGTTTACAAATCACGTAGAGCTATCTGCAAAGTTCAAAGCTCTTAAAAACAAAATTTCTTCTGGTATCGACAATATCCCAAATATAGTGTTAATAAATCTAAATATGTTATTCTTTTTAATAATGCAATAAACAATTCGTATTTTCCTAAAAAATAATTGTTTATTGCATTTACTAATGCAATAAACAATTCGTATTGGAAAATAGCGAAAACCATATTGCTAAAGGAACCTGGTGAAGATCCAACCAACCCCAGCAACTATAGACCAATAAGCTTAATGCCAAACATTAGAAAAATATTTGAAACTTTGTTAAATGATTTCAAGCATTGCACACTTAAAAAATTTCATACCTGATAACCAGCTTGGGTTCAGACACAGACACGGTACAATTAACACTATAACTAAATTAACTTCTGATAATTGCTGGTTTATAAATAAAAACTACGGCGTTGGTGCCTGTCTTACTGATTTAGAGAAGGCTTTCAACACGGTTTGGTTGGACGGTTTAATATACAAATTAATAAAATATAAATTTCCAATACGCTTAATAGTACTTATTAAAAATATGTTATACAATAAAAAATTTTTAGTACATAGCCAAAACATTTTTAATTGAAAATGGTCTCCAACAAGATATTGTTAACGCGCCAATTCTTTTCTTGATCTACATAGCAGATCTTTTGCTTTGATTAGACCGAGTTAAGACTAATAGTTATGCCCTAGCGTTCGCAGACGACATAGTAATATACTCTGCGAATGACACTGTAAACAGCATTCAGTATACTGTTCAAAAAATGTTTAACATTGTACAAGATTATTGCAAAATATGGAAATTAAAAGTGCACTTTAGTAAATGTGAAACCGTATTATTCCGTAACACGGTAGACAAAACAAGTTCAAACATTAAAAAATCGGAAAAATTTTACCATTAAATCGCCTATTTCACCTCTCGCAAATAAAAAAGTCGTTAAATATCTTGGGGTTCACCTTCATAGAAATCTGAACCTCATAGATTATATAAAATATACAAAAGAAAAAGGTAATAAATCTTTTATGGCGGCAAAAAACCTCTTTTACAATAAAAATATTAGTAACAGGCTCAAAATAATATGCTACCAAACATTAATAAGGCCTACGCTTGTATATGTTGTACCCATATGGTACAACATCAGTGCAAGTCTAATGGAAAAAATCCGCATGTTCGAAAGAAAGTGCATAATTTGCATCAATAAACATAGAAAACCGGAGTCCGAATACAAACATTTTTACTCCAATAAATATTTGTACAAGGAATCAAAAATCATAAGAATTGATAATTTTATTATAAAATTATAAAATTAATTCGAAATCACTATGATAGAGCATTAAATACTCCAGAAAACGGTTTAATATCGCATATATTTTACCACAATGAGGAGGAAATCATAAAGACTTTGCTCACGGGCTTCATAGACCCTGAGCACTTCAACTTCTTAGACAAGTTTACTATGGTTATATACAAAATCAAAATCATGTCCCTATACTATTTCATTATAGTAGACGGGTTACATGTAAAAAAATTTAATATGATCCAAGTAACATCAATCCAGATAATATGAAATATGACATGTCCATACCAGATAAAGACAAATCAATAAGAAATAATTATTGGCGGTTAAGCACGGCATAAAAAAAAAAATTAGTATAAAAGAATTGTTAGATTAGTGTTATTTTAATATTAAAGTAATACATGCTAGTTTATAAGTTTTTTTAATTAGTTGTAAGAATAGGGTAAGTTAGGTTAGGGTTTTATTAAAAAAATAAATTTTTAAATTTTTTGCAATTAATTACAATTTTGAAATTAATACATACTTAAAAATATGATTAAAATAGTAGTAAACGTTATAATAATTATTAAGAAAAACTCTTTAACATAAAAAAAACACTTTAATTTTTACATGTTAATTTTTAAAATAAGAAAAACCATTTTTGTTAACTATTTTTGTAGGTTAAGTTGTAATAAGAATGTAAGCAAATAACAAAATAAAAGTTTAGTTAAAAAAATAAAAAAAATGCCAACAACACTGCGCCCAGCATTACAAATGCAAGTTAACATACGAGAAATTGGCTCGAATTTAACTTAGTCTGTAGAATGGTGTGAGATGTTAAAGAGCTTGACCGATATTAAATTATTCAAATTTTCCCTAAACCTCATTTGTTCACGAATATCAGGTGAATTAATTTCACCGCGAATAATTTGCTGGAAAAATATTATATCCGCCACCAGATGGCGTGATTGAAGAGAGTTCACATTAATAAGAACAAGTCTAGCTTCATATGGCGGAAGACGTATTCGATTTGCCGAAGCACGATCGCTTAGAGCGAAACGGAGAAATTTTTTTTGTACTGACCTATTGTATATTCAAGTGTGGGTCTTACAAATGTAACAAAAAGTTGTTTTGCGATATGGGAATCAGAAAACTCCTTTGACCAACGCATGACAAATCCACGAATTGAGTTAGCTTTACTAATTATGAAGTTGTAGTGATTCTTGAAATTCAACCTACTATCAAATGAGTCCCAAATCAGAAGCACTATCCGTTCTTTATATAGGTTGATCGTTTATACTGTAACTATAGTAGTTGAGTCCGCTCTTAACCTTGAAAAGCTCATAATGTGGCATTAGCCAACGTTTTATACGAAATTGTTGTTCCTGCACCATGAGCCAAATTGATTGAAATCATACTGCAACAATTCACAAACCCCGAGTTGAGATTATAGCTTTGCAGATTTGTGTATCATCAGCAAATATCACGTCCACCGGTTTTTTTTCTATGATTTTTAACGTATCAGAAACAAATTTGGTTAGATAGGTAACCGTAGACTTACCCTTTTGAAAGCGATGCTGTTGTGGCGGTATAAATTGTTGACAATAGTCAACGAAGTGAGAGAAAATTATTTTTTCAAACAATTTAGGAATAGATGATAATTTAGCAATTGGTCTATAATTACTAACGTCGTCAGAAGTCCTTTTCTTATGTAGCGGGTTGATAATCGAAAGTTTCCAGGACTCATAAAGTAACCACATTAAATGGACAGATGGAATAGTTTACAAAGAGGTTCAGCCAAGTGTGGAGCACATTGTTTTAATATTATTGATCATTGAGATGTCATCTTTTAGAGCCAAGAGGTGAGGCATTAAAATGTCTACTGTTATAAGAATACTCTTAATGTCAAAAGTTGAATGGGAGGAACTAACCTATTCAAATACGACTGATTCGGCTGAAAAACCCCATTTTTATAGGTTTTGGAGAAAAATGGGATAAAAAAGTTAGAAACAATCTGTGAGTTATTTGATGTTGCATTTTCGTATCGCAAAGCAAATGGATACCCGTCAGTCTTACGTTTACTATTAACAAAATCAAAAAAACGTCGCGGATTAGCAAAAAGTTGAGATTTAATTCTTGAAAAATAGTCTTTATAAAGAATATAAGATAAATATTTCAATCTATTATAGATGTTAAGAAAAGTATTGTAGTGGTCAACGGTATTAGTTTCCATATATTTTTTCCACGCAGAATTACGTTTGTTCCTCAAAGAACGTAATTCGTTGCATGACCATGGAACTGAGTAGTTAGAATATAAAGTTATAGGAATCGAAAACATGCTGTCAGCTTCTCATAAAATTTTTTTAGATGGTTATTTATATTTGATGAAGAGAACATTGATTCCACATCAAGGCAGGCTAAGAAAGAGTTTAAGTATGTGAAATTTGTTTTACCAAAATCAAACTTTGAATAATTCTCAGAAGGAAAGGATTCATTAGATTGATATATATCGAGAATTATATCTGTTCGAGGATGATAGTCATCTGTATTTGTGAATGCTAATTGGCTATGGGATGCCCAACAATTTTCATGGTCTCAAGAAAAAACAAGGTCTAGTTGTCTGCCTAACTTATTAGTAACAGAACTGATTTGTTGCAGGTCTAGACTATTAAGGCCATCAATAAAAATCGATTCAAAGTTGAATGAGACATTATCTGAAACTAAGAAATTATTTGTATCAGACCATAACCATTTCAAATTTGGAAGATTAAAATCGTCTAGAATTAAAAAACTATCAAAAGTTGTGAGTTTGCAATGAATGTTGTTAACGGCAATAATGAGCTCTCTAAAATACTCAACTTTATTTATATTACTGGGAGATATATAGGCTAATAAAATAAATAAATTATCTCTTCCGAGACTAAAAAAGATTTGGACACAAATCACTTCAAATAGGTTAGAAGAAATCAAGTAAGCTGCTCGTTAGTGTTGTACTAACAGCTAACAGAACTCTACTGCCTCGTTAGCCAAGAGAGGAAGAAATATTTCTATCTGTACGATAGACTAAATAATCTTTAGAGAATAGTTCCTCACTATTGAAATTGGCGTTGAGCGAGGTTTCCGTCAAAGTTAAAATGTCGTGAGGAAGAATCATAGATTTTAAAAATGCAGAGCGCATTTTTGTACGAAGTCCTCACACGTTTTGGTAGAAGATCGAGAGGTTTTCGGGTTTTTTGAATTGTGTAATATTTTCTTACGCAATTCGAATTCCTTAATTAGTATTCAGGGAGGGCAACTATTGTGACTTATTATGAAATGAAATAAATTATCAGGAATACTTATTTTAAAAGATGAGCACCGTTTAGTTGCTATCTTGAAGATCGAAACACCGTCTCGAATACAATCAATATTGGCTATGTTAGATAGGTGATTTTTTTTTTTAACTGTGTGAAGTTGAGCATCTGTCGCCCTCATTGTTTCCCGTTGGAAAATTTTGAATGGAGACATAAGTTGTTTGATTTCTTTAGAACAGGTGTTAGTCTCTACAAGATATCTATGAAACAAGGTCAGTGACCGAACAGTGCGACGATGGATGAGTGGAGTGAGCGTTGTGGTAACACTGGGATAATTTATAAGACGAATAGCTCTATTTTGCACTTCATAGAGATAGCCCAGAACCGTAATGGGAGCACCAGCACAAATATGTGCATTATACTCCATTTTCGGCCTAATATAAGTTTTATAGATGTTAAGGAGATCAGGGGTAGAGAAGTAAGTTTTGGAGCAATACAAGAAACCAAAATACTTAGCAGCGTCCTTAACTACTCCAAAAATATGATTTGATAAAGTCAATTTTTGTTTTAGCTCAATACCCAAAATGTTCAAGTTTTCCGTATGGTGCAAAGCTTCACCTTGAAATAACGTCGGGACCAGCTGATTTTTTTTATCAAGATTTTTCAAGATTTTCATTACCTAAAGTATATTCTACCAAACGAACAGCCAGCTTCTGGAACAGATGTGGGTCTTTGAGTTGACTGAGGCAGTGACGAGTTAAAAGCGAACCGTTTGGCAAACAAATTTTTCTTTCGAATCTGACACAATGTGGTTGTTTATATCAACAAGTGGAGGAAAAGAAGACCCGCTATTGTCTCCTTTTAAATTCTTTGCAAAAGTCCAAAAGGATTTGCTATTCTTAGACATGTGGATTAATTTTCCAACCTTTGGTTGAACAAGAATATTTGTTGTTGATAACTCTCTTGCATCTGTTCCGAACCACTATATAGTTGCAAACCACTGCCCCGCTACTTTTTGAATGTACCCTCTTTTTTTTAGAATGGCTTTTTTGCAATTATGATTAAACCAAGTTTTGAGTTCCGCTTAATAGATTTCATGGAGTGAGGTATAAATAATCTCAGTTCAAGTAGAATAGTTTCACTAATCGCATTTGCAGCAAAGTCAACATTCCCACCACAGAAGCACAGTGACCAATCACAGGTTTTGTAAAAATTGTTTAGACCTTCCCAGTTAGCAAGTTTTTAGCGCCATACTAATTTTTTGGGAAGAGACCTTTGGTTGGACACCGAGCTTGCCTGAAAGCTTGTGTTGACCAAACAGTGATCACAGCACCCCAGGGGGCAACCAACTGTAACCACATACTATTCAGGGTGTGTGGTTAAAAACAGATCCAAGAGGTGATCTTCTTGATCAGCACGGTCAGGGTTTCTAGTGGGATTTTTAAAAAGTTAAGAAAGGTGAAATAGAGTGGAAAATAATTCAACTTGTTTCCCAATCGAGTTTTGACTCGGAGAAGAGCTACTGGAAAAGAGTAGCCAGGCTTAGTATGAACATTAAAATTTCCCGCCATAAAAATTGATAATTTCGTTGATCTGGTTTGAAAAGTCTTCAATTTAATGCTAGGAATTAACCTAAGACAGATAGAATAATTTACAGAAGACACCAATCATATTACATGCACCCTGCACTTACCTGGAATAAAGTGTAGTGAACTACAAAATAAAATAAAAAAAAATTTATTTTTTCTATAAATGTATAAATATTTAATAAAAACAGAAATTTGTAATTAATGTAATTTTTGAAATAAAATTGTCTTTTAAATGTAAACAAAAAATGTATTAAATTTATAATTAAAATTAAAGTAAACACATGTTAAACGTTGTGAATGTAAAAAAAAAAAAGTATTAAACTAAAGTAAAAATAAAAATATGTATATATTTGTTTTCATTGGCATATTTAAAAAAAAAAACAAACCTTTTTTTTTCTTTTATGGATATAAAAATAGTTAGATTAAAAGCATTACTAAAGACCTTAAAAAAGAACCCAATTAGAACGTATTCTCTTTTATCATTTATCGAAGAGAAACATAACGAAATAAATGAGGTTTGGGAATATTATGAACAAAATATAAAAGGGGATTTTCATTTTAAAATTAATATAAAACTTAAGGAAATAATTAGACAAATAATAATTTATTTAAAACCAAAAAAAGAAACATTAATTAAAATGGCTAGCTTTGAATTAACATCAGCCATAAAGATAATTCGAAGGAGTTCGAAGGAACGTTCGAAGGAAATATAAAAGAAGTATGAAATTTCCTTGGTTTAATTGAATTTAACGCAGAAACATTAAAAGATACATCTGAGAAAACAAAATTAATAAAATTCATATTGGCTACAAAACTATCAGATAAAGTAAAAAACAGATTAATAGCAGAAGAGGAAATTACCACGTTAGAAAAATTTAAGAAAATAATATCAACTAATTTTAAGTCCAATAAAAATGCGGCAAAGGTACAAACAGAATTAACAAATGTTACATAAAGTAATAGAGGTGTAAGTGAGTTTGCTACAAAAATTGAAACATTGGTAGCACAACTAAATGAATTACAGATTGCTGAACAAGGGGAAATACATAGGAACATAATTATACAGATAAATGATCTAAATGTCTAAAGGTCTAAATGTAATAAAAAAGGTTTGAATGCGAAATTTAGATCATTGATATTAGCAGCCAAACCAACAAATTTCAATCAGACAATACAATTAGCAGCCCAAATAGACACTGACGTTCTTTCATATACTGTCATGTATTTCAGGACAAAAAATTTTAGAAGTAGAAATAATTATCAAAAAAATAAACGTGGTTAAAATAGCAATAACTACAACAATAACAACTACAGCAATAATAATTACAACAAAAATAATCACAGCAATAACAATGATAATAACAACAGCTACAATAATAGAGGTAATTATAATAGCAGAATTAATTATCAACAGGAAAACTACAACGGCCCCGGCTGAAGAAACAAGTGAACTATATGCGAAGAGGTGCAAACTAATTCAACAAAAAAATTTCACAAACGTAATTAAAATAAGAACAAAAGATACTGGTTATATGACTCTATTAATAGATAGAGGAGCAGATATACCCATATGTAAGGATAACATTATACCAATCTATTAATAAAAATTGAAATAACAAGAGCAACATACAATACTACCAATGAACATGAATAATAAAACAATATCAAACATAACTTTACAACCACGAATGGAAGCAAAACTAGCAATAAAAATAGATATAAAAGAAGTAAGTTTAGTTATACGAAAAGAAATGGTGAAAGGTGTATTTTTAGTAAATACAATAATTTCAGCAGATGGAATACAACACGTAAAAATTTTAAATACAAGAGATACACCTGTAACAATAACAACATCTGAAATAGAAGTTCAACCATTAACAAATTATAACATATTATTAATAAAAAACAATAAAAAAAAGAGTTCGGGAAGATTTGAAAAATTAAAAACGACATTAACAATAGATATCTAAGATGAATTAGTAAAGAATTCAGTTTTGAGCATTTGCAAAAGGTTTTAGAATATATTTCATCTCGAAAATGATCGATTAACAATAAACAATTTTTATGAACAACGGATTTCAACAATTGATAAATCACCAGTGTATAAAAAAATTACAGAACACCTAATGTTCAGTTTGAAGAAATCGAGAAACAAGTTCAAAAATTAATGGAAGAAGACATAATTGAATATTCTACAAGTCCATACAACTCGTCGTTATTAATAGTGCCTAAAAAAAGCCAAAATGGAGAAAAGAAGTGAAGACTAGTAGTAGATTTCAGATCATTAACCAAGAAAGTTGTAGATGATAAATTTCCATTAACAAGACTAGATGATGTTTTGGATAAATTAGGTAAATCCAAATATTTTTCTACACTGGATATGACAAGTTCGTTTCATCAAATTTCGTTACATCAGAAATCTAGACAAATGTTAGCATTTGCAATAAACAAAGGTCATTATCTATTTAAAAGATTGCCATTTGAATTAAAAATATCTACAAATAGTTTTCAGCGAATGCTTTCAGTTGCATTAAGCGGTTTGCAAGAAGCTGCAATTCTTTATCTAGGTGATATAATAGTATTTGGATCAAATTTAAGAGACCACAATGAACATCTAATCAAAGTTTTAGAACGACTACAAAAATATAATTTGAAACTGAATCCAGAAAAATGCAATTTCTTAAAACTAGAAGTAGTATATTTAGGACATCTAATAACAGCAGAAGGAATAAAAACAGATCCGGATATGTACCAAACAATAAAAAATTATCCGACACCTAAGTATGCTGATGAAGTAAGAAAGTGTGTAACTATTATAGACGATTTAACTGCAACTATTATAGACGATTTATAAAAGATTTTGCACAATAGCTAAACCACTTAATCTACTTTTAAAAAAACAACAAATATTTACCTGGGAAAAAGAACAAAATAATGCTTTTGAAATGTTGAAACAAAAACTAATAAATTCACCAATATAAAGCAATCCAAATTTTTCAGAACCATTCATTTTAACAACTGATGCCTCATATTATGCATTAGGAGGAGTACTATCTCAAGAAGAAATAGGAAAAGATAAACCTATTGCTTATACTAGTAAATCATTAAATAAACATGAATTAAATAAGCCGATTATAGAAAAAGAACTTTTGGCAATACATTTTGGTATTAATTATTTTAGACCATATCTTTTTGGTAAAAAAATTAAAGTTTATACCCACCATAGGCCTTTAGTCAGCTTATTTACTCATTAGAAACCATCTTCTAAATTAACAAGGATACGAGTTGATTTAATGCATTATGATTTTGAAATAATATTTAAGCAAGGCAAAATGAATACAAATGTCGATGCGCTTTGAAGAATACAATTAGACTCTACAAAATTGATAGAAATGATACCAAAGAACAACACTAATACTGTAAATGTATAACAAGAAGTATGAAAAATAAAAAGCATGAAAAATTAAATGAAACTAAAAAAAAAAACCACCGAAACCTTAAAAACAGATATGAAGATTGTTCACCTTCACATTTGGAACGTAACATCATACTATCAGACATAAGGTAAGAAATTTAAAAGCAATGTAAACAATAATAAATTAATAACTGGTACCAGAGATGGAAATTATTATACTCGTAAAAATGAAAAATGCTAAAATTATGATGGAAAAAATGAAATTAATATTATACCAGCAAAAAACGAGATAATTGTAAAATATAGCGATAACTCTTTATCAGAGATAAAATTGATTCTGGGGAAGCTATTATTCAAAATAAACAATTATAATATAAAAGAAGTAGCCTTGGGAAATAATGATGAAATATTTAAAATAATGGATATCCAAAAATATAAAGATATATTTAATGCGCTACAAAACAATTCTAAAAATGTAAAAATGATTGTTTAAGAATTATACTATATGAACCTCAAAAACAAATTAAAAATAAAAAAGAAATGGCCGAATTAATAAAAAGTTATGATGATACCAAATATGGTGGACATTGCGGAATAAACAAATGTATAAGCAAATTAAAACAAAAATGTGTATGTAAAAATATGAACAAAATGGTTAGAAAATCTAATATATAAAGAAGAAAATTTGTTTGTTTGTTTGTCCAGGATTCAGGTAAAAACCACTGGTCCGATTGTCACAAAATTTTAAAGACATAATTCTTCCAAAAAATTTAGTCCAAAAAAAAAAAACTTAATGGTTTCCAAAAAATTTTGTCCAAAAAAAAAAAAAACTTAATGGTTTCCAAAAAATTTTGTGTTTCTGATTTGTGTTCAATTTTAAAGGGTGATTTTGCAGTCGAAAAGAGATGCTGAGACAAATTTTTGTTGAGTTCGGTTAACCCGATTGGGCACGAGGCCGCAATGAAGCTTTTTCAATGTTTTTGATCGAGTCAAAACGATTTGACTGATTGACTTGAAATTTTGCACAAATAATATTTCTTAGCAACCGGAATTAGTTGTAAAAATTTGGATAGAATGAATTAACCCATTGCTGCCTGACGGGTTTCCAAAAAATTTTGTGTTTCCAATTTGTGTCCAATTTGACAGGTTGATTTTGCAGTCTAAAGAAGAGGTTTCAAAAAGTTTTAGTTAAGTTCGATTAACCCGTTTTGCACGACGACGCCATGTAGTTTTCTATAAATTTTATTTACTTAAACGATTAAAAGAATTTTATTGAAAATTTTGTACCAGCATTTTAATTATAAAAAACCACAGAGTGAATTTGGTTTTGACCTGTTTACGCGTTTTGAACGAAGATTCAATGAAATTTTCAATTTTTTGGTATTAACGCAATTTAACCTTTTTAAAATAAAGCTCACTTATTAATAAGACTAATTTTTTTGCTCTCATTAAATAGACTCAAATAGTGCAAAAGCTAAATGAGATAATATTAATAATAATAAAAATAAAGCTTATAAAGAATCCGAATAATAATATCTTTAAATTTAAATAACGTAACATTATCCTTCTTTACATTTTTTCGTAAGTCTTTGTTTTTTTGCATTTGCTTTTTTTTTTAAATAGATTTTGTAAAGTTGCAGTTCTTCAAATAAAATCTTAAAATCTAAAAATTCAATTTCGTATATATTATGCTAAAATATATAGTATTTTATAATAGTTTTCCAAAAAAGAAGCCTACATTTCTCTCATAAAATCATAAAAAAACGAGGAAGAGTGTAGTAGAACTTTCAGGTAAGTACCAAACACAATATAAGTTGAAAAGAAGATTTTTAAACCTTTTATAAACCATCGATTATATTTTATTCAAACGTTGATAATTCAAGAAAACTACTTTTGCCATAATATAATGACAAAATGGCAAATTTAGTATATCCTGTTGACATATAGTACAATGGATATAATAAGACTTATATGTAAACTAAGTATTACCTCGCGCACGTTTCGTCGCCACTTAATGGAGTGTTAATTTAAGTTGATGTTATTGAAAAAATTTAAGACAAAAATTACATATGGCGTACATGTAAATTTTAAAATGTAAATAAAGAAATTTTTTTAAAACGATTTTTTAGAATTATTATTGCAATTTTTCAACAAATTTATCAAATTTCACTTGAAACTTTTCATAATTACTAAATAATAATAAAAAAAAAAATTTTAATTCAGTTAACATTATTCACCGGAAACCCACCATCATCAACTCTAACGTCAAGGAGCACTAAATTGTCAAAAAGCACCACGTATAGAAAAATTAGAGATAATCGTTTAAGCTGTTTTGCAAACTGATTTTTAAAGCTTATGTTTTGCAATCGGTTAGAAGAACTCGATAAAACATTTTTTTAAACATTCCCCCAACTCAAATTAGTTTTACCTACTTTCAAAAATTGGATGTAATTTACTTAGAAAATTTGTTTTTTGAAAAATCTTAGGAATGATAAGTATATACATGTACGCATACAAAATTTAAAGTCAGTTGGTCAAGCCGTTTCTGCTTAAGAGTAAAGTAACGAAAAAATCTGTAAAAAGCTGCTGTGCCGCAATGAGTTAATGGAACTCAACAAACCTGTTTTTGAGACTTTGAACAAGCAATATTTCGGTAAATTGGATGTAATATTTTCAAAAATTTTTTTTTGTACAATTGCCGGGCGGCAATTGTCAATCAGGCGTCCGTCGGCAAAAAACCTATAAAAAGGTGCTGGGCCGCAATGGGTTAACGGAACTCCACAAATATTTTTTTAGGCTTTCTTTTCAACCAAAGCTTTTCAACCTTTCCAAAAATTGGCCGAAAATTGCTTTTTTACAATTTGCAACCTCCCGGGCAACGCCGGGTAAATCTGCTAGTATATAAAAAATTGTGATATATGTAATAAAATAAAAATTACAAAATACACAAAAGAAAATTATTTTATTACTGACACACCCAAAACATCATTTAAAACAATTACTGTATACAGGTATATACTTACTTTACAATGTTAATTAACAAAATATGTTGAAGCTTTTCTTAGTAGTCGCAAAAACAATAGTCGAAAAATTTATTTTAAAGTATGGATGCTTCAAAAAATTTTTGAACATTGAAAAAGTAACATCAACACCTTATCATCATGAAACACTAGGTTCCATAGAGAGAAATCATAGGGTATTGAATGACTATTTAATGAGTTTAGAAGTACAAGACAATTGGGACGAATACTTACCATGTACTACTATACGAATACTACACGTACTTTTATAACTCGACACCACATACTACGACTAAATATTCACCGAATATTCGAATTAGTTTATGGAAAGATTAGCGCACTTTCATATCAGAAAATAAACATAGTATCTATAATTAAAAACGAGGAAGAGTGTAGTAGAGTAGACTGTGTCAACTCTGGGATACCCGTATGACCGCCATCCGGTTAATTACTTTTGTCAAAATTTCAAACATACAGCTTTATTAAGTGTAGTGGAATACTCATTTAAAATAAGAAGTTGTATGGCAGCTACTCGAACCCTCTGCAGTAGACCAACCAAATTTTCCTGTAACTTTGGCCATTACACTAAACTATTTTTGGCAAAATTTCAGACACCCAGCTTTAATAGGTATAGAGTAATGCTCATATAAAAGAAAGAGTTGTATGGCAGCTACTCGAACTCACTGTAACAGACCAACCAAATTTTGCAGAAACTTTGTCCATTAAACTAAACTACTTTTGCCAACATTTCAGACACGTAGCTGTAATAGGTACAGAGAAATACTCATATAAAAAAAGAATTTGTATGGCAGCCACCCGAACCCATGGACTAAAATGGCTGGATTTAAATAGCGATGGCGGCTATTGCAAAAAACGAATTTGCGAAAATTTCAAGATCCTAGCTCCTTTAGTTTTTGAGCTATCGTGCGGACGGACGGACGGACATACATAGCTAAATCGATTTTTTTTTCGATTCTGATCCGATCCATACACTTGAGTCTATATCTACCCCCCCTCCTTCTCTGCGTCACAAACGTAATGGCAAATTTATTATACCCTTTGACTATATAGTCATACGGGTATAATAAAATTAAAGTATGCGAATGAAAAAGCAAAAAATGTTTTAATAAAAAATAAAGCAACACAAAGAATTAAACAAGATGATATAAATAAATCTAATTTAAAATAAATGATTGTGTATATTCAAAAAATAATAATAAAAAGAAAATGGATAAACTATTTAAAGACCATATAAAATTGTCTCACAAAATGGTTCCAATAGTACAGTAATGATAAATAATAGAGGAATAAAATTACATAACAATAATTTAATTAAATCTAGAAAAAAACTATAAGATTAAGTAACAAACAAAAATATCATTTTTAATTTAAAAAAAAAAAAACTTTTTATTTAATAATTCTTAATAACTTAATGTAAAATTTATTAGAAGTATAATATAAAGGAAGTATATATAATGTAAAAATATTTTATTTTGTAATAAAATAACTAAAATAAATTAGTTTAGATTTTAAGAAATGTAAACTAATTATTTTTTGCTTTTGCGGAAGGATGTAGTATATACTTACCGTTCACAAATTTATTTCCAAAATTGTAAACACAACAATTATCAAAACAAAAATTATAATAATTACTTAATATAAAAATGCTGACCCAAGATTTTGTGTAGTCAGAATTTCAATTGCAAACATCATGCTTTCGGTTAAAGTAAAAATAAATGAAAGAGATCAAATTACTTTCATGATTTAATTTGGTTTTTTCTTTGTATGAATTTGTATGCAATTGAATACAATTCATAATATTTTGTATGATTAATATTTTAATATGGAAATTGTTTTTATAGAATGATACTAGGTCAATATATGATAATGCACTTTGTCCCGAATATAATTCTAAGTAACAAAGCAAAATATGTTATATAATTATACTTATGCATATATCCATGGTTTGCCGTACCATTTAAAAACGGAAAAGAAGGCAGAATTGCCAGGTGACATGTGATATCCTTTTCGCAGTTAAAATATTTAAAGGAACTTTCTGCATCAGATATTTGGTGAGCATCTAAGTTATGCTCATATTTATTTGATCAGTTAGTGTTAGGAATTGACCTATGACAGAATGAATAATTTATAGAATACACCAATCATATTACACTACTATTGTTGTTGTTCAAGGAACTATTATTATTATTATTGTTATTGGTTTTACCTTTAAGCATTATTTTTATTTTATTTCTTATATTTCTACTGTTATGAACTTTATAATTATTATTATTACCATTAATATTTCTATTACTACTATTACGTCTGCTATTATCATTATTATTATGGTACTATCATTACCCATAATATTATTATTAGTATCACTATTTTTACTATTGTTATTACTACTTATATTATTTATATCACTACTATTATTACTATCGTTATTACTACAACTCCGCCAAAGCCGGTCCCAAGCCCGGTTGAGAAAGGAGGAGGGATGATTAGTTGCAACCTGAATGGTCAACAACATCGGCGTCTCAGGAAGTAGGAAATTCTGGAGTGCAGTCAAACTCGTAACATAGTTAGGAGAACCTTGGCGCACCACACGAAACTCTGAAGTAACTAAACCAGTGGCGACGATAGAACAATTCCGTCACTTAAAAAATGGGAACCTTCCGACACCCGCGCAGCCCGTAAACGGAGGTTGATCTCAGGCTAATAACCTGACCGTAAAACTAGATTATTAGAGAAACTAAAGATAAAAGAACAGGAAGAATTTACGGTAACGAACACGGCAAACGAAAACATGGCAACGGACGATCTTAGAATTTGCACTTGGAATCTACAATCACTATCTGCTGCAGGTGCATCTTATGAGCTGATAAACACCCTCAGCGAATATAGAGCAGATATAACCGCAATTCAAGAATTGAACTGGACAGGATCTGGAATGAAAGAATACCACAAAAGAATGGTATACATACTACAGCGGCCAACAGAAAACACGAAGACTCGGATGCGGCTTTGTGGTAGGACAAAAATTAAAGAGTAAATTTATAGGCTGGAACCCTGTCAACGAGCGCCTATGTACCATCCGACTGCTGGCAAAGTTTTTCAACATAAGTATTATCTGTTGTCACGCTCCTACCAATGAGGATGATGATACTGCAAAAGAAATGTTCTATGACACCTTGGACAAAGTTTATGACAAATGACAGTCAAAACAAAACTCGTCAGTCTATGTAGAATGACCTTGGCCTGTACATTGTGTGGTGTTAAAATAGATAATAGTACCTCCAGCAGCTTCCAAACTCACAAAGGCTGTAGACAAGGCGACGCACTTTTCTGTAATTTATTTAATATTGCATTGGGAAAAGTTGTGCGCGATACTGGTATATAACAAAAACAGCCCAAACTCTTGCGTATGCAGACGATATAGATCTAATCGGGAAACAAAAAGAGCCAGTATATTAAGCCTTCACAACACTGGAAGAGAGCGCTAAGAAAATAGGATTGCGGATCAACGAATCCAAGACCAAATATATGGTGGCAATAAAAAATAACGTTCTAGCCCACCGAATTGGTCAAAATATAACTTTTGGTGATTACAACTTTGAGTTGGTGAAAAATTTTATATACCTTGGTTGTATGATAACGGATGATGGCGATAACACCAGCCAAGAAATCAAACGTAGGATTCTTCTAGCGAACAGATGCTATTTTGGGTTAACCAAACAAATGAAATCCAAATATATCAGCTATAAAGCGAAGATAACGCTGTACAACACCCTCATTGTTCCAGTATTGCTTTATGGCTTATAAATGGGTATTGGAGACATAGATATAACCAAGAACTGTACGCACTCTACGACAATATAAATCTAGTCAGGAGAGTAAAAATACAAAGACTGCGTTGGCTAGGCCATGTTGTAAGAAGAGAAGGAATTGTCCGGTGAGAATGGTTTTTGAATGCAACCCATATGGTGTACGTAGCAAAGGCAGACCAAAACTAAGATGGAAAGAACCAGTAGAACAGGACTATCGAAATTTGGGTTTGCCGGGCTTATGGAGAACAGCTGCCCAGGATAGAGACCAATGGAGAAATTATCTGAAGTCAGCCGGAGAATCTAGAGTCTCGTAGAGCCATTTATATATATTTATATTACCACTATTAATATTATTAGAATTATCATTGTAAATATTAGTCTTATTGTTAATATTAGAATTATTTATATTTTCAATTAAACTATTTTCTACAGTAGCGTTAGAATTGTTCGAACTTAGATTCAATCCCATATTAATAAGTCCGGACTTAGAATTATTTACGTTGGACTGGATCGGAAGAGGGGATTTTAATACAATTAGATTAACGGGCTACGTGTGAGGTTTCAATGTTTTTGTTGAGAATCCTATTAGCACGCTTGTGTTATTCGATGGAATTATTACCATCGTTTAGAGTGACAGACCCGTTAGTTTTAGTTTTCAACTTATCGAAATCTTCCGTTAAGGATTCGAAAATTGTAATGAAATTAACTAAAGTTTTTTTCATTGAATAAAAGTTTTTTTCAATTTTTAGAATTTATATTTGTATTGCTGCCAGAGAGGTTGTACGGCAAATCTCACAATACTACACCAAACCTGTTTTTTTTTATTTTATCTGCTACAACAGGTGTGATAACCATGCATTTTGGGTGGAATAACCCTTCACAGCCACCAGAGCAAATGTTTGTAGGTTCAACCTCTCGACATGTGCCTTTAGTACATTTAGCCATTTTATATATAAAACTTTTAAGAATCAACGAAAAAGAAAAAAGATTAAGAATAAAGGTTAAAGTCACAAGTGGAAAAATTTAGTCAAGAAAATTTGAATCATTTGTTCGAACTACAAGTAAAATGTTTATGTTGTTTTTTATATTTATATTATTAAAAATTAATATTTCTTTCGAATGACTTTGAGTTTGATTATATAGAGCATTAAAAAACAAGTAAAGAAACAGTCAGTCGTCAGACTTAGAAATACCCTACACCTATTTGGTTAAAATTTAATGACATATCCAAATTAACTTTAAAATACTAAAAACATTTTCTAATTACACTATCTCTTAAAAAATATTACAAATTCTTACTAATTTATCTATTTAAAAATATTGAAAAACCAAACAACTTGAAATAAATGAAAATATATTAATTCCCATTCAATTACAAAATGAAAAAATTCTAATTATTAAATTTTGTGATAAAAAGCTAATCAAAGCATAATATATTTAATAATCCAAATTTTTCAAAATAGCAATTATTTTACATGGCTAGTTTATATACCTAATAGAAAAGCTTATAAACGCAAAATATGCAATAAATGTATTTTTAAAATACAATTACAAATTTAGACCTTATCATATAATTTATTTAAATATAAAAATAAATTTTACATAAATGCAGCAAGTACCTTTGAGCATAGCTGAACCACTACAATTAAGTCTAATTTCGGGGACACATAGGAAATAGGAAATATATTCTTTGGCTTCGAAATAATACTCGTTCGACCTCAAATCGATCAAAAGCTTTTAGAATCCGAACTCATTGACCAAACTCGATCAGAACCTATTCCCATGGTACTTTCATTACTAGTAACCTAGAGGTTAAATTTCATCAAAAAAGCGGCATTATTTTTTGAGTTATGGTATTTTTAAGATATATGTTTGTTAGCCCTTGAACTTTCAATGGTTCCAGAACCTGAAACTATGGTACGATTTCGCCCATATGCAGTCCCCGTCATACTTTCAATACTAGTTTACCCTTTTACACAATTGGAACGTTCTATCTTAATTTTAAGTAACTAGTTTTACTAATTTACAAATTGGGAGGTCTAAGAAAGGTACTGAACCACTACTCCAATTGATCCAAATTAGAGCGACACGCAGGAAATAGTAAAGAACACCCATGTGCCAAATTTGAAGCTTCTACATTTGTTTTAAGTTACTATCTTTATTAATTTCGAAAATATGATTTAAGATCTTCGGAACTGAGTGGCTGGTCCCCGACCCACTACTCCAATTGGGCCCAAATTCCAAGGACACTAAGGAAATCGAAAGCGACACCCTTATACCTAATTTGGAGGTTCTGTCTTCATTGGTTTCGGAATTGTGCTAGTTTGGCCTAAATTCGATCAAAAAGTTCTAGTTTCCGAACTCATGGTCCAATCCTGACCGTACGCAATTCCCGCCATAGTCTCATTACTAGTAACCTACAGCACAAATTTGATGAATATAGCGTCATTAGTTGTTGAGTTATCATGATTTTTTATATTTATTAGTTAGCCCTTGGACAGATTAAAAGGTCCAGAATCCGAACCCATAGGTCGATTTCGCCTATTTGCAATCCCCACCGTACTTTCATTTCATTTATTTGGTTAATATTCCATTTACATAATATAATTCAGTTTTTTAAAATTTATATATATAGTTAGTTATTTACATCTAATTAAAAATTAATTTTTACATATTCTGTAACCTTTTTTTTAAATCTATTAATATTGTTTATATTTTTAATTTCGATTGGCAATTCATTAAACATTTTTAGCCCATTATATATTAATAAATTCTTTGTTCTTTCATGCCTAAACAATTCTAATCTAAAATTTTGTGCATTTCTTAAATTATAATTATGAATATCATTACAATATGTTAATCTACTACATAAATAATTTGGATATGCATTATTTTTCATTTTATATACTATTACTAATACATTCAATATAATTCTTTGTTTAACACTTAACCATTTTAAAGTTCTCAACATGTAATTAATTGATGTGTATCTATTTACTTTAAGTATTATTCTCATAGCTTTATTTTGTAATTTCTGTAACCTATCTTTATCTGCATTTTTTGACATAAATATTACTGTTGAACAATACTCAAAATGAGGCTTAATTATAGTATTATAAATATAAATTGCAATTTGAAACTTTAATTGATTTCGAATTTGCGATAAAAAATAGATTTTTTTAGCTAGCTTTTTACAAATATAGTTTATATGTTGTTTAAATTCTAATTTCCTCTATATAATTATGCCTAAATATTTAATTTCATGTATTTTCTCTACTATTTGATTACCAATTTTAACATTATCATTTGTTTCACAGTTAATAAACATACATTTAGTTTTTTCTACATTTAGTTTTAACTTATTCATATCAAACCAATCATTAAGTTTATTTAAATCAAAATTTGTACTTTCTATGCATTCTTCCACCGAACTTCCAACCACATATAATAATGCATCATCAGCGAAAAGCAGAAGCTTACATAAAGTTACCCACATTTCCATGTCGTTAATATATATTATAAAAAGTAAAACGCCCAGCACCGAGCCTTGTTGTACACCCAGTGTTACATTTATTGATTCAGAGACTACCCTATTAACTTTAGTTCTTTGATATCTGTTTGTAAGATATGATGAAAACCATTTTAATTCATTACCCCTTACACTATAACGCTGAAGTTTGGAGAGTAAAATATTCCTACTAATTGCTTCAAGTGCCCTTCTCAGATCAAGAAAAACAGCAACTATTACTTTTTTTTCATGAGTTGCTATTTTCCAGTTAGTAGTTACTAAATTTATAAGTGATATATGAACAGCAACTATGGTTTTTTCGAAACCCTGATTGGTATTCAGAGATTAAATTATTACTTTCAAAATAACTCACCAACTGATCATTCACTACTGCAACTGTTCATCGGTCTAAATTTTTTTTGTTTGTTGTTGAAGCCTTGTATATTTGATTTCAAACATTTTGATTCTAAAAAATTAACAAACAAACACAATTTTAAAATTTTAACTGTTACTAGTTTATTTTTAAATGGAAAATTGTAAAAAAAATCGCAAAGAAATTCTGTCTCTTAAAAATGAAATTAAAATTTGATATAAAAAGTTTTACAAATTATTGAATTGATTTATGTTGACAATTTCATGTTAATAAACTCATCGTCCTCTCATATTTACTCATATTTAAAATTGAACAGGGGTATTTTATATGTGAATCATTCAAAATATGATCTTATAATGAATCTTTGTGACATTCTTTTAAAAGTCATTATTTCTTCAGATGAAAAAAAATTTAATATTTGGTAGGCGAACGCTGATTTCACAACTGGTGCTTAGCAATGTTTCAGATTTATTCAATTCTGGTGTTTTTAATTCATTCTAAAATAATTTTAGTAATTTTTATTAAAGGAACTCCCACATATTAAAGAGTTTTAATTCATAATCAATTTTGATATTTTGTTTTTATGATTAATTTCGATGATAAGCTTTTAAACCTTGGGGGGTCTAAGAGGAGTACTGAACCACCACTCTGATTGGTCCAAAATTAGGGGAACGCGCAGGAAATAGTAAAGAGCACCCATGTGCCAAATTTGAAACTTCTAAATTTGTTTAAAGTTACTACCTTTATTAATTTCGAAAATATGCTTTAAGGTCTTCGGAACTGTGTGGCTGGTCCTCAACCCACTACACCAATTGGTCCCAAATTTCAAGGACACTAAGGAAATAGAAAGAGACACCCTGATACCAAATTTGGAGGTTCTATCTTCATTGGTTTCGGAATTATGCTCGTTTGGCCTAAATTCGATCAAAAAGTTCTAGTTTCCGAACCCACTGTCCATCCCTCACCGTACGCAATCACTACCGTAGTTTCATTACGAGTACTCTACAACACAAATTTTATAAAGATATCGTCATTAGTTGTCGAGTTATCGTGCCTATCGATGGACGGACGGACATGGCTATATCGACTCAGGAGGTCACGCTGATCATAAATATATATACTCTTCCACGTCTAGCTCGCTTCCTTTATGTGGTTACAAACACCATACCAAAGTTAATATACCCTTTTCCTATTTCATAGGTGTAGGGTATAAAAATATCGTCAAAATATCTTTGTATTTTATTTTGCTCAGCCGTAATATGTGAACGTAGAGGTCGCGCTGACTTATAAAAAAACCCGAGAAAATTTACGAACAATTTCGGGATTGTGCTTCTCATTTTGAGGAAAAATATTTTATAGTGAACACCTCTGTTAAAAAAAAGGGTTTAAAATGTGATGCCTATCTTACTTCATATATTCTAGGTAAGTTATTTTTGTTTCCAATTTTTCGAAGTACTGCTTTGGTTAAAAGGAAAGCTCCAAAAAAATATTTGTGGAGTTCCGTTAAACCATTGTGGACCAGCAGTTTTTTATAGGTTTTTCCGTTACTTTGCTATACATTAGAAATGGTTTAACCGATTGAGTTCATTCTATTAACAGACTTGGAATTTGTTAACCCATTCGACCCGAAAAAGTTTTGGAAGGATATTACGTCCAATTTTGAGAAATATTGCTTGGTCAAAGTCTCAAAAAAGTTTTGTTGAGTTCCGTTAACCCATTGCGGCACAGAAGCTTTTTACAAATTTTTTTCGTACCTTTACTCTAAGGCAGAAAATGTTGGACCAATTGACTTTAAATTATGTATGCGTATGTATATACTTGTCTTTCATACGATTCTTCAAAAAAAAAATTTTGTAAGTAAATTACGTCCAATTTTTGAAAGTAGGTAAAACTTCTTTGAATTAGGGGAATGTTTAAAAAAATGTTTTGTCGAGTTCTTTTAACCGATTTTAAAACAAAAACTTAAAAAAACAGTTTGAGCGATTTTCAATATTTTTTCTATGCTTGGTGCTTCTTGGCAATTTGGTGCTCCTTGACGATAGAGTTGATAATGGTGGGTAATGGTGGCAAACAAACAAACTAGGTAATGGTAAAATTACAAGAACGAAATAACCTTATTTCATTTCGTTTATGTGAACGAAGATATTGTCATTAGTTTGAAACCAATTTCAGTGGTGCGTCGGGGACACATTTCGGAAGACCTTAAAGCATATCTTCGAAAATAAAAAAGATAGTAACTTCAAACAAATGTAGAAGCATGAAATATGGCACAAGGGTGCTCGTTATTATTTCCTACGTGTTCCCCTAATTTATGATAATATAAAAAAACACCATAACTCAAAAACTAATGAAGCTATTTTGATGAATTTTAAACTCTAGGTTACTAGTAATGAAAGTACCGCGGGGATTGCTTATGGGCGAGATTAGAAAATTGGTTCGAGTATAAACGAGTATAATATATTTGGTTTGTGTCCCTAAAATTTTGGATGAATTGGAATAGTGGTTTGCGTACTCTCAAGACCTTAAAGCATGTATTCGGAAATAATAAAGATAGTAACTTGAAATAAATATGGAAGCCTTAATTTGGTAAAACGGTGTTTTTCCTAATTTCTTTGTGTCCCCGAAATTAATACTTAATTTTTGTAGTGGTGGTTCAGGTACCTCCTTAGAAATCCTAAAATTAAAAAGCTTATCTTCGAAATTCATGAAGATAGAAACTTTAAATTTGATACACGTGGATTCTTCCTATTGCCATTCTTATTTAACACATATATAGTTTTAAAAGACTAAGAATTTTAGTATAAACATATTATGTATTATATTTTTTAAATTAAAAACTGAATATTTTTTTAATAAACGATTAAATTTCTTTTTTTTTAATTTTTATTATCTCATATATTTTATTATGAGAAATAATTAAGAAAATTATTTTATATAATTAAGAAAATGTGTACGATACTTAAGTTGTGTTCAAAGGTACTTGCTAAATGAATTATATGAAAAAATCTAAATTTGTCATTGTATTTTAAAAATACATTTACTGCATATTTTGAATGTAAAAGCTTTTATAACAAGTACATATACTAGGAATTTGAATTAATTTCAATTTCGGAAAGTTTGAACTAATTAATTTTGTGATAAAAACCAAAGCATTAATGATTTAAATCAAGTCTTTAAATCAAGGATTTAAATTAAGTCATAATTATTTTCAGTGAAAATCTGAAATAACGGCGAAGGGCTAATATATGATTTGCTGCATTGCATGCTTTGCTTTGAAAAGCAAATTGACCAAGCAATATATTAAAAGTATGTAATTTTAAAGTTTCGCTCATCTCTCCCTCATCCCAGCATCTTTCCCACACAATTCCTTTTAATTTTTTTTCTATTTAAAAAAAAGTAACCAAGTAAAGAAACCGTCAGGCGACTTAGAAATACCCTACACCTATTTGGTTCAAATTTAATGGGAAGTCAATAAGTCATTTTAAAACCATAAAAGCTGTTGAATTAGTAGGTACTTGAATTAGTTTGATCGTAAGACATAGCTTACCAAATTAACTTTATAATACTAAAAACATTTTCTAATTACTTTATCTATTCAAAAATATTGCAAATTCTTACTAATTTATCTATTTAAAAATATTAAAAAACAAAAAAACTTGAATTAAATGAAAATATATTAATTTCAATTCAGTTACAAAAGTGAAAAAATTTGAATTATTAAATTTTGTGATAAAAAGCTAATCAAAGCATAGTATATTTAATAATTAAAATTTTTTAAAATTGCAATTATTTACCCTTAAATGCATGATTTTCTCTTTTCCAATAAAAAAAATGTTTTTGGGTAAAATTGATTAATATAAATAACAAATGTTCCAACAAAATTTGATTGGGGCTACTTAAAGAACTGTTGGACCTTTTTTTGGGTATGATGCAGATCTGCTACATTATGCATTAAGAGGTAAATTTTTTTCTCTTCTCAGAAAATTCTTTATTATGCTTTTTTGAACAAAATAATATGTAATTATAGACTCTCAGGAATTTTAAATGAAAAATATTGCTATATATTATAATTATATTTATTGTAATTATAAATATTATATAATTATTATTAAATCAAGTGTTAATTAATATAATTAATATTAACATTATATACTAAAAATTTTAAGTTTTAAACAAAAATTCAATACATGTACTTAAATTAATATAAATATATACATATAATAAAAAAAATAAAAGTAATTATTCATAATTTAAAATAGAAAATTAAATGAAACTTCTTTAAAAAGAAAAATGAATTAAAAATATTTTTTGTTTTTTGTATGATAAAAACCATATCTTTAAATTTCTTCAAACTTTAAATTCACAGATTTTTGTATCTACGTACATAATATAAAAATTTTTTGTAAGCCTCATGTTATAAATTAAATAATTGATTGTTTTAACATTTTATTTATTTATGGAATTGCTTAAAACAATTTTTATTTTTGTTAAAACAAAGCTATACGTTACATTTATCACATTTTATAAAGGTAAAACCAACACAATTTGGGAGTTTACATCTCAATCTACTTTCCATATACGTCGGCAAATGAGATGTTTCATCGAGCAAATATCTTTTGGTGGAACATGTGAACTAGAAATTTTGCGTTTTCTTGTATCTAATGCTTTGGAAATATTTGGAGAACTTCCTGATGGTCTTCCTTTTGTTTTATTAATCACCAATCCCTTTTTGCAAAGAGTTTCAGCTAACTCTACTCGAAAATCGTATAAATTTAATATCCTTTCTTTTTTAATTTCAAGCACCCTTTTATATAGAAGCCATGAGTTTATTATCGTTACATCGATAAGATGTTTGTTATATGTTTGTTGTATTGTTTTATGGCATTTGGACATTGTATATTTATATTTTTTTTTTACATTCTATCAAATCTGGTGTATCCATTGGCTTACAGCTTACAAAAGTAGACAATAAATTAACGGGCTTGTTATCTTTCCATGTTAATAGACAAACGTCTACATTCTCAATTGTTGAAAAAAATTCTGAGCTACATCCTCTTTCCTTTTTTTTCAGCTCTCCTTCAGTTGGCAGTTTGCAATTTGGAACTCTGTTCCGCTGTATTGTGCCCAGAGAATATATTCCATTTTTGGCAAGCTCTACAACTAGTGGAACAGTGGTATAAAATCTATCAACAAAAATTTTGTGGTTCACATTTTTTGCCACAACACGGGTAAGCCTTGTAACGACATTAGCACTTGCCCCCAAATGTAGTTCTTTATCCAAAAATATTTTCCGTTTCATCTTTTCCAGTATAAATTTCGAAATTATATGTGAAACCACTAACTCCGCTTAAAACAAAAAACTTAAAACCCCACTTGTGCGGTTTGGCTGGCATATATTGTTTTAGGTAGCTTCTAATTTTTGTTCAACAAATTTGTTCATCTACAGACAAGCATTCTTCAAGTGGAATACTAGAAAATTTATTTGTGAGATGATGCAAAATTGGTCTAATTTTGTGAAGTCTATCATGTTTTGGATCCGTTCGAGGCAGCATAGTGGTGTTTGAGTTAAAGTGTAATACTTTACGGATTTTCTCAAATTCATTTATTGTCATAGTTTCCATTATTGTTGAGTTTCCCACGGTTGGTGCCCAATATTTTCTGATATCTGGCATGTACACGACGGACATCATTATAAGAATTCCCAAATATTTTTGCAGCAGATTTGGAGTAATTGTAAATATATTTTCCGGTTTTTTTTCGCAAGAATAAATATTAGATTCATCAACTATTTGTTGCAAAAAATTATCAGTAAAAAAATATTTAAAAAATACTAGGGGTGTTGATAAGTTCATAATATGAGATGATAAGTTGATATTTCCCATAAATGATAGTTCAGAAAACTCAAAATCTAAATTCTTCCACAAAACTTTGCCATACCTGTTTGTAACGATTATTAAAATACAATAAAATAAAAACCAATTCTAAAATGTGTTTTATACCGTTGTTTTAATTCACGATATTCAGATTTTAAATCTCGATGTTGAACTCTTGAAGCTGACGCTTGATCAATTAAAAATTCATCCAAAATATCAATTTCTGTATCTGTTTCTGCAGATGACCTTCTTGTTTCAAAAGGTTCAAATTCTGGCACATCATCCTCATTTTCCTCGAATTCATCACATAATTCGTCAATAATTTCCTCTATTTCAAAATCCCGTAATTTTTTAGACAATTATTTTAATTTATTTTTACCAAATTGAAATAATAAAACTTATTTTATAATATCTAATAGCATGCCTTATACTTTTAAATATATAAACTAGAATGATTTTTTTGAAAAAAAAAGTCCATTACATACTTTAAACTTACATTGACAATGTTATTAGAGTATTATTATCTAATTTTGTTGATAATATGTAATGTTTTGTTTTTAATAAGTAAATAGAAGATAAAATAAACAAAAAAATATTCCATATAAAAACAAAAGATTAATTTTGAATGTTTTTTTTATCTATTAATGCATACTGTAGCATATATGCATCATACATAAAATCTAATTCTACAGATGTATTTATATTTAAAAAAAAACAAGTAAAGAAACAGTCAGTCGGTGCAACCGACTTAGAAATACCCTACACCTATTTGGTTCAAATTTAAGGACATATCAATAAGTCATTTTAACACCATAGAAGCTGTTATTAATTTGATCGTAAGACATAGCTAACCAAATTAACTGTATAATACTAAAAACATTTTCTAATTACCCTATCTATTAAAAAATATTACAAATTCTTACTAATTTATCTATTTAAAAATATTAAAAAACAAACAAACTTGAAATAAATGAAAATATATTTATTCCAATTCAATGACAAAATGAAAGAATTCTAATTATTAAATTTTGTGATAAAAAGATAATCAAAGCATACCAAATATATTTAATAATCCAAATTTTTAAAAATTGCAATTATTTTAAATGGTTAGTTTATATACCTAATAGAAAAACTTATAAACGCAAAATATGCAATAAATGTATTTCTAAAATACAATTAAAAATTTACACCTTTTCATATAATTCATTTAAATATAAAAATAAATTTTACATAAATGCAGCAAGTACCTTTGAACATAGCTGAACCACTACAATTAAGTCTAGATTTCGGAGACACATAGGACATAGGAAATATATTCTTTGGCTTCGAAATTAAACTCGACCACAACCAATTCCCATGGTACTTTCATTACTAGTAACCTACTGTTAAATTTCATCTAAATACCGGCATTATTTTTTGAGTTATGGTGTTTTTAAGATATATGTTTGTTAGTCCTTGAACTTTTCAAGGGTTCCAGGACCCGAAATTATGGTACGATTTCGCCCATATGCAGTCCCGTCATACTTTCAATACTAGTTAACCCTTGTACACAATTGGAACGCTCTATCTTAATTTTAAGTTACTAGTTTTATTAATTTCGATGATAAGCTTTTACACATTGGGGGGTCTAAGAGAGGTTCTGAACCACCACTCCAATTGATCCCAAATTAGGGGGGCACGCAAGAAATAGTAAAGAACATCCTTGTGGCAAATTGGAAGCTTCTACATTTGTTTCAAGTAACTATCTTTATTAATTTCGAAAATATGCTTTAAGGGCCTAAGAACTGAGTGGCTGGTCCCCGATCCACTACTCCAATGGGGCCCAAATTTCAAAGACACTTACGAAATAGGAAGGGACACCCTGATACCAAATTTGGAGGTTCTATCTTCATTGGTTTCGGAATTATGCTCGTTTGGCCTAAATTCGATCAAAAAGTTCTAAGTTCCGAACCCATTGTCCAATCCTCACCGTACGTAATCACCGCCGTAGTTTCGCTGCCAATAACCTACAGCACAAATTTCATGAAGATAGCCTTATTAGTTGTTGAGTTATCGTGATTTTTTATATATGTTCCTTAGCCCTGATATCGATTAAAAGGTCCGGAAACCTAACCGTTGGGCTGATTTCGCCCTTATATAGTCCGCGCTGTACTTATAGTACTAGTTAACCCTTGTACACAATTTGAACGGTCTATCCTAATTTTAAGTAACTATTTTTAGTAATTTCGATTATAAGCCTTTAAAACTTGGGAGGTCTGAGAGGGGTACAGAACCACCACTCCAATTGATCCCAAATTAGGGGAACACGCAAGAGATAGTAAAGAACACCCTTGTGGCAAATTGGAAGCTTCTACATTTTTTCAAGTTGTTATCTTTATTAATTTTAAAGATATGCTTTAAGGTCTTCGGAAATGTGTGGCTGGTCCCCGACCCACTACTCCAATGCGACCCAAATTCACAAGACACTTAGGAAATAGGAAGGGACACCCTGATACTAAATTTGGAGGTTCTATCTTCATTGGTTTCGGAATTATGCTCGTTTGGCCTGAATTCGATCAAAAAGTTCTAGGTTCCGAACCCATGGTCCAATCCCGACCTTACGCAATTCCCGAAGTATTTTCATTACTAGTAACCTACAGCACAAATTTGATGAAGATAGCGTCATTAGTTGTTGAGTTATCGTGATTTTTTATATTTGTTCGTTAGCCCTGAAACCGATTAAAAGGTCCAGAATCCGAACCCATGGGCCGATTTCGCCCATATGCAATCCCCGCCGTACTTTCAGTCCTAGTAACCTACAGTTAAAATTTCATCAAGATAGCTCCATTATTTTTTGAGTTATCGTGCCTACGGACGGACGGACGGACGGACGGACGGACGGACGGACGGACGGACATGGCTATATCGACTAAGGCGGTCACGCTGATCACAAATATATATACTTTTCCATATCTAGCTCGCTTCCTTTAGGTGGTTACAAACACCATACCAAAGTTAATATACCCCTTTACCTATTCTATAGGTGTAGGGTATAAAAACAATTAAACATATTATCTAAAGGACTGACTAATGTTTAAGGAAATATTTTTTTTTTTTGGATTTTACTTATTTTAATAGGTAGATTATGACAATATAAATTGCGTTTTAGTTTACCATGCATTTAGTTTTTGTTGTTTCGACTGCAAATCACCCAATTGCATAAAAACTATAATACTGAACAAAAATTGAAAAATTACATTTGTTTAACAGAGTTCAAATTAACTAAATAAATCTATTAAAATTGATTTTGAACCATTTACGTATAACAAAACAACGAAAAAACGAATATGATGCACATATGCTACAGTATGCATTTAAGGGTTGTTAGTTTATGTACCTATTAGAAAAGCTTATAAACGCAAAATATGCATTAAATGTATTTCTGAAATATAATTACAAATTTAGAACTTTTCATATAATTCATTTAAATATAACAATAAATTTTACACAAATGCAGCAAGTACCTTTGAATATAGCTTAAGTATTGTACACAATGTCTTAATTATATATCACCTATTACCATAGAATAAAATATATGATAATAAAAATTAAAAAAAAAGGAATTTAATCGTTTATTAAAAAAATATTTTGTTTTTAATTTATAAAATATTATACAAAATATGTTTTCTGGTAAAATTCTCAGCCTTTTAAAAATATAAAAGTGTTAAATAAAAACGGAAATAGGAAAGAACCCTCGTGTATCAAATTTAAAGTTTCATCTTTATGAATTTCGAAGATAAGCTTTTTAATTTTGGGATTTGTTAGGTGCCACCACTACAATTAAGTCTAAATTTCGGGGACACATAAGAAATAGGAAATATATTCTTTGGCTTCGAAATTATACTCGTTTGGTCTCAGATTGATCAAAAGCTTTTAGAATTTCGAACTCATTGTACGAACTTGACCAGAACCGATTCCCATGGTACTTTCATTACTAGTAACCTAGAGTTTAAATTTCATCAAAATAGCGGCATTATTTTTTGAGTTATACTGGTTTTAAGATGTATGTTCGTTAGCCCTTTTTTTGGAAGGTTCCAGAACCCAAAACCATGGTACGATTTCGCCCATATGCAGTCCCCGTCATACTTTCAATACTAGTTAACCCTTGTACACAATTGGAACATTCTATCTTAATTTTAAGTTACTATTTTTATTAGTTTCGATGATAAGCTTTTAAACCTTAGGGGGTCTAAGAGGGGTACTGAACCACCACTCCAAATGATCCAAAATTAGGGGAACGCGCAGGAAATAGTAAACAGCATCCATGTGCCAAATTTAAAACTTCTAAATTCCCAAATTAGAGGGACACACAAGAAATAGTAAAGAACGCCCTTGTGTCACATTTGAAGCTTCTACATTTTTTCAAGTTGCTATCTTTATTAATTTTAAAAATATGCTTTAAGGTCTTCAGAAATGGGTGGCTGGTCCCCGACCCACTACTGCAATGGCACCCAAATATCAAGGACACTAAGGAAATAGGAAGGAACACCCTGATTCAAAATTTGGAGGTTCTATCTTCATTGGTTTCGGAATTAGTCTCGTTTGGCCTAAATTCGATCAAAAAGTTCTAGTTTCCGAACTCATGGTCCAATCTCACCGTACGCAATCCCCGCCATAGTCTCATTACTAGTAACCTACAGCACAAATTTGATGAATATAGCGTCATTAGTTGTTGAGTTATCATGATTTTTTATATTTATTAGTTAGCCCTTGGACCGATTAAAAGGTCCAGAATCCGAACCCATAGGTCGATTTCGCCTATTTGCAATCCCCACCGTACTTTCATTTCATTTCATTTATTTGGTTAATATTCCATTTACATAATATAATTCAGTTTTTTAAAATTTATAGATATAGTTAGTTATTTACATCTAATTAAAAATTAATTTTTACATATTCTGTAACTTTTTTTTAAATCTATTAATATTGTTTATATTTTTAATTTCGATTGGCAATTCATTAAACATTTTTAGCCCATTATACATTAATAAATTCTTAGTTCTTTCATGCCTTAAATTATAATTATGAATATCATTACAATATGTTAATCTACTACATAAATAATTTGGATATGCATTATTTTTCATTTTATATACTATTACTAATACATTCAATATAATTCTTTGTTTAACACTTAACCATTTTAAAGTTCTCAACATGTAATTAATTGATGTGTATCTAATTACTTTAAGTATTATTCTGATAGCTTTATTTTGTAATTTCTGTAACCTATCTTTATCTGCATTTTTTGACATAAATATTACTGTTGAACAATACTCAAAATGAGGCTTAATTATAGTATTACTAGCAGATTTACCCGGCGTTGCCCGGAAGCTTGAAAATTGTAAAAAAGCAAGTTTCAGCCAATTTTTTGAGATACTACTTTGCCTATAAATGCCACAAAAAAATATTTGTGGAGTTCCGTTAACCCATCGTGGCCCAACAGCTTTTTATAGGTTTTTTCGTTGCTTTGTTATATATTAGAAATGATTTAACCGATTAACTTCAAATTTTGTATAATATGTGTTTTTCTTTGAAAATGAAGTTCAATTTACTAACAGACTTGAAAGTTGTTAACCCCTGCCGACGATTGTTCAAAAAAAAATTTGTAAGTAGGTACAACTTCTTTGAATTAGGGGAATACTTAAAAAAAAGGTTTGTCGAGTTCTTTTAGTCGATTGCGAAACAAAAACTTTAAAAAACAGTTTGAACGATTATCTCTAATTTTTCTATACATGGTGCTTCTTGAGAATTTGGTGCTCCTTGACGATAGAGTTGAGGATGTTAGGTTTCCGGCGAATAATGTTAACTGAATTAAAATGACTATTGGTCAAATGGGGATACTAAGCTTGCCATTATGTCATTATACTATGTCAATAGTAGTTTTCTTGAATTGCCAACGTTTGAATAAAATATAGTCGATGGTTTAGAAAAGGTTTAAAAATTTGCTTTTCAACTTATATTTTGTTTAGTACTCACCTGAAAGTTGTAATACGCTCTTCCTCGTTTTTTTATGATTTGATGAGAGAAATGTAGGCTTATTTTTTCAAAAAACAGTTTTAAAATACTATGTTTTTAAGCATTATATATAAGAAATTGAATTTTTTGATTTTTAGATTTCATTTGAAGAAAACTGAAAATTTCATTGAATCTTTAAATTTGTGCCAGACTCTATTGTCGACTGCGAAACCACCTGGTAAAATTGGACACAAATCGGAAATACAAAATTTTTTGGAAGCCCGCCACGTCGAAATGGGTTAAATTATTCCAACCAAATTTATACAACTAATTGCGGTTGCTAAGAGGAACATTTGTGCAAAATTTCAAGTCAATCGGTCAAACCACTTTGACTCGACATCAAAAACATTGAAAAAGCTTCATTGGGCCCTCGTGCCCAAACGGGTTAACCGAACCCAACAAAAATTTGTGCCAGCCTTTCTTTTCGACTGCAAAACCACACTGTAAAATTGGACACAAATCGGAAACAAATAATTTTTTGGAAGCCCGCCGGGCCGAAATGGGTTAATATTTTCAAACCATCTTTATACAACTAATTCCGTTTGCTAAGAGGAAGATTTGTGCAAAATTTCAAGTCAATCGGTCAAACTGTTTCGGCTCGACATCAAAAACATTGAAAAAGCTTCATTGCGCCCTCGTGCCCAAACGGGTTAACCGAACCCAACAAAAATTTGTGCCAGCCTCTCTTTTTGACTGCAAAACCACCCTGTAAAATTGGACACAAATCGGAAACACAAAATTTTTTGGAAGCCCGCCGGGCCGAAAGGGGTTAATTTATTCCAACCAACTTTATACTATTAATTCCGTTTAATAAGAAGAACATTCGTGCAAAATTTCAAGTTAATCGGTCAAACCGTTTCGACTCGACATCAAAAAAACGAAAAAGCTTAAAACGGCTCTGGAGCCGCAACCTGTTGACTTATAAAAATGCGACATAGCCTATGTCACCCCCCGGGCTCCCAGAATTATTCCTTTAAAATTTTGTGACAATCGGACCAGTGGTTTTCACGTGAATCCTGGACAAACAAACAAACAAATAAACAAACAAACAAATTTTCTTCTTTATATATTAGACTAGCAGATTTACCCGGCGTTGCCCGGAAGCTTGCAAATTGTAAAAATTTTTTGAGATACTACTTTGCCTATAAATGCCACAAAAAATGTTTGTGGAGTTCCGTTAACCCATCGTGGCCCAACAGCTTTTTATAGGTTTTTTCGTTGCTTTGCTATATATTAGAAATGATTTAACATATAAACTTCAAATTTCGTATATGTGTTCTTCTTGGAAATTGAAGTTCTATTTACTAACAGACTTGAAGGTTGTTAACCCCTGCCGACCCGACGATTGTTCAAAAAAAAATTTGTAAGTAAATTACGTCCAATTTTTGAAAGTAGGTACAACTTCTTTGAATTAGGGAATACTTAAAAAAAAGGTTTGTCGAGTTCTTTTAATCGATTGCGAAACAAAAACTTTAAAAAACAGTTTGCAAAACAATTTGAACGATTATCTCCAATTTTTCTATACATGGTGCTTCTTGACAATTTGGTGCTCCTTGACGATATAGTTGAGGATGGTAGGTTTCCGGTGAACAATGTTAACTGAATTAAAATTACTATAGGTCAAAAGGGGATTTTCTTGAATTGCCAACGCTTGAATAAAATATAGTCGATGGTTTAGAAAAGGTTTAAAAATTCGCTTTTCAACTTATATTTTGTTTAGTCCTGAAAGTTGTAATACGCTCTTCCTCGTTTTTTTATGATTTTATGAGAGAAATGTAGGCTTATTTTTTGGAAAAACTGTTTTAAAATACTATGTATTTAAGCATTATATATAACAAATTGAATTTTTTGATTTTTAGATTTCATTTGAAGAAAACTGAAAATTTCATTGAATCTTTGTTCAAAACGCACAAACAGATCAAAACCAAATTAACCCTGTGGGTTTTAATTAAAATGCTGGTACAAAATTTTCAATAAAATACTTTTAATCGTATAAGAAAATAAAATATATAGAAAACTTCATAGCGTCGTCGTGGAAAATGGGTTAATCGAACTTAACTAAAACTTTTTGCAGCCTCTCTTTTAGACTACAAAATCAACCTGTAAAATTGGACACAAATCGAAAACACAAAATTTTTTGAAAGTCCGCCAGGCCGAAATGGGTTAATTTATTCCAACCAAATTTATACAACTAAATGCGGTTGCTAAGAGGAACATTTGTGCAAAATTTCAAGTCAATCGGTCAAACAATTTTGACTCAACATCAAAAACATTGAAAAAGCTTCTTTGCACCCCCTTGCCCAAACGGGTTAACCGAACTCAACAAAAATTTGTGCAGACTTTATTTTCGACTGCGAAACCACCTTGTAAAATTGGACACAAATCGGAAACACAAAATTTTTTGGAAGCCCGCCGGGCCGAAAGGGGTTAATTTATTCCAACCAAATTTATGCAACTAATTGCGGTTGCTAAGAGGAACATTTGTGCAAAATTTCAAGTCAATCGGTCAAAATGTTTCGGCTCGACATCAAAAACATTGAAAAAGATTCATTGCGCTCTCGTGCCCAAACGGGTTAACCGAACCCAACAAAAATTTGTGCCAGCCTCTCTTTTTGACTGCAAAACCACCCTGTAAAATTGGACACAAATCGGAAACACAAAATTTTTTGGAAGCCCGCCGGGCCGAAAGCGGTTAATTTATTCCAACCAGCTTTATACCATTAATTCCATGTAATAAGAAGAACATTTGTGCAAAATTTCAAGTGAATCGGTCAAACCGTTTCGACTCGACATCAAAAAAACGAAAAAGCTTAAAACGGCTCTGGAGCCGCAACCTGCTGACTTATAAAAATGCGACATAGCCTATGTCACCCCCCGGACTCCCAAAATTATTCCTCTAAAATTTGGTGTCAATCGGACCAGTGGTTTTCACGTGAATCCTGGACAAACAAACAAACAAACAAACAAACAAACAAATAAACAAACAAATTTTCTTCTTTATATATTAGACTAGCAGATTTACCCGGCGTTGCCCGGAAGCTTGAAAATTGTAAAAAAGCTAGTTTCAGCCAATTTTTTGAGATACTACTTTGCCTATAAATGCCACAAAAAAATATTTGTGCAGTTCCGTTAACCCATCGTGGCCCAACAGCTTTTTATAGGTTTTTTCGTTGCTTTGCTATATATGAGAAATGATTTAACAGATTAACTTCAAATTTCGTATATGTGTTCTTCTTTGAAAATGAAGTTCAATTTACTAACAGACTTGAAAGTTGTTAACCCCTGCCGACGATTGTTCAAAAAAAAATTTGTAAGTAAATTACGTCCAATTTTTGAAAGTAGGTACAACTTCTTTGAATTAGGGGAATACTTAAAAAAAAGGTTTGTCGAGTTCTTTTAATCGATTGCGAAACAAAAACTTAAAAAAACAGTTTGCAAAACAATTTGAACGATTATCTTTAATTTTTCTATACATGCTGCTTCTTGACAATTTGGTGCTCCTTGACGATATAGTTGAGGATGGTAGATTTCCGGTGAACAATGTTAACTGAATTAAAATGACTATAGGTCAAAAGGGGATTTTTTTGAATTGCCAACGCTTGAATAAAATATAGTCGATGGTTTAGAAAAGGTTTAAAAATTCGCTTTTCAACTTATATTTTGTTTAGTACTCACCTGAAAGTTGTAATACGCTCTTCCTCGTTTTTTTATGATTTTATGAGAGAAATGTAGGCTTATTTTTTGGAAAAACTGTTTTAAAATACTATGTATTTAAGCATTATATATAACAAATTGAATTTTTTGATTTTTAGATTTCATTTGAAGAAAACTGAAAATTTCCTTGAATCTTTGTTCAAAACGCACAAACAGGTCAAAACCAAATTAACCCTGTGGGTTTTAATTAAAATGCTGGTACAAAATTTTCAATAAAATACTTTTAATCGTATAAGAAAATAAAATATATAGAAAACTTCATATCATCGTCGTGGAAAATGGGTTAATCGAACTTAACTAAAACTTTTTGCAGCCTCTCTTTTAGACTACAAAATCAACCTGTAAAATTGGACACAAATCGAAAACACAAAATTTTTTGAAAGTCCGCCAGGCCGAAATGGGTTAATTTATTCCAACCAAATTTATACAACTAAATGCGGTTGCTAAGAGGAACATTTGTGCAAAATTTCAAGTCAATCGGTCAAACAGTTTTGACTCGACATCAAAAACATTGAAAAAGCTTCTTTGCACCCTCGTGCCCAAACGGGTTAACCGAACTCAACAAAAATTTGTCCCAGACTTTATTTTCGACTGCGAAACCACCTTGTAAAATTGGACACAAATCGGAAACACAAAATTTTTTGGAAGCCCGCCAGGCCGAAATGGGTTAAATTATTCCAACCAAATTTATGCAACTAATTGCGGTTGCTAAGAGGAACATTTGTGCAAAATTTCAAGTCAATCGGTCAAACTGTTTCGGCTCGACATCAAAAACACTGAAAAAGCTTCATTGCGCCCTCGTGCCCAAACGGGTTAACCGAACCCAACAAAAATTTGTGCCAGCCTCTTTTTTTGACTGCAAAACCACCCTGTAAAATTGGACACAAATCAAAAACACAAAATTTATTGGAAGCCCGCCGGGCCGAAAGGGGTTAATTTATTCCAACCAGTTTTATACCATTAATTCCGTGTAATAAGAAGAACATGCGTGCAAAATTTCAAGTGAATCGGTCAAACCGTTTCGACTCGACATCAAAAAAATGAAAAAGCTTAAAACGGCTCTGGAGCCGCAACCTGCTGACTTATAAAAATGCGACATAGCCTATGTCACCCCCCGGACTCCCAAAATTATTCCTCTAAAATTTGGTGTCAATCGGACCAGTGGTTTTCACGTGAATCCTGGACAAACAAACAAACAAACAAACAAACAAATAAACAAACAAATTTTCTTCTTTATATATTAGATAAATATAAATTGCAATTTGAAACTTTAATTGATTTCGAATTTGCGATAAAAAATAGATTTTTTTAGCTAGCTTTTTACAAATATAGTTTATATGTTGTTTAAATTCTAATTTCCTCTATATAATTATGCCTAAATATTTAATTTCATGTATTTTCTCTACTATTTGATTACCAATTTTAACATTATCATTTGTTTCACAGTTAATAAACATACATTTAGTTTTTTCTACATTTAGTTTTAACTTATTCATATCAAACCAATCATTAAGTTTATTTAAATCAAAATTTGTACTTTCTATGCATTCTTCCACCGAACTTCCAACCACATATAATAATGCATCATCAACGAAAAGCAGAAGCTTACATAAAGTTACCCACATTTCCATGTCGTTAATATATATTATAAAAAGTAAAACGCCCAGCACCGAGCCTTGTTGTACACCCAGTGTTACATTTATTGATTCAGAGACTACCCTATTAACTTTAGTTCTTTGATATCTGTTTGTAAGATATGATGAAAACCATTTTAATTCATTACCTCTTACACTATAACGCTGAAGTTTGGAGAGTAAAATATTCCTACTAATTATTTCAAGTGCCCTTCTCAAATCAAGAAAAACAGCAACTATTACTTTTTTTTCATGAGTTGCTATTTTCCAGTTAGTAGTTACTAAATTTATAAGTGATATATGAACCGCAACTATGGTTTTTTCGAAACCCTGATTGGTATTCAGAGATTAAATTATTACTTTCAAAATAACTCACCAACTGTTCATTCACTACTGCAACTGTTCATCGGTCCAAATTTTTTTTGTTTGTTGTTGAAGCCTTGTATATTTGATTTCAAACATTTTGATTCTAAAAAATTAACAAACAAACACAATTTTAAAATTTTAACTGTTACTAATTTATTTTTAAATGGAAAACTGTAAAAAAAATCGCAAAGAAATTCTGTCTCTTAAAAATGAAATTAAAATTTGATATAAAAAGTTTTACAAATTATTGAATTGATTTATGTTGACAATTTCATGTTAATAAACTCATCGTCCTCTCATATTTACTCATATTTAAAATTGAACAGGGGTATTTTATATGTGAATCATTCAAAATATGATCTTATAATGAATCTTTGTGACATTCTTTTAAAAGTCATTATTTCTTCAGATGAAAAAAAATTTAATATTTGGTAGGCGAACGCTGATTTCACAACTGGTGCTTAGCTATGTTTCAGATTTATTCAATTCTGGTGTTTTTAATTCATTCTAAAATAATTTTAGTAATTTTTATTAAAGGAACTCCCACATATTAAAGAGTTTTAATTCATAATCAATTTTGATATTTTGTTTTTATGATTAATTTCGATGATAAGCTTTTAAACCTTGGGGGGTCTAAGAGGAGTACTGAACCACCACTCTGATTGATCCAAAATTAGGGGAACGCGCAGGAAATAGTAAAGAGCACCCATGTGCCAAATTTGAAACTTCTAAATTTGTTTAAAGTTACTACCTTTATTAATTTCGAAAATATGCTTTAAGGTCTTCGGAACTGTGTGGCTGGTCCTCAACCCACTACATCAATTGGTCCCTAATTTCAAGGACACTAAGGAAATAGAAAGAGACACCCTGATACCAAATTTGGAGGTTCTATCTTCATTGGTTTCGGATATATGCTCATTTGGCCTAAATTCGATCAAAAAGTTCTAGTTTCCGAACCCACTGTCCATCCCTCACCGTACGCAATCACTACCGTAGTTTCATTACGAGTACCCTACAACACAAATTTTATGAAGATAGCGTCATTAGTTGTTGAGTTATCGTGATTTTTAATACATATTAGTTAGCCCTTGGACCGATTAAAAGGTCCAGAATCCGAATCCATGGGTCCTGCGCGTTCTCCTAATTTGCGATCTATTGGAGTGGTGGTTCGGTACCCCTTTTAGACCACCCAATGCTTAAAAGCTTATAATCGAAATTACTAAAAATAGTGCCTTAAAATTAATATTGAACGTTCCATTTGTGTACAAGGGTTAACTAGTATTGAAAGTATGACGGGGACAGTATATGGGCGAAATCGTACCATGGTTTCGGGTTCTGTAACTTTTGAAAGTTCAAAGGCTAACGAATATATATCTTATGATTTCAGTGTAAAATTGCAGTTTAAATTTTACACTAAAGTTATGCTTAAATACATATTATTTTAAAACAGTTTTCCAAAAAAGAAGCCTACATTTCTCTCATAAAATCATAAGAAAACGAGGAAGAGCGTAGTACAACTTTCAGGTAAGTACAAAACAAAATGTAAGTTGAAAAGCAGATTTTTAAACTTTTTCTAAACCGTCGACTATATTTTATTTAAACGTTGGAAATTTAAGTTAACTATTTTATTAACTGACATAGTATAATGGCATAATGGCAAATTTAGTATAATACTTTTTTTTTTTTTTTTTGTCTTGGGGTAAGGATGGTGGAAATCGTCGAAAGATACTGAGCGCAACCACAGTTATGTGTGACTTTAACACACTAAAAACACCCGCCCTGTTAATTTATCGCTAGTTGGAGGAGCCTAGTTCTTTTAAGCCTTCTATTGACATTTGAAAATAGTAGAAGTTTTGATGTTTCTATGTTTATGTGACCTTCTAAGTGGGTCTTATGTTTTATGGCATATTTTTCATCGCTAACAATAGGAATTCCTAGATCCCTATGTAAGTCGGAATTTCGTACGTACCAGGGAGCACTCACCATGTTACGTAGCACTTTGCTTTGAAATGTTTGAATTCTCTGAATATGTGTTCATTTGGCACACCACCAAAGTTGTACGCCGTACAACCAGATAGGCTTAATTATTTGGTTATATAACAAAATTTTGTACTCTATTGGCAATTTAGATTTTCGACCTAGGAGCCAATACATTTCTCTATATTTTAGTTCTAATTCTATTCTTTTCTTTTTGACATGTTCTTTCCATTTTAGCTTGACATTTAATGTCATTCCTAGGTATTTTGCCTTGTTTTCATGAGGAATATCTACACCATTTAATTGTACGGCTGGGGGATTTTGAATAGGTTTATTTGTAAAATTTACTTGCACTGATTTCAGTTCATTTAGTTTAATTTTCCATCTTTTGGTCCAAAGATATAATTTATCACTTGCTTTTTGTAGTTTATTTGTAGCCTCGCCGACATTTGATCCTACTGCCATTATTGCAGTATCGTCAGCAAAAGTCGCTACAGTTATTTCTTGAAATTGGGGCAAGTCACTAGTATACAGCAAGCATAATATTGGACCCAAGATACTTCCTTGAGGCACACCCGCTTTAATTTCTCTCAGTGTAGAGTACTCTTCATCCTGTTTAATTCTAAACAGTCTATCAGTTAAGTATGATGAGAGTATATCTACATATTGTTTAGGTAATAGTTGCCGCAACTTATAAATTAAGCCTTCGTGCCAAACTTTATCAAATGCTTGTTACGTCTAGAAATATTGTAGAGCATATTTGTTTTTCTTCTAGAGCTTTCTCAATTATATCAGTAATTCTATGTACTTGGTCAACAGTAGAGTGTTTTTCTCTAAAACCAAATTGATAGTTTGGAATTAGTTTTCTATTTTCTATTATAGGTTTCAACCTTTTTAATAACAGTTTCTCAAAGAGTTTTGACATAATTGGTAACAGAGAGATAGGTCTATAAGACTTTGTTTCGTTTGGAGGCTTTCCTGGCTTAAGTATCATAATTATTTCTGCCACCTTCCAAATGTTAGGTACATAATTTAACCTTAACATAGCATTCATTATATATGTTAACATTGTTATCCCTTTTTCGGGAGTTGTTTTAGAATGTCTGCAGGAATTAGGTCGAAACCTGGTGCTTTTTTTGACTTCAGAGCTTTAATTTCATCAACCATTTCTATATGAGTAATTAGTTCAATGTCATTTTCTTCTCTTCTGAAATCATTTTCAATGTAGAGGTCTGACTCTATTTCATTGGGCCGAAATATTTCTTCCAGGTGATCTGCGAATGTTTCGGCTTTTTCTTTATTATTTTTTGCCCATTTACCATCCATTTTCCGAATTGGTGGGACTGGCACTACAGGTTTTTTCAAACTCTTTGTTGCTTTCCACAAAGAGTAATTTCTTTCTTTTTTAGCTGATAAATTCTCAACATATTTTTCATATGATTTGTTTTTTATTTCAAGAATTCTTCTTTTAAGATTCTGCGTTATTCTATTCAACACAGTTTTATCAGCTGGGGCACGTGTTTCATGCCATCTTCGTCTAGCGCTTCTCTTTAGTTTAATCGCATTTAATATATCTCTAGGATAATTAGGTCCTGCTGTCATGTATTTACATTCTTTTGTATTATTCCATGTAACATTTTGGACAATTTTATTAATATTTTCAATTGCTAAATCTATTTCATCTTTAGTTGTTATTTTAACCCTTAAATTTATATTATTTTCTATCTCTTGTTTAAAGTTGAACCAATTTGTTGATTTATTAACAAGTGTAGGCTTATTTTGTTTCTTAACAATTTTTTCATGCAGGTTTAGTACGACAGCCGAATGGTCTGAGTCTAAATCCTCATTATTTTCTAGGCTAATAAAATTTGGAGATATTTTTTTTGTTATGAAGAAATCCAGTAGATCAGGAGTTTTATTTGTATCAGTAGGCCAATAAGTTGGTTCACCTGTAGAATGAAAATAGCAACCCAACTCTCTAATAGCTTTCCTTAGCTCTCTTCCTCTTGTTGAGGTAAGTCTTGAACCCCAATCGATATGTTTGGCATTGTAGTCACCTCCTAGGATGAACCTATCCCCAAGTCGGTTCAAGAGGTCTTTAAGGATCATATTCCTTAAATTGTAATTAGGAGGGCAATATAAAGCCCCAATGTTTAAATCCTGTTTAAGGGACTTAACACGTATTACTGAAACCAAATTTGCACTACCTCCTCGCGGTTTATTACTAGAGTGTGTCGCATTATAACGTGTGAAACCTATTATTTTTAGTTTTGACTGTCTTGTCATATGAGTTTCTGATAGGAGACACACATCAATGTTTTTAGTTTTTAGAAATAGCTCTAATGCTAGTTTTTTATTTAGTACGCCGTTTGCGTTCCATGTAGCAATACTAATTTTATTTTGGGCCATTATTTAGAATTTTTCTCGGAGTACCACTATAGCTTTTGCTAGAATTGTTTTCTAAATTAGTTATTCTTTTAGAGATATCATTCATTGAATTTAACAAATTTTGCATCATCTGCATTTAAATGTTATTATCAGCTTTAGTGTTAGGTTTATGAATGCTATTTGTACTATGAGTTATATTCCTAACGTTAGTGCGTTTTATTATTTTTTCAGCTGATTTTTCTAATGCTACATTGTTCTGTTTTGTTGCACTAATAGGTTCTTTTGCTCTATTTTGTGATACTTGGGCATACGATAAACCGTCAATGACCCTGCTAGGATTTAAGCTTGTAGATTTAGGGTTAGGTGAATTCGACGCACCTTCTTTAGTATGTTTTGGATTACTTTTTTTTTTTCTCTTTTGTAATTCTTTTGCAACTACGCACCCCTTATAGTTTGCAGGGTGTGCCTCAAGGCAATTAGCACACTTCGGCGTAACCTTTTTGTCTTTGTCACAATTCGTTGATAGATGTGACCCTGCACAATTAGCTAGACGCTGGAAAATTTTTTGTGTGTGACCATATCTTTGACATTTTATACACTGAGGAATCAGATTTGTTTTTTTCAGAGCTTCAATTTTCACTCTCATATGCTGAATAAACTCTATTTTATAAATCTTATCAATGTCCTCAGTATTTTCAAATGTTAACATAAAAAGAGGTAGTTTAACTATAGTTTCTTCCTCATTCTTTTTAATTTTTTTTCTTTTGTTTACAACTTCAATGATTTTAAAACCCTTACATTTAAGCTCTTGCTTTATATCTTCAGGATTGCATGAAGAATGCAAGTTCCTAGCCATAACTTTAATTGACCTGGTCAACTTGTTTTCATAACTATGCCATTCTAAATTAGCTTCATTTATAATCTTTGTTAGTTCTCTGTATTCCCCTTCTTTTTCAACATTAATCTTCAGTTGATGGTTATTCATCATATTTATTTTATAGTTAATTTGTACATCTTTCAGTATTTTATTAACTTTGGGGTATTCTACAACATTACTTAAGATAACCGGAGGAGGTTTGTTTTTTCTTCAAATGATGGGTTTATCAATTGAAATTTTTGGTTTAATCACCTTTAATTTTTCTACACTATTTTCTTTGTGTATTTCTGGTGAGTGCTTCGCTTTCCTTTTTTTCCCTGTATGTTTTACAATCCACTCGGTTTCCCGAGTTAGTTCTTCTTCATCTGTACAGTATTCTACTGCACTTTTAGTTAATTGCTTTTCCTTTAGCATTTTATTTTCTTCGGTTAGAGTGTGAATCTGACTCATTAAGTCGCTACACATCTTCTCTAGTTCACTTATTCTTAAATGAAACTGTTTCTCTACTGTAATACCCACGTCTAGGAGTTTATTCTGACCGCCATCGTTAGATATAATTTTTATTAATTTCGAACCAGTAATATTTCTAGTGACATTAGCCTGGATTCCCGCTTTGTCACTGGTTTTATTTTCAACTGCAGGTGGTGATCTTCCCACTAAACCGCCCTTTTTAAAAGGGTCGGTTGCGTTGAACGTAGATACATTTTTAACCCCTGGCGACTTAACTAATCCCCTTGTGGAATTAGCCAAACCCTCGCCGGCAGCCTTGGTCTCTGCCGACATTTTGGTAGATATCCCTACCATATTTTTATCTTTATTTATGTTCATTATTTTATATTATTATATTTTGTATTTTATACCTACTACCAGGTATTTTAACTGCCGCCCCTTTGGGGAACCGACGCAGACCAGAGAGCCGTCCATTATAGATCAGTCGCTTCTGGATTTTCGTTGGATTTTAGAGGACTCGTACCCCAAGCATTCCTTACTGCTGATGTTTCTAAGCCCTAATCCGCCGGGATTTACTCTTTGACTATAATAATACTTATATGTAAACAAGCTATTATCCGGTGCACGTTGCCATATTTAAAATGGAGTTTTAGTTTAAGTTGATATTATTGAAAAAGTTAACACAAACATTGCACATAGTTTAGATGTTAATTTTAAAATGTAATAAAGCAATTTTTTAAAACGATTTTTTTAGGATTATTTAGCAATTTTTCAACAAATTTATCATATTTTACTTGAAACTTTTCATAATTATTAATTAATAATAAAAATTTTAATCCAGGTAACATTGTTCGCCGGAAATTCAGCATCCTCAACTCTCAAGAGCACCAAATTGTCAAGAAACCCCACGAATGGAAAAATTGGAGATCATCGTTCAAAATGTTTTGCAAGCTGTTTTTTAAATTTTCTGTTTCGCAATCGGTAAAGGGAACTCGACAAAACATTTTTTTAAACATTTCCCAAATTCAAAGAAGTTTTACCTACGTCCAAAAATTGGACGTAATTTTTTTTTTGTCGATCGTAGGAATGACAATTATATACATGTAGGCATACAAAATTTAAAGTCAACTGGTTTCTGTTTAAGAGTAAAGTAACAAAAAATATGTAAAAATCTGCTGTGCCGCAATGGGTTAACGGAACTCAACAAACCTTTTTTTGAGACGTTAACCAAGTAATATTTCACAAAATTGGACGTAATATCCTTCCAAAAATATTTGTTTGACAAACGTCGGGCGGCATTGGTTAACAAATTCCAAATCTGTTAATAGAATAAACTCCATTCTGAAAGAGGAACACATATACAAAATTTGAAGGCAATCGGTTAAACCATTTCTAATTAATAGCAAAATAACGAATAAACCTATAAAAAGCTGATGAGTCGCAATGTGGTAATGGAACTACACAAATATTTTTTTGAAGCCTTATTTTTAACCAAAGCAGTACTTCGAAAAATTGACCAAAACTAGCTTTTTTACAATTTCCACGCTCAAATCTGCTAGTAAAAAATAAAAATAATAAATTTAATCGTATATTAAAAAAATATTTTGTTTTTATAAGAAATAAACCTCGTGTATCAAATTTAAAGTTTTTATCTTCATGAAATTCGAAGTTAAGCTTTTTAATTTTGGGATTTATTACGTGGCAACTTAATCACCACCACAATTAAGTCTAAATTTCGGGGCGCAAAGGAGATAGGAAAAAACACCGTTATACCAAATTTAAAAGCTTCTATATTTATTTCAAGTTACTATCTTTATTATTTTCGAATATATCTTTAAGGTCTTCGAAATAATGGGGGTGTTACACAAACCACTATTCCAATTCGTCCAAACTGACACAAAGCTAATAAGAAAAATCTCTTGTGCCCAAAATTTTAAGATTTTATCTTTATTGGTTTCGGTTTTAAGCTCGTTTGGCCTTAATTCGATCAAAAAGATTTATTATACGAGCCCATGATTTGGTCTCGACCGTACGCAAGTCCAGCCAAGTTCTGATGACTGGTACTATACAGCACAAATTTCATGAAGATACCGTTATTAGCTGTTGAGTTATCATTTTTGTTTTATATGTTCTTTAGCCATTAGAACGATTAAAAGGTGCAGAATCCGAACCCATGGGCCGATTTCGACCATATGTACTTTACGCCGTACTAATTTCATCAAGTTATTCCCATTTGGTATGGGAAAGATTAATTTCAGATAAAATATTGCAATTAGAATTAGTTATTTCTCATCTTTTATATTTATAATATACTAAGAAATTTTGAGCTTGAGAAAGAGTGTACCAGAACTTTCAGTTAAATACAAAAATAAATATATGTACGTTGAAAATTTGCTTTTAAAACCCAAATTCCAAACGTTACACCAAATTTAAAGCTTCTCTAAGTATTTCAAGTTACTATCTTTATGAAATCCGAATCTCGAGGACACAAAGTAATTATAAAAAGGCACCCTGGTTTCGGAATTATGCTCTTTTGGCTTAAATTTGATCAAACAATTCTAGGATCCGAACCTATGGTCTGATCTCGATCGTACGCGATCCCCGCCGTAGTTTTATTACTAGTAACCTACAACATAAATTTCTAGTTAGCGTTATTAGTTGTTGAGTTATCGTGATTTTTTATATATGTTAGCCCTTACAACGATTAAAAGACCAGAATCCGAACCCATTGGCCGATTTTGCCCATATACAATCTCCGCCGTTATTAGTACCTAAATTAAAATTTCATCAATATAGCTCCTTTAGTGTTTGAACTTCGTGCCTATGGACGAACGGACGTTCATGACTATATCGACTCAGGAGGTCACGCTGATTACAAATATGTATACTTTTCCATATCTAGCTCACTTCCTTTAGGTGGTTACAAACAACATTCCAAAGTTAATATACCCTTTTCCTATTTCAAAATTAAAATCAAAACCAAAATTATAAATAAAACTAAAATTAAAACTAATGTTAAATTAGAATATTTTGACACCTTAATTTTTTTATACCCAACTCCTATGAAATAGGAAAGGGTATATTATTCGACTTGCGTACGGTCGAGACCGAATCATGGGCTCGGATCCTAAATCTTTTTGATCGAATTAAGGCCAAACGAGCTTAAAACCGAAACCAATAAAGATAAAATCTTAAAATTTTGGGCACAAGAGATTTTTCTTATTAGCTTTGTGTCAGTTTGGACGAATTGGAATAGTGGTTTGTGTAACACCCCCATTATTTCGAAGACCTTAAAGATATATTCGAAAATAATAAAGATAGTAACTTGAAATAAATATAGAAGCTTTTAAATTTGGTATAACGGTGTTTTTTCCTATCTCCTTTGCGCCCCGAAATTTAGACTTAATTGTGGTGGTGCCACGTAACAAATCCCAAAATTAAAAAGCTTATCTTCGAATTTCATGAAGATAAAAACTTTAAATTTGATAGACGAGGTTTATTTCTTATAAAAACAAAATATTTTTTTAATATACGATTAAATTTATTATTTTTATTTTTTACTAGCAGATTTACCCGGCGTTGCCAGGGAGCGTGGAAATTGTAAAAAAGCTAGTTTTGGTAAATTTTTCGAAGTACTGCTTTGGTTAAAAATAAAGCTTCAAAAAAATATTTGTGTAGTTCCATTACCACATTGCGACTCATCAGCTTTTTATAGGTTTATTCGTTATTTTGCTATTAATTAGAAATGGTTTAACCGATTGCCTTCAAATTTTGTATATGTGTTCCTCTTTCAGAATGGAGTTTATTCTATTAACAGATTTGGAATTTGTTAACCAATGCCGCCCAACGATTGTCAAAAAATATTTTTGGAAGGATATTACGTCCAATTTTGTGAAATATTACTTGGTTAAAGTCTCAAAAAAAGGTTTGTTGAGTTCCGTTAACCCATTGCGGCACAGTAGATTTTTACATATTTTTTGTTACTTTTTTGTGATAAAAAGCGAATCAAACATAATATATTTAATAATTTAAATTTTTCAATTCGATCAAAAGCTTCTATAATCCGAACTCATTAACCAAACTCGACCAGAACCAATTCTTATGATACTTTCAATACTAGGAACCTTCAGTTTAAATTTCTTCAAAATAGCGGCATCATTTTTTGAGTTATGCTATTTTTAAAATATATGTTTGCTAGCCCTTGAACTTTTCAAAGGTTCCAGAATCCGAAAACATGGTACGATTTCGCCCGCGCTGTAATTTAAATACTTGTGAACCCTTGAACACAATTGGAACATTCTATCTTAATTTTAAGTTACTATTTTAAATAATTTCGATTATAAGCTTTTAAACTTTGGTAGGTCTAAGAGGAGTACTGAACCACCACTCCAATTGATCCCCATTTAGGGGGCCACACAAATAGTAAAGAACATCCTTGTGCCAAATTTGAAGCTTCTACATTTGTTTCAAGATGCTTCAATTTTATAGATATGCTTTAAGGTCTTCGGAAATGTGTGTCTGGTCACCGACCCACTACTCCAAAAATCAAGTACAAAAATCAAGAACACTAAAGAAATAGGAATGGACACCTTGATACCAAATTTGGAGGTTCTATCTTCATTGGTTTCGGAATTATTCTCGTTTGGCCTAAATTCGATCAAAAAGTTCTAGGTTTCGAACCCATGGTTGAATCTTCCAGTATACCTACATGACCCTTACCGACCCAGTATACCTACTTTATTCTTTATTCTTAATGAAACAAAATGAAGACTATCATAAAAATTTTTATTTATAGCAAGTAGTAAATCTGTTAATGCAAAAAGTAGTAGAAAGCGTAAAAGGCATTCCAAATTGTGTACAAAGGTTAACTATATATTTAATAATTCAAATTTTTCAAAATTGCAATTATTTTAAATTGTTAGTTGATGTACCTATTAGAAAAACTTATAAACGCAAAATATGCTATAAATATATTTCTAATGTACAATTACAATTTTAGAACTTTTCATATAATTCATTTAAATATAAAAATAAATTTTACATAAATGCAGCAAGTACCTTTGAATATAGCTTAAGTATTGTACACAATGTCTTAATTATATATCACCTTTGGTAATAATTCAATAAAATATATAATATGATTAACATTAAAAAAAAGGAATTTATTTAACTTTAATAAAAAAATATTTTGTTTTTAATTTATAAAATATTATACAACATATGTTTTATGGTAAAATTCTTAGCCTTTCAAAAATATAAAAGTGTTAAATATAAACGGAAATAGGAAAGAACCCTCGTGTATCAAATTTGAAGTTTCTATCATCATGATAGATAGAAGCTTTAATTTTGGTATTTCTTAAAAGACATCTAAACCACCACTACAGTTAAGTCTAAATTTCGGGGACACATAGGAAATAGGAAATATATTCTTTGGCTTCGAAATTATACTCGTTTGGCCTTAGATCGATCAAAAGCTTCTAGAATCCGAACTATTATCCGAACTCGACCAGAACCAATTCCCATGGTACTTTCATTATTAGTAACCTAGAGTTTAAATTTCATCAAAATAGGGGCATTATTTTTTGAGTTATACTGGTTTTAAGATATATGTTCGTTAGCCTTTGACCTTTTAAAGGTTGCAGAATCCGAAACCATGGTACGATTTCGGCCATATGCAATCCCCGTCATACTTTCAATACTAGTTAACCCTTGTACACAATTGGAACGTTCTATCTTAATTTTAAGTTAATATTTTTATTGATTTCGATGATGCTTTTAAACCTTGGTGGTGTAAGAGGGGTACTGAACCACCACTCTGATTGATCCAAAATTAGGAGAACGCGCAGGAAATAGTAAAGAGCACCCATGTATCAAATTTGAAACGTCTAAATTTGTTTGAAGTTACTATCTTTATTAATTTCGAAAATGTGCTTTAAGGTCTTTGGAACTGTGTGGCTGGTCCCCAACCCACTACTCCAATTGGTGCCAAATTTCAAGGACACTAAGGAAATAGAAAGAGACACCCTGATACCAAGTTTGGAGGTTCTATCTTTATTGGTTTCGGAATTATACTCGTTTGGCCTAAATTCCATCAAAAAATTCTAAGTTCCGAACCCGTTGTACATTACCCACAGTACGCAATCACCGCCGTAGTTTCATTACCAATACCCTACACCACAAATTTTATGAAGATAGCGTCATTAGTTGTTGAGTTATCGGGATTTATTATATATGTTCGTTAGCCCTTAGACTGATTAAAAGGTCCAGAATCCGAACCCTTAGGGTGATTTCGCCCATATGCAGTCCGCGCTGTACTGTATGGTTATTATCCTCTTTAATGAAACCATTTAGTTTTGAAGTTAAAACTTGACTTTTTTTTATTTAACAATTTGGTTTATTTATAAACTTAAACTAACGCTACTAATACAGTGATAATTGTTCTAATATATTTAATGCTGGTATTTGATACCATTTACATTCTTATCGCTAATTGATATATTTAATAAAGCATAGCATAATTATTGCATTCCTTAAGTCAATGACTTAGAACAAAGAAAATAATAAATATGATTGATTGCATGTGCAATGTATTTCACATAGGTTTATATTATTGGGTATCATGTTCATATTTATCAAGTAGGTCAATGCATTATTAAAGAATGCAAATTATATTGACCACCTATATATTTCTATTTTATGGCAATATGGCAAAATTGCTGTACTTTAATATGTTATCTTATATTATTTATATTACATCTCCCTCCGAAAGAAAAGGGGAAGGAAAAAAAAAAATTCACCAAAATGTATTTATTTTTTGTTTACAAATTAGTTTTACTTTTTGGTTTTTTTTTTTCTTTTTCTTTTCATTTAATTTCAATGCTTTGAAATTTTGCATTCTGTTATCGTGAGGGGACAAAAAATTTGTGTACATTATTTCTTATTTCATTTTTTTTCTTTTGATTTGTAACTTGAATCTCGTAAAAAAAATTATAGTTACTTTGTATGGTTTTTTTTTTTTTTTTTTTTTTTTACGTACTATTTTCTGAGCGGCCGACTCATTTCCTGTTTTTAAATTAGGTAAAATTATATTATTATTAATGTAGGTCAAGATTAAAAGGTAAAATTAATTGAAGTTATTTATTTTGATTTAAAATTAAAATTTAAAAGTGTTTATTATTATTCATTATAACCTAAAGTTAGAATTTAAAGTTAATTCGGATTATTCATTTTGATTTATAATTGAACTTTAAAATTAATTAGAATTATTATTATTTTAAAGACAACTTAGTTTGTAAATTTAACTAGCCTATTTTTATGTACTATGTCTTCCTTATTTTCTAAACTCCTCACTCTAATATTTGAACCTTCTATACTGATTATTTTAAATGGACCACTGTACAATGCATCTAATTTATGCGTATTTTCTTTTTTAATTAAGACTTCATCATTAATTTGAAAGTCATAACCTCTTATGTTTTGGTCATATATTCTTTTATTACTTAATTTGGACTGTTGTAGTAGATATTTAGCATTTTTGTTCATGACTTGCAAATTATATTTAAGTTCTTTACTAAAACGATCAAAATTATATATTGGTTCGATTCTACCATTGAATATACCTTCTGGTAATGATGATGTTTTACCGAAAACTAATTCAAAAGGTGCATATTTCTCTTGAAAACTGGCATTAGGTTTAGAGTTGTGACAGTACGTGAAATATGGTGAATAACTATCCCAATTGTTTTTGTTCTCGTTTATATATGATCTTAAATATTCATTAAGAACTCTGTGGTTTCTTTCCACTGTTCCTAATGTCTCATGATGATATGCTGTTGAGCATTTATGTTCTATATTTAACAGATTAAGTACTTCTCTCATAATTTGCTTTTTGTACTCGGTTCCTCTGTCCGTTAAAATGCTTTTTATCGTTCAAGTAATCTGTAATGGTTCTTTATGTTTTATTTTTGCTTTATTTATCTGACATTTTCTGCAATTCTTCATAAATTTTGCAATGTCTTTTGCCATGTTTTTCCAGTCGTATTTAGTTCTTAATTTTGCATAAAGTCGTTTTTGTCCGACATGTCCTCCAAAAATAGGATCATTATGATACTTATCTAATATATTATTTATATCAAGTTCCCTTTCCACCGTTTTTGGTGTATTTATAATCGCGATTTTCAAGTTTCTTAGCGGTCTATTACCTATTTCTTTAAAATTTGTTATTGCTTCTTGGTTAAATATAAGATCATTATTGTCAATTTGAATCTCTTTAATATTTAATTTTTCTGTTTCGTTTTCTAGTGCACATAAAAATAATTCTAATATTATTTTCTTTTTATTTACGAATTTATTCATTTCTATTCTAATTATACAATTTGTTTTTCTATATATCTCAGCTAGCATATTTTTATTATTTTTTATTATTATTTTGGGAACATACCAATTTTTTATAGATTCATATACTTTAATTTTATCTTTTTCATTACAATCCTCCTCAGAGGATTGTACTTTATCTTTAGTTTTTTCATTTTTATTTTCATTATTGTTGTTTTTATTTGTCGATCTAGTCTGTACTTTCATTACTTGTTTGCTTTCAGTATTTTCATGGGTAAATTGTAGGTCTTTTATGTTTATACGGGACAGTGCGTCTGCTACTACGTTGAGTCTACCTTTAATATATTCTATAGTGAAATTGTATTCTTCTTAATCTAATCTCATACGTGTTAGTTTAGATGACGGATTTTTTAACGCGAATAAGTAAGTCAATGGTTTGTGGTCGCTTTTAACGACGAAGTGTGTACCATTAATATAGGGTCTATAGTGTGCTATTCCAAAGTGTATGGCTGCTAACTCTTTTTCGATAGGTGATTTATTCGATTCACCTTTCGTAAATGATCTAGAAGCAAATGAAATTGGTAAATCTGTGCCATTATAATTCTGAGTTAGTGCAGCTCCTATAGCATCTTTTGATGCGTCTACAATTAGTGTGAATTCTTTTGAGAAATCTGGATTGTGTAATATTGGTGGTTTTAGTAACGAGTTTTTTAATTTTTCAAATGATTTCTGGCACTCATTATTCCAGTAAAATGTAGCTTTTTTTCTTGTTAAAGCGTTTAAGGGTTTTGCTATTCCTGCAAAATTTGGTATAAATTTGCGATAATAATTAGCAAAAGCTACGAAACGTCTAGTTTCATCTTTATCTTTTGGTATTGGATATTTTGAAATTGCCTCATATTGAGAGTCATCCGGATATATATCTTGATCCGTACATTTATGACCTAGATAAGTGACTTCAGATTTGAAAAATTTGCACTTTTCAGGATTTAGTTTTAAGTTGTATTTTTTACATATTGAAAAGACTGATTTTAAATTTTTTAGGTGATGATTTTCTGAACACCCGGTTACTATAATGTCGTCCATATAGAGAAAACATTGTAACGGTGTTGCACCTGCGAAGGCAAGTGACATCATCCTAGAGAACGAATTTGGAGAGACGTTAAGTCCGAATGGAAGAACTTTCCATCTATAACTACCTGATTGTGTGCTAAAGGAAGTTATATCTCTAGATTGTTCATCTAATGGTACTTGATGAAAACCAGAGTATAAATCCAACACTGAAAAGAATTTTATTCTGCCTAAATTGTCAAGAATATCTTCTATTCTTGGAAGTGGAAATTTGTCAGCTATTAATTTTTTATTAACCATCCTGTAGTCAATACACATTCTCCATTTATTAGTATTTCCCTTCTTTGGTACTAAAATTATTGGACTATTGTAATTTGATTGACTTGGTTCAATCAATTTATTTTTAAGTAATTTTTTGACTTGTCTATTTATTTCGTCCGTTTGTGTATGAGCTTGTCTATAATTTTTAATATAAACTGGATTATCGTCCATAATCCTTAATTTTTGTTTATAGAAATTGTTAGTTGACATAGGGTCTGATTTTAATTGAAATATGTCTGAATATTCATCACATAGTTTAAGTAGTTTAGATAAATATATTTTATTTGTATTATTTATAATTATCTCATTTAGTTCTTTCTTACGGTTAAGATTTTTGTTGTAGTTTTGTTTTAAGTCTATTACTTCAAAGTCAAACAATGGTAAAGTTTTTAACTGTATAGTTTGAACAGGTACCACGTTTAATTCGCATGATAGTTCGTGGTTTTGTGTATATATTTTTGTATGTATTGTACCTAAAGACTTTATATAGTTGTTTGTTATCCCTTTAATTTTTATGATATTATTTTTATTTAGTTGAAAATTATTTAAGCTAATAGATGAAATTTTTATTAACGAAATATCTGCTTGTGTATCTATTAAAAAATTAAGCTTGGACCTATTTAATTTAGTACAGATTGAAACATAGTCTGAAAAGTTTGAATTTAGAGTATAGATATTCTTAATTGTTTCTTTTACTCTAAATCTTCCACATTTGTCCTTTCCAATTCTGTTCCTTGTACCCCTCTCTGCCCGTGCCATTGAGGGGCAGTACAGTTTTCCGTATATCTTACGTTTCTTAAGTTTCTATTGTTGTTATTTCTGTATGAATTGTTATTTTGTCTAGAATTATTCCTATTATTATTAAAATTATTGTTATTATTGAAATTCCTGTTATTAAAATTACCATTACTGTTATTATTCCTATATCTATTTTTATTAAACCTATTAAAATTGTTTTGTCTATTAAAGTCATTATTATTACCACCATTGTAATTGTAATTTTTATTCTTAAAATTTCTGTTGTTAGTTTTGTATTGAATGACAATACCTGTCTTTCTTTAGTTTCAGTATTTGTTTCTACTATGAATTTTGCTACGACCTCTTTTGGGTCTTCAAACTTTGAAGCCGCTAGAACAGATTTTACTAGATCTGATCTAGCTGAAGCCCTACACATATCGACTGTTTTCTCAATCGATAGTTCGACGGATAGTTCGATGCTAGAATTGATCCGTTCCATAACTAAGGATCTTCTAAAATTTTCTGCAAGATCTTCCGCTTGCTTTGCGAATTCTTGTAGTGAAATTCTGTTTGCTTTCAAGGCTTGCATCCTGCCTTCTATTATTTTTGAATTTTCAGTTTTTATCTTTCTCTTTAGGGTTTCTATTATTTTTCCTGATTTTTCTAGCTTTTCCCTCTAGCTTCGATAGCATGAACGTCTTTAACAAAGTTTTTGGTGGGGCAGTTGTTGCCATTTCCTCTAAAAAATTTATAGAGTCTATAAACGATTGTACACTTAGCGGATCACCACCATAATTTTTATTAACGCTAGTTTCAAAAATTCAGGGTTAGAAAGCGCCATATTTTCTATTACCGATTTGTTACTCTCAGATCCTGAATTATCTGAGTCGGTTCCGATATTTATCGTTGTTATATTTGTAGGTATTTTTATTTTATGATTTAGTACGTTGTGTACTCTTCTTAATCTTTCTTTCGCAAAATAAAATGTTCTAATAAAAGTTTTTTATTACATGTTCTGTCCCAAATTATTTTTATTGAATTTATTAATTCGTTGTAGCACTTAACAATTCGTTTTCTGTTTTTACTTAAAGTCACCGGATTTTTAGGTCTATTCTTTTTCAGAATTGTTTTTGTTGCCTTAATAAATTCGTTTCTTGTCGTAATTAATTTTTTGTACATGAGTGTTAATTAGTGGTAGTACTGTCGTGTTAGTCTTATATATAAAAAATAAACAAGAAAAAAAAAAAATTTATTCTTAGAATTTTAATCTTTGACCAACGGTTTTGTTTTATTTTTAATTTGGAGAAATTTAACATATTACAAGTTATTTCATTTAGTTCTATATATTATTTCATTAATTACTTTAATTGTTTACTTATTTTGGCTCTAGTTTGATTTTATATTTAAATTTCAATTTTAATCAAAATAATTTTTTTATGTTTTTAAACTTTCTTTTTATATATAAATAAATTTTATACATACACATATACTTTAGCAAAAATTTATTTTATTGAAAAAATTACATTTTTATTTATAATATAGATGATTTAGTTTTATAGTCATTTTATTTTTATTTTAGTTGAAACTTTATATTGTAGAAAAATTTTAAGTTACCCAAAAAAATTTTATTTACATAACTATTTTAAGTGAAACTTTATTCATTATTTAATTTATAAAAAAAATTTTAAAATTTAGATAAAAGATAATAATTATTTATTTTAGTAATACTTTAAATTAGAAATTTCTTTCTTTAAATTTTATTAGATTTACTGCTTCAATTATTTTAACTCCTGCTATTATTAATAGAATCCAAAAAATGTTATCATGTTGTTCTTATAGACTTTCGATGATTATGTTGTTATTAATTTCCCCGTTGTTTTTCGATCTGGACTTTGTATTACCCATTTTTTTTTTTTTCACTTTATATTATTTAATGTTTTAGCTTAAATTTCTTTTATTTATTTTTATTTGTAATATTTTAGTTTATTTATTTATCTATATAACGTAACTCTTTAGCGGAAGCCCAGCAATAATCATCCCAATCTTTTGCTTCACTGATTATTATAAGATATTCTTGGTGGGTTATTTCCACCCAACTATATCCATAAGTTTTGCAATTGTTTTTACGCACAAATTGGTTAATGTCTAAGTTTTCAGGATTATTCTGAAAATAACCTTCGTTGGTTATTACTGGTACTTTCCGATAGTATTTTCTTTTATTTAAAACATCACTCATTATCCATTTTTCTTAACATTCTACTTTTAAAATGTATATTTTTCAGTTTATATTTATTATATATTTATTTATTTATTTATTTATTTATTTTTTTTTTTTTTTTACAAAAAAATTATTGTTAAATTTAAAAAAAATTTTTTCTTTTAGTTATTTATTATATTATATTTTATATTATTAACATATCCGTACGCGAAAACTTGTCACGGTCGCCATGTATAGTTGATATCCTCTTTAATGAAACCATTTAGTTTTGAAGTTAAAACTTGACTTTTTTTTATTTAACAATTTGGTTTATTTATAAACTTAAACTAACGCTACTAATACAATGATAATTGTTCTAATATATTTAATGCTGGTATTTGATACCATTTACATTCTTATCGCTAATTGATATATTTAATAAAGCATAGCATAATTATTGCATTCCTTAAGTCAATGACTTAGAACAAAGAAAATAATAAATATGATTGATTGCATGTGCAATGTATTTCACATAGATTTATATTAGTGGGTATCATATTCATATTTATCAAGTAGGTCAATGCATTATTAAAGAATGCAAATTATATTGACCACCTATATATTTCTATTTTAAGGGCAATTCATTATGCTGTACTTTAATATGTTATCTTATATTATTTATATTACAGTACTTTAAATAAGAGTTAACACTTGCACACAAGTAGAACGTTATATATTAATTTTAAGTTACTATTTTTAGTAATTTCATTTATAAGCTTTTAAACCTTAGTGAGGTCTAAGAGGGGTACTGAACCACCACTCCAATCGATCCCAAATTAGGGGAACACACAAGAAATAGTAAGGAACACCCTTGTGTCAAATTTAAAACTTCTAAATTCCCAAATTAGGGGGACACATAAGAAATAGTAAAGAACGCCCATGGGCTAAATTTGAAGCTTCTATATTTTTTTTAATTGCTATCTTTATTAGTTTTAAAGATATTCTTCAAGGTCTTCAGAAATGCGTGGCGGGTTCCCGACCCACTACTCCAATGGGGCTCGAATTTCAAGTACACCTAGGAAAAAGAAAGAGACACCCTGATACCAAATTTGGAAGTTCTATCTTCATTGGTTTCGAAATTATGCTCGTTTGGCCTAAATTCGATCAAAAAGTTCTAGGTTCCGAACCCATTGTACAATACCCACCGTACGCAATCATCGCCGTGGTTTCATTACCAGTACCCTACAACACAAATTTTATGAAGATAGCGTCATTAGTTGTTGAGTTATCGAGATTTTTTATATATGTTCGTTAGCCCTTAGACCGATTAAAAGGTCCAGAATCCGAACCAATGGGCCGATTTCGCCCATTTGCAATCCCCGCCGTACTTTCAGCCCTAGTAACCTGCAGTTAAAATTTCATCAACATAGCTCCATTATTTTTTGAGTTATCGTGCCTACGGACGGACGGACGGACGGACATGGCTATATCAACTAAGGAGGTCACGCTGATCACAAATATATACATTTATCCATATCTAGCTCGCTTCCTTTAGATGGTTACAAACACCATACCAAAGTTAATATACCCCTTTACCTATTCTATAGGTGTAGGGTATAAAAAAACGATTATTAAAGAAATTAGCTTAAAATTAAGATAGAACGTTCCAATTGTGTAGAAGGGATCAATACTATTGAAAGAACGGCGCGTAGTGCATATAGGCGAAATCGGACCATGGGTTCGGATCCTGGAATTTTTTCATCGAATTAGGCCAAACGAGCATGATTCCGAACTCAAAGATGTTAGAACCTCCAAATTCGGTATCAGGGTATCCCTTTATATTCCCATAGTGTCCTCGAAAATTCGAACCAATTGAAATAGTGGGTCGGGGACCATCCACTTAGTTTCGAAGATCTTAAAGCATATTTTCGAAAATAATAGAGATAGTAACTTAAAAAAATGTAGAAGCTTCAAATTTGGCACAAGGCTGTTCTTTACTATTTCCTACGTGTTTCCTTAATGTATGATCAATTGTAGTGGTGGTTCAGGTAACTCTCTTAGACCTCTAAAGGTTGAAAGGCTTGTCATCGAAATTAATAAAAATAGTAACTTAAAATTAATATAGAATGTTCCAATTGTGGACAAGGGTTAATTAGTATTGAGACTATGACTGGGACTGCAAATGGGCGAAATCGTACCATGGTTTGGGATTCTGGAACCTTTGAAAAGTTCAAAAGCTAACAAACGTATATCTTTACAACACCAAAACTCAGAAACTAATTACGCTATTTTGATGAAATTTATATACCCCCACTACTCCCAAGACCTTAAAGCATAATATATTCGAAATTAATAAAGATAAAAAAATCAATTTGATATACAGGGTGTTCCCGACTCGATGGTCTTCCTTCAAATGGGTGATTGGGCATATCGAGCAGAACAAGAAATTGTATGGGAGGGGGGGGTCTATTTTCATTAGTTTAGAAGTTATGGGGCCTTAACTGTTTTTCGACCATAATTTAGTTTTATTTCGATAAAATTGGAACCAAATAAGGTAAAACAAAAATAAGTATAGCATTTAAATGCTTATTAATGCAGATTTCTTAAGTACTATCAAACATTACTCTAAAGTTTCTCAGTCTGAGGTTATAAGGGCTTCAAGTCCAATATTTTTAACAAAATATCAATTAAATCCCTTTTATCAAGAAAATAACGGTATTAACATAACAGTTTTTTTACTTCAAAATATTACCCTTCTCTTTCCCTGCATTTTGAGTATACTAGCACTTTTATAGCTCAAAAACTTTGAAAGTTATAAAGTAAAAACTTTTTTGTGATACCTGAAATTTAACTAAATTTGAATTTTTTTCAAAAATTTTTTTCAATAGCCGTCATCGCTATTTAACTTCCGGCCATTTTGGTCCATGGATTCGGGGAGCTGCCATGCAACTTCTTTTTTTATATGAGTATTACTCTGTACCTGTTACAGTTGCGTGTCTAAAATTTGGTCAAAAGTAGTTTAGTTTTATGGCCAAAGTTTCTGCAAAATTTGGTTGGTTTATTGCGGTGGGTTCGAGTAGCTGCCATATAACTTCCTATTTTATATGAGCATTTCTCTCCACTTAATAAAGCTGGGTGTCTGAAATTTTGCTAAAATTAGTTTAGTGTTATGGCAAAAGTTACTGCAGAATTTGGTTGGTCTACTGCAAAGGGTTCGAGTAGCTGCCATACAACTTCTTATTTTATATGAGCATTACTCTATACCTATTGAAGGTGGGTGTCTGAAATTTTGCCAAAAGTAGTTTAGTTTAATGGCCAAATTTTTTGCAAAATTTGGTTGGTTTACTGTAATGGGTTCAAGCAGCTGCCATACAACTTCTTCAAAATTTTGCCAAAAATAGTTTAGTGTAATGGCCAAAGTTTCTGCAAAATTTGGTTGGTCTACTGCAAAGGGTTCGAGTAGCTGCCATACAACCCCTTCTTTTATATGAGCATTACACTACTCTTAATAGAGCTGTGTGTTTGAAATTTTGCCAAAATTAGTTTAGTGTTATGGCAAAAGTTACTGCAGACTTTGGTTGGTCTACTGCAAAGGGTTCGAGTAGCTGCCATACAACTTCTTATTTTATATGAGCATTACTCTATACCTATTGAAGCTGGGTGTCTGAAAGTTTGGCAAAAATAGTTTAGTGTAATGGCCAAAGTTTCTGCAAAATTTGGTTGGTTTACTGCAGAGGGTTCGAGTAGCTGCCATACAACTCCTTCTTTAATATGAGTATTACACTACACCTTATGAAGCTGGGTGTCTAAAATTTTGCCAAAAATAGTTTAGTGTAATGGCCAAAGTTTCTGCAAAATTTGGTTGGTTTATTGCAGTGGGTTCGAGTAGCTGCCATATAACGTCTTATTTTATATTAGCATTTCTCTCCACTTAATAAAGCTGGGTGTCTGGAATTTTGCTAAAATTAGTTTAGTGTTATGGCATGGTTGGTCTACTGCAAAGGGTTCGAGTAGCTGCCATAGAACTTCTTATTTTATATGAGCATTACTCTATACCTATTGAAGGTAGGTGTCTGAAATTTTGCCAAAAGTAGTTTAAATTAATGGCAAAACTAACATTAAAAACCATGAAATTATATAAACTTTTATATTTATATTATTACAAATTAATATTTCGTTCGAATAACTTTAAGTTTTTTGTTGCCACCATATATTTGGTCTTGGATTCGTTGATCCGCAATCTTATTTTCTTAGCGCTCTCTTCCAGTGTTGTGAAGGCTTGATATACTGACTCTTTTTGTTTCCTGATTAGATCTATATCGTCAGCTTACGCAAGAGTTTGGGCTGTTTTGAAAAAGATTGTTCCACTAGTTTCAATACCAGCATCGCGCACAACTTTTTCCAATGCAATATTAAATATATTACAGGAAAGTGCGTAGTCTACAGCCTTTGTCAGTTTGGAAGCTGCTGGAGGTACGATTATCAATTTTAACAACACACAATATACAGGCCAAGGTCATTCTACATAAATTAACGAGTTGTGGCGGAAAATTTAGCTCAGTCATGGCCTGCACAAGCTCGTTCCTTCCGATCGTATCATATGCCGCTTTAAAATCTATGAAAAGATGATGAGTTGTTATGTTGAACTCGTGACACTTTTCCATAATCTGGAGCAATGTGAAGATTTGATCCGCAGTTGACTTTCCAGATCTGAAAACACACTGGTAGTTGCGGATATTTTGTTCTATAAATGGTTTCAATCTGTCACATATAATACTAGACAGAATTTTATAAGCCACGTTCAGAAGACTGATACCTCGATAATTACTGCATTCTTGGCGATCTCCTTTTTTAAAAATGGGACATATAATGCTAGCATTCCACTCGGTGGGCATACTTTCATCAACCCAAATTTTCACCATTATTTGGTGCATGTGCACACTTAGTTCGCTACCGCCATATTTAAAAAGCTCTGTGGGTAATGTATCTGTGCCAGGTGCTTTGTTGTTTTTTAGGCGTTTTATTGAGTTTTGTACTTCTTCCAAAGTCGGTGGTGGCTCGTCTTGATGATTAAGTGGTATATTATGGGGTGTAGGTGCTGGTGGATTCAGTGGATTGTGAATTGAGAAGTCTCCAGCCAGCATTTCCGAAAAGTACTCTGACCATCTTTGAAGAATACCATCTTGGTGTGTGATAAGATTTCCCTGTTTATAATTGCAGCCACTGATCCTGGGCTTAAAACCTTGAGTTTGAGATTTTTCCCACATAAAGAATTTTTGGATCTCATTCTTTCCTTTGAGTTCTTCTAATAGTTTTGCCTGATTGTTTTCATAAGTTCTTCGTTTCTGCTTCTTCAGCTTAACTTTTTCTCGCCTTATCTGCTTATATTTTTCGTAAGCGGTTCGTGTTTTCTTTTTCAGCCAATTTCGATATGCGAAGTTGTTTTGTTTAATTTTTTCAACACATTCATTGTCAAACCATGGTATTTTGCGGTTATATTTAGAGTATCCCAGAATTTCTAACGCGGTACATTTTAAGATTGTTGCATTGTTGCCATTGTTCATCAGCTGGTGCTAACTCGTTTACAGAATGTTCTTGTAGCTTACGTGGGATGGTGTTTGCGAATACTGTGGCAGTATCATGAGATTTCAGCGCTTCAACGTTTATTTTCCGTGTTGGCCTTGTATATTGTTTTTCCGCATGGAGATTCGTGCTCGAACTTTTGCCATAACTAAAAAATGGTTCGAGTCCATATTAGCTCCTCTGCAAATACATACATCCATAATATTTTTAGCGTGACGATTATAAATCAAGACATGATCAATTTGTGTAAATGTTCTATGATCAGGATGGCGCTATGTGAACTTATGAATATCGCGGTGCGGAAATTTGGTGCTACTAACTACTAAATTTTTCATTCCACACCAATTTGCTAGACGTAACCCTCTCTCATTTCTTGTGTTATGAGCGCTGTGTTTTCCAATCGTTTTCCCATATATATCCTCTTTACCAATTTGAGCGTTAAAATTTCCGATGATAATTTTGACATCATGCTGAGGGCATTTTTCGTAAACTTTGTCCAAGGTGTCATAGAACATTTCTTTTGCAGTATCATCATCCTCATTGGTAGGAGCGTGACAACAGATAATACTTATGTTGAAAAACTTTGCCAGCAGTCGGATGGTACATAGGCGCTCATTGACAGGATTCCAGCCTATAACTTTACTTTTTAATTTTGGTCCTACCACAAAGCCGCATCCGAGTCTTCGTGTTTTCTGCTGGCCGCTGTTGTATATACACCATTCTTTTCTGTGGTATTCTTTCATTCCAGATCCTGTCCAGTTCAAATCTTAGATTGCGGTTATATCTGCTCTATATTCGCTGAGGATGTTTATCAGCTCATAAGATGCACCTGGAGCAGATAGTGATTGTAGATTTCAAGTGCAAATTCTAAGATCGTTGTCCGTTGCCGTGTTTTCGTATGCCGTGTTCGTTACAGTAAATCCTTCCTGTTTTTTTATCTTTAGTTGTTCTAATAATCTTGTTTTACGGTCAGGTTATTAGCCTGAGATCAACTTTCGTTTACGGGCCGCGCGGGTGTCGGTAGGTTCCCATTTTTATACCCTACACCTATAGAATAGGTAAAGGGGTATATTAACTTTGGTATGGTGTTTGTAACCATCTAAAGGAAGCGAGCTAGATATGGAAAAGTATATATATTTGTGATCTGCGTGACCTCCTGAGTCGATATAGCCATGTCCGTCCGTCCGTCCGTAGGCACGATAACTCAAAAAATAATGGAGCTATCTTGATGAAATTTTAACTGTAGGTTACTAGGACTGAAAGTACCGCGCGGATTGCATATGGGCGAAATCGGCCCATGGGTTCGGATTCTGGACCTTTTAATCGGTCAAAGGGCTAACGAACATATATAAAAAATCACGATAACTCAACAACTAATGACGCTATCTTCATCAAATTTGTGCTGTAGGTTACTAGTAATGAATCTACTTTGGGGATTGCGTAAGTTCGGGATTGGGCCATGGGTTCGGAACTTAGAACTTTTTGATCGAATTTAGGCCAAACGAGCATAATTCCGAAACCATGCTTTCGATTCCCTTATTCTCCTTGAAATTTGAGCCCAATTGGAGTAGTGGATGGGAACCAGCCACTCAGTTCCGAGGACCTTAAAGCATTTTTCCGAAATTGATAAAGATAGTAACTTGAAACAAATGTAGAAGCTGCAAATTTGGCACATGGGTGCTCTTTACTATTTTGGAATGCTACAAACACTAATAATAAAAAAAATTTAATTTTTCGATATCTTTAGAAATTATAATACTGATATCGTTCTTATAACAAAAATCTGGTTACAAGAGAAACATTTGTATGATACATTATATAGCATTTATTTTTTATTTATTTATTTATTTTACTTATTTATTTTTTTAATTTAATTTCAAAAAATATTACATTGTGTGTAAGAAATTGAATGTATTATTATATCACTCGACTAATTTATATTAAAAAAAAAAGAAATAATAAAAAATTATAATAATAATTCTTAACATATAAAAAATAATTCAAGAAAGAAAAAAACCTAATTTAATTGTATACAGAAATTCCTTTGTAAATTAATTTCTAAAATTGCATATATGCCTCTTCAGGGAAGATTTGAACTTATCTATATTTTCGTAGTCTCTAATGTATTTAGGTAATTTATTATGTAATTTTATTGCACTATTTTTAAGACTTCTATGTTTGGTGGACGTTCTAGCTTTTGGTTAATTTATTTCTATGTATTTTTTGTCGTGATTTACTTGCTTTATTTATTATTGTACCTTTTTACTTTAGATGAAAACTTGAACAATGACTCCAGCTTGTAATCTTATCTTTGCTAAAATGTAGCCATTACAGATGAGTTTAGCTACTCTTTTAATTACACCTCCTGATTTTCTTATTGCCATTATTAATGGGATTATACTATTTTTTTATTTTTTTGACGTGGTTATCCCATTTAAGAGTTTCGTCAATAATGACAGATATTTTACCATTTTGTGTTCCTGTAAGTGGAATATTGTTAACATTTATGTCAATTTCATCACAGTTTCTAGATCTGAAAATCATGTAATTTGTTTTTTTGTATTCATAATAAGCTCATTGACATTCAGCCAATTACTGTAGTTATCATTTAATATAGTTTCCAATTCCCTAAGTGTGCTTGCTTTAAAATTAGTGTCATCGGCATATATGTTATATTTTGATGAGATGTTACAATTTGATAAATTCATAATATATAGTAGATATAAAAGATCATCTATTAGTGAGCCTTGTGGTACACCAATTTTTATTGTTAATTTCTCAATAAGTATGCTATTGAGTTCTATTTGTTAAGTAATCATTTACTAGGTTATTGGCCACTCCTCTTATTCCCATATCCTCTATGATGTTTAAAAGTTTTTCATGATTTACCACATCAAACGCCTTGGTTAAATCCACAAATACTGTTGCTACATATGTTTCCTAATTAAGTGCTTCATATATTTGATCTAATGTTGTGCTACTAGCTGCCTTTGTTCCACTATTCTCTAGAAAACCGTACTGTTTGTTATCAAATCCAATTGTTTTATTTATAAAAGTTCTTGTTCTTATATTTATTACTTTTTCAAAAATCTTACTTATCGAATTAAGTAATAATTTTGGTCTATAATTTTCACAATCAGTTTTCGATCCAATTTTGTAAATAGGTGTTATTATGGTTAACACCCGCACTTTATTTAGTCCCAAGTGCCGCATTTTTATTTAGTCCCATTTTTATATTATATATCTCATTTTCGTTTGTAGGTTGCAAGGAAATTGATTTATTATTAACTACATTACTTATTGTAGTTGTATTAGTATTTTTCATTTTGTTTTCTTTTATTATATTTTCCCCTATTTGGTTGAAAAATTTATTTATAGTTGTTTCTATTTCATTACCACTTTGAGTGCAAACCAAATTATTCTTTGAATAATAGTTTAACTTTCATCGCGATCGGACGTGTTTTTGACTCGCGGTTGATAAATAAATTAAAAAGAAATTTTATATTTTAGTTCTCAAACAGTTAGTCATACAACTAAACGGTATGGCTGACTGTTATAAATGCCGGACGAAAATAAGAGGTGAAACCGGAATTCGGTGCGTCGGATGTGAAAGATTTTCTACAGTGCCTCCAAGTGCTCGGGGCTTGACCAAGCAGCAAGCAATATATTAAACTCAAATTTGAACATTAAATTTGTATGTGATGATTGTATTCAATACATACAAAATGTAGATATGGTTCTTCAAAACATCAATTGTGCGGTTAAAAAAAACAGTGATTATTTGTGTGAATATAAACAGGAATTTGATAATGCGATAAAAAAAAATGAATTAGAAACAATGCAGCTATTAAAAGCTATTGAAGAAAGATATACTGAACGGTTAGAAATTATAAAAAAAGTTCAACAAAAAGAATTTGAAAAATTTTCGAAAATTACAGAATTATTTCAAACGGAAAGTGAAAAACTTAATACGACTATTCATAATACGGTATTAAAAAACGATGAACTTTGTGAACGTTTAAAAAACTTTAATGAAAATGAAAGCAAATGAAATGTAGGTCAGAATATTTTTTATTCAGATATTGTAAAACAAAATGCTAGTGTAAGCAAAAATAACTTTCCAGTATGTAATTAAAAAAAAAGTACCTTTAGTTATTAAACCGTTAACTAAACAAAAGCGTAATATAACACGAATGGAATTAAATAAGAAGGTAGACCCAAAAAACTTTAAAATTAATAATATTGAAAATAGAAAAAATGGAATAATTATCGTGGAAGCGGAGAATGTACAAGAAAGAAATAAAATCAAATCTGCAATAGAAAGTAAATTAGACGAGAAGTATCAAGTCAAAATTCCTACTGAACTAAAACCAAGAATTGAAATAGTACATATGACCTCAAAGTATTCGGAGGATGAATTGATAAATAAACTAAAAGATCAAAATCAACACTTAGAAGTGAGTGAAATTAAATTAATAAAAATGTACGAGGTAAATAAATATAATGATATAAAATATAATGCCATTATTGAAATTGATAAGGAGTCTTTTCCAAAAGCAATTGTAAATGAAAAAGTATCAATTGGTTGGGAACGCTGCAAAGTGTTTGATGCCTTAAGAGTGCTTAGATGTTTTAAATGTAAAGGGTTCAACCATAAAGCGGCTGAGTGTAAAAATGAAGAAGCTTGTTCAAATTGTCTTCAGAAACATACCAACAGTGAGTGCAAAGAGAAGAAAGTCGTTAAATGTATTAATTTCATTGAAGCTAATAAGAGGCTGAAACTAAATTCAGATAATGACCACGACACTTTCAGTAAAAACTGCCCAGTTTACCTAAATAAATTAAGCATAATAAAAAAGAAAATTGGTTATTAGCAATTACAGTCAAATGCTGACGAATTAGTTAAAAATAATTCGATGAATTTAAGTGAAACTTCACTAAATACTTCTCCTGAATATGCAGAAAACTGCAGTTGTACTAATTTGAATGAACAAACGGAAAAAGCATTAACCTCAAAATTAACTAATTCAACTAACCAAATAACAATAAATAAACCACCTGATAAAAATAAATATTCAAAAAATGTAACTGCTACATCAGCAAATTATAATAAAAAAGTAATAACAAAAGAAACTGCTTCTAAAAAAAATTCTTTAAATAAAATGAATCACAATGTGTTTAACAAATATCTATCTAAACTATGGGGTAATAAGAAAGACATTATAAACACACAAATTACGATCAATAATGTTAATAATATAACAAATAATGGAAATAATAATATTAAAAATTGAAAATACTAATAATATCAATGATATAAATCCTATTAATGACATTCCAATTCCTAATTATTCGAATTGGATCAAAGGTGAAACGCTTAATCCTCAAACAAAACCTGAATCTTTAAAGAAAAACCATTTTGTCACACTTGAACCACCAATAGTAAAATTAACACGCAAAGCAGTAGAGGAAGGTGACAGTATATATGCGCTTTCGCGGCTAAGGGATTTCAGAATTTACAATAATGTCAGGCTCTTTCTTTCATACTTTTATGATCATACTGATATATGTTATGCTGGAATTACACAAACTAATTTAAAGGTCTTAATAAATCAAGTTGGATTACCAACAAATTACAAGGAACTATGTCAAATATATTTCACTTACCATGAAAGAATAGGAATTTCCAAAGAAGACGTCAATAAAGATTTAACTTCATACAGAAGACATATTGATAACAACTATAGAGACTACATTTAAAAAGTTAGAGAAAGTTGGAATAAATATATGACACCCATATCAAAATGATGAGTTCTATAAATATTGTCAATAAAAATAATTCAATAAATATTTTGTATGTTAATATTAGAAGTATGAGGAATAAAATTGATGATCTAACTCTATTAATTAAGTCACATTCCCCAGATATTGTTATATTAAATGAAACATGGATATATTCATCCGAAATCCCATTTATGCAGATTCCTGAATTTTCATCCATCCATTCCTGCAGAGAAAGTAACAGGGACGGTGGAACAGCAATTTATATAAAAAACAAAATTGAATTTACTTCTCTTGCATTACCAAATTCTGTATATGAGAAATTTAATCCTATTGGAATTTAACTACTCAATTGTAAACCCAACATTAAAATTATTACAATGTATAATGCTCCTGGTATTGATGAAAACGATTACATCGATTCAGTGGGTATTCTTTTAAAGGCTTTCAGTAAAAACTGTATCATAGTAGGTGATAATAACATAGATTTGCTTTCAAATAATGAAAACACTATTACTTATATTAATATAGTTGAATCATACAACTTTAACATAATCAATGATACCACTATGAACGGAATAACTCGGCAAGCCGTAAATTGCAGTTGCCAATCTGTTTGTAATCATGGAAGCATCCTTGATCACGTTATTGCCAATTTAAAACTTTTAATGCAACGATCAAATTGTCGGATAATCCTATTAGTGACCACAAAGTTTTGGAGATAAATATTGAAAAATGCGATGTCATACTCGAACAAATGACAAGAGTAACTATAGAAAAAACTAACTGGAATGCTTTCCAAAACTTAGTTGCGCAAAAAATCCAAATGTGTAACTCTTATGATGAAATTACGGAATGTATAAATGTAAGTAAAGCATTACCTTCTTCAACAAGAATAGTTAGAAAACGGAAACAAAACCATTGGATTACTCCTTTTATACTTAATGTAATCAAAATACGGAATAAACTTTATGCTAAAATTCGTAAACAAAAAAACAACTATGATTTGCAAAATAGGTATAAAAAAATTAAAAACTATATTCAAAAATTAATAAAAAAAGCAAAGGATAACTACTTTAACAACCAAATAAGTGAAAGTTGCAACTCTCAACAGCTGTGGAAAATTATTAATAAGCACTTAAGTTCGAACATTTCTAAAGAGAGTTCGGCAATACACGTAACAAAGAACACCGGGAAATCACTACTTCTGATTTAGAAGCAGCTAATATTCTAAATGATCATTTCGCTACCGTCGGAAGCAAGTTAAATAAAAACTTCAACAACCTTTCAAATAATGTAATAAATAATAACCTATACTTTAATTATCATGAAAATACAGGAGTATCAAGAAAGGAAGTGCTACAAGATCTAGCTCATTTTAGGAGACATGTAGAAAATAAATACAGAGAGAATGTGCAGAGATATAGAGAATCATGGCAAAATTATTTGATTGGAAGACCATGATGATGGACAAACTATTGAATTTGAAAATGGTGCATTTTAATGCTAGAAGTTTGAGGAAAAATCTAATCGAAATTGAAACATTTATAAAAATTAAAAATGATGATGATATTATCATGGTTGGAGAAACTTGGCTTTATTCAGAAGAAGAAAAATACTTTAATATTCCTGGGTATACAGCATCCTTTATCTCTAATAATTTAAGTAGAGGAGGTGGCTGCGCAATATATGTAAAGCAAGGTATTAGTCACAAAGTTTTGGAAACATCTATTACGTTCAATACTATTTTAATTTCTTTAGAAGATACCAAACCTACCATTAATATTGCCGTATGTTACAAAAGCCCGTCTGAAAACAATAAGGCATTTATAGAACATCTAGATCAGCTGTTCAATAAGTACAAAAATATAATTGTGATTGGTGATACTAACATCGATTTGCTCTCTGAAACGGACGCAAGCAGAATGTATATGGATATGCTAGATGTTAACTTTGTTAACATAAATAACATGAATGAAGCTACTAGAATTACATTAAACTCAGCGACTCTGTTAGATCATGTTCTTTCAGATCTTAAGACGAATCGATTTGGTTTTAATATCACTTTGCATGATATTCCTAACCTAGATCATAAAGCAGTATGTGTTGAAATTAAATCAGTTCTCAGAAAACTTGAAACGATGGTGTATAATCAAATAACTGGTACTAACTATGCTAAATACTCATATCTCTTGGAATATCACTTACGTAGACATGCTTGTCAAAATATTGATGAATTTATTGAAGTTATAAAATATTGCAAGGACACTAGTACAAGTGTTAAATATAATTCGTGGATGTCCAGAGAAATTTTAAAACTAATAGAACACAGAAATAAATTGTATAAGTATCATAAGAAATAGCCTAATATTGCGGAGCATAAAATAAAATATAATGAATTAAAAAACAAGTTAAGAAACAGTCAGTCGGTGCAACCGACTTAGAAATACCCTACACCTATTTGGTTCAAATTTAAGGACATATCCATAAGTCATTTTAACACCATAAAAGCTGTTATTAATTTGATCGTAAGACATAGCTAACCAAATTAACTTTATAATACTAAAAACATTTTCTAATTACACTATCTATTAAAAAATATTACAAATTCTTACTAATTTATCTGTTTAAAAAACAAACAAACTTGAAATAAATGAAAATATATTTATTCCAATTCAATTACAAAATGAAAAAATTCTAATTATTAAATTTTGTGATAAAAAGATAATCAAAGCATAATATATTTAATAATCCAAATTTTTAAAAATTGCAATTATTTTAAATGGTTAGTTTATATACCTAATAGAAAAGCTTACAAACGCAAAATATGCAATAAATGTATTTCTAAAATACAATTACAAATTTAGACCTTTTCATATAATTCATTTAAATATTCAAATAAATTTTACATAAATGCAGCAAGTACCTTTGAATATAGCTGAACCACTACAATTAAGTCTAGATTTCGGAAACACATAGGACATAGGAAATATATTCTTTGGCTTTGAAATTAAACTCAACCAGAACCAATTCCCATGGTACTTTCGTTAATAGTAACCTAGAGTTTAAATTTCATCAAAATACCGGCATTATTTTTTGAGTTATGGTGTTTTTAAGATATATGTTTGTTAGTCCTTGAACTTGTCAAGGGTTCCAGAACCCCAAACCATGGTACGATTTCGCCCATATGCAGTCCCGTCATACTTTCAATACTAGTTAACCCTTGTATACATTTGGAACGTTCTATCTTAATTTTAAGTTACTAGTTTTATTAATTTCGATGATAAGCTTTTACACATTTGAGGGTCTAAGAGAGGTCCTGAACCACCACTCCAAATGATCCCAAATTAGGGGGGCACGGAAGAAAGAGTAAAGAACACCCTTGGCCAAATTTGCAGCTTCTACATTTGTTTCAAGTTACTATTTTTATTAATTTCGAAAATATGCTTTAAGGTCCTCGGAACTGAGTGCCTGGTCCCCGACCCACTAGTCCAATGGGAATTTTCAAAGACACCCAAATTTCAAAGACACTTACGCAATAGGAAGGGACACCCTGATACCTGATACCTGATATAATTTGGAGGTTATATCTTCATTGGTTTCGGAATTACGCTAGTTTGGCCTAAATTCGATCAAAAAGTTCTAAGTTCCAAACCCATTGTCCAATCCTCACCGTAAGTAGTCACCGCCTTAGTTTCATTACCAATAACCTACAGCACAAATTTCATGAAGATAGCCTCATTAGTTGTTGAGTTATCGTGATTTTTAATTCGTTATCCCTTACACCGACTAAAAGGTCCAGAACCCGAACCCATGGGCTGATTTCGCCGTTATACAGCCCGCGCTTTACTTATAGTACTAGTTAACCTTTGTACACAATTTAAACGGTCTATCTTAATTTTAAGTAACTATTTTTAGTAATTTCGATTATAAGCTTTTAAAACTTGGGAGGTCTGAGAGGGGTACTGAACCACCACTCCAATTGATCCCAAATTAAGGGAACACGCAAGAGATAGTAAAGAACACCCTTGTGGCAAATTGGAAGCTTCTACATTTTTTCAAGTTGTTATCTTTATTGATTTTAAAGATATGCTTTAAGGTCTTCGGAAATGTGTGGCTGGTCCCCGACCCAGTAGTCCAATGGGACCCAAATTCCCAAGACACTTAGGAGATAGGAGGGGACACCCTGATACCAAATTTGGAGGTTTTATCTTCATTGGTTTCGGAATTATGCTCGTTTGGCCTAAATTCGATGAAAAAGTTCTAGGTTCCGAACGCATGGTCCAATCCCGACCTTACGGAATCCCCGAAGTAGTTTCATTAGTAGTAACCTACAGCACAAATTTTATGAAGAAAGCGTCATTAGTTGTTGAGTTATCGTGATTTTTTATATATGTTGCATATGCAATCCCCGCCGTACTTTCAGTCCTAGTAACCTACAGTTAAAATTTTATCAAGATAGCTCCATTATTTTTTGAGTTATCGTGCCTACGGACGGACGGACGGACATGGCTATATCGACTCAGGAGGTCACGCTGATCACAAATATACATACTTTTCCATATCTAGCTCGCTTCCTTTAGGTGGTTGCAAACACCATACCAAAGTTAATATACCCCTTTACCTATTCTATAGGTGTAGGGTATAACAAGGTTAATGTAGAGATAAAGAAAGCAAAGCAAAATTATTTTAATAGAAAATTACAAGAAGCTGGTTCAAATACTAAAAAGATATGGAATGTTCTGAATTCTCAGATAGCAAACCAAAAAGCAGATAGTAACAATATTATAAAGGAAATATGACACAATGATAAAATTTTAAATATTAGCAAAGACATTGCCAACGGCTTTAATGAACATTTTAGTAATGTTGAAAGAGAGTTAGCTGATAAAATACAAACTAAAGAAGAAAATATAATATAAAATAGAATAAATGAAAGTTCCATGTTCTTGGTACCTACTAATGAAATAGAAGTGCTTAATGTTATTTTGAATCTAAAAGATAATTCACCTGGCTCAGATAATATAGCAGCAAAAGACTTAAAAGCGGTAGCTGAGATAATATCTCCGATAATTAGTAATTTTATTAATGATAGCTTTCGCACAGGAAACTATCCTAGTTTATTAAAATGCAGTACTGTGATTCCAATATACAAGAATGGTTCTCCCTTGGAAACATCTAATTACCGGCCGATAACACTCACTAGCTGCATGAGTAAAATATTTGAAAAAATAATTAATAAAAGAATATGTGAATTCATTAAATGTGCAGGCGGATTTGACATCAATCAGTTTGGCTTCCAAAAAGCGCATGGAACTGATTTAGCAATGATTCTGTGAAATCTATTATTGGACATCTTGATAAAGGAAACTATGTATGCTCTGTTTTTGTAGATCTGAGGAAGGCATTTGACACAGTGGACCATCAAATATTGTTGGACAGATTATATGAAATTGGAATAAGAGGACTACCACATGAACTACTAAGAACGTATTTGAGAAACAGATTTATCAAAACGAAAGTTAATGGTTTTTGTAGCAATGAACGTGCCATAAATATAGGTGTGCCACAAGGGTCAGTTCTTGGACTATTGTATGTGCATAATATGCAATTTTCTAACATTAAAGCTGATTATAAAATATTTGCTGATGATACATTGCTTATCTATACAGCAAAAAATGCGGAAACATTAGAAAGATTGGTCAATAACGATTTGAAATTATATATGAGATGGTTAAATGGAAATAAATTAACAATGAACATTGAAAAAACAAAGTACATGATTTTTAAACGTCTAAATAAGCCTGACATCAATCCAAAAATTTGTATTGATAGTAGAGAAATTAAAAGAGAACAAACTTATAAATATCTCAGTTTGTAATAGATGACAAATTATCATGGAATGATCATGTTAATTACATTATAAAAAAGATAATGCCATTGCTTGGCTCTATTAGAAGAAGTGAAATAATATTAGATGACAAATCAGCTAAACTTTTATTTCATGCACCCATCATGTCTCATATAAGATACAATGTGGCGACATGGTCGTGTTGTTCAAATACATTAAAAATGAAAATGAAAATATTAATAAACAAAGCAATCAAGATACTATACAAACTAAATTGGCGTACTCCAACTGATGATCTATACAAAAATACGGGATTCCTTAACTTAGACGAATTAATAATATTGGAAAAGGCTAAAATTATACATAAAATAGAAAATGGTGTTACCAAAAGTAAAACTTTATTACCAAAAAGAAGGAATATTCACAATTATAACACAAGAACCATGGGAAAGCTATGTCATGAAAAAACTCGAACTGAATTGGCTAGAAACAGTAATTTTTGCTCATCAATAAGAATTTACAACTATCTTCCGGAGAATTTAAAGAATTGCAGTAATATAAGTCGCTTCACATTTAAATTGAAAATATTATTAAAAAAAGATCAGGCTTTATTAAAAAAATTGTTAGAATTATAACTAAATTAATATTTTATTGTTAAATATATCTACATTAGGTTATAATAAAAATATATATTTAATTTTTGTATTTATACTCCTTAACTGTATATATATATATTATAATTGCTAGGACCAATTTTAAGTTATTGTCTAAGTCTAGTATATTGTAATTTTATAACTGTAATATCATGAATTTATAATAAATAAATAAATAAAATCAAAAAAAATAAAAAAATACACAGGATCACATAAATCAGAACTCAATTTATTTTATTCCAACAGATAGTAATGAAATAAAACAAATTATAAACTCGTTTAAAACTAACTCATCTCCTGGACCAGATGGCATTTCAATAAAACATATCAAATCAATTAGACATATAATATCAAACAAGCTTTCTGATATAATAAATGATATTTTATCGACTGGTGTTTTTCCAAATAAGGCAAAAGAATGTATTATCACTCCAATTTTTAAGTCAGGAAAAAGGACAGATGTTAACAATTATAGACCAATATCTTTGACAAATTGTCTATCTAAGATTATTGAAAAGGTTATTAAACGTCGTTTAATTGCATTCTTCACAAATTCAAATCTAATTGATGACCATCAATATGGTTTTTTAAACGGAAGCAGCACAGAATCCGCTGCGCTTGAAGTTGTTAATTTCATAAATATGGCGTTAGATAAAAATAACTACGCAGCCGCTATTCTTTTAGATCTAAAAAAAGCTTTTGACACCGTAAATCATGATATATTAATAAATAGCCTTTTTAATATGGGTATAAGAGGAGTTGCAGCCAATTTATTTAAATCGTATCTAAATTTTCGAAAAATCAAAACCAGAATAAAAGACCATATTAGTGAAGAAGCAAGTCTACAAATTGGAGTTCCACAAGGCACAGTTCTAGGCCCTATTCTTTATCTGGCTTATGTGAATAGCTTCAACAAAATTGGGCTAAGTGGACATTATTCAATGTTTGCAGATGATACAATAATTCTGTACAAAGGTAAAAATAAGAACCAACTGGAAGAAAATATTAATAATGATTTATACAAAGTTAATGAGTGGCTAAATCATAAGAGATTAACAATTAACGTCTCTAAAACTGAATTCATCATATTAAAACAAAAAAATAAAGTAAACATTAATCTATCAATCAATATTAATAATCAAGAAATACAAAGAGTAAAATCTTCGAAATATCTAGGTTTACTTATTGATGAAGATCTATCTTGGAAAATTCACATAGATAATTGAAAAAAAGCCGTTTTATCATTAACTGGTGCAATTGGAAGGTGTCCTAAACTAAGTGAAGCTATAGCTAAATTGGTCTTCTATGCCCACATTCAGTCTAAAATAAGGTATTTAATTCCAGTTTGGAGTCAAAGTAGCAAATACGTTATTGGTTCAGTTAGCGCTATTATCAACAGAGCTATTAAAATTTTATACAGACTTCCATATGATTCTACAACTACATCATTGTATTCTGATCGAAATTTACATACTGTTGAACAAACAATATTTTTGGAAAACTGCAAGTTGATTTATAAACTATCAAATAACTTAACTAAAAGCAATTTGAAAATACAAACAAATGCTTCAATTCATAGCTACTTCACAAGAAGTGCGGAACATTATCGATTAGAAGCACCCAGAACTGAAAGAGGTAAAAGAGATATTATGTTTAATGGCATAAAAAGATTCAATAGACTTCCTGCCTATATAAAATATGCTCCCAACATAAGGTTATTCAACAAACGTTTGAAAGCTGTACTACCCCAATTAAATAATTGAAAAATATATAAAAAAGCAAAAAAAAAAAATGTAATATATCTAAAATTTTAATCTGTGTATTAAATTTTATTAATATTTATTATAACTTTAAATATTAAATTAGTTTTTAAGTTAGATTATAGAAGAGATTTATACCAGTTTTACTGTCTATCTCAATTCTTTAATAAATAAATAAATAAAACCTCCGGTATCCATTGGTAAATTTTTTATAATTTAATTTTTTCCATCATTATTATTATTCTTCATTGTATTATTTCTCACTTTCCAGAGTTTTCTTGAGTCATTACCCGCTTCCTGCATGCATCTTTCTAAGTTCTCTTGTTTTGCTTTTATTATTAACTCCATAGTTTGTTTCTTCGAGTTTATGTATTTCATTTTTATACCCTACACCTATGAAATAGGTGTAGGGTATATTGGTATATTGGTTGGTATGATGTTTGTAACCACCTAAAGGAAGCGAGCTAGATATGGAAAAGTTTACATATTTGTGATCACCGTGACCTCCTGAGTCGATATAGTCATGTCCGTCCGTCCGTCCGTCAGTAGGCACGATAACTCAAAAACTAATGGAGCTATCTTGATAAAATTTTAACTGTAGGTTACTAGGACTTGAAGTATGGCGGGGATTGCATATGGGCGAAATCGGCCCATGGCCTCGGATTCTGGACATTTTAATTGTTCTAAGGGCCAAGGAGCATATAAAAACAAGTACAGAAACAGTCAGTCGGTGCAACCGACTTAGAAATACCCTACATCTATTTGGTTCAAATTTAATGGGAAGTTAATAAGTCATTTTAAAACCATAAAAGATTTTATTAGTTTGTTCTTAAGATATGGCTAACCAAATTAACTTTATAGTACTAAAAAACATTTTCTAATTACTTTATCTATTCAAAAATATTACAAATTCTTACTAATTTGTCGATTTAAAAATATTAAAAAACAAAAAAACTTGAATCAAATGAAAATATATTTATTTCGATTCAATTACAAAGGTTAAAAAATTTGAATTATTAAATTTTGTGATAAAAAGCTAATCAAAGCATAATATATTTAATAATTCAAATTTCAATTCGATCAAAAGCTTCTATAATCCGAACTCATTAACCAAACTCGACCAGAACCAATTCTCATGATACTTTCAATACTAGTAACCTACAGTTTAAATTTCTTCAAAATAGCGGCATCATTTGTTGAGTTATGCTATTTTTCAGCTATATGTTTGTTAGCCCTTGAACTTTTCAAAGGTTCCAGAATCCGAAACCATGGTACGATTTTGCCCATATGCAGTCCGTGCTGTATTTTAAATACTAGTGAACCCTTGTACACAATTGGAACGTTCTATCTTAATTTTAAGTTACTATTTTAAATAATTTCGATTATAAGCTTTTAAACCTTGGTAGGTCTAAGAGGAGTACTGAACCACCACTCCAATTGATTCCAATTTAGGGGGCCACACAAATAGTAAAGAACATCCTTGTGCCAATTTTGAAGCTTCTACATTTGTTTCAAGTTGCTATCTTTATTAATTTTATAGGAAATATGTGGCTGGTCACCGACCCACTACTCCAAAAATCAAGTACAAAAATCAAGAACACTAAAGAAATAGGAATGGGCACCTTGATATCAAATTTGGCGGCCTAAATTCGATCAAAGAGTTCTAGGTTCCGAACCCATGGTTGAATCTCCCAGTATACCTACATGACCCTTACCGACCCAGTATACCTACTTTATTCTTAATGAAACAAAATGAAGACTATCATAAAAATTTTTATTTACAGCAAGTAGTAAATCTGTTAATGCAAAAAGTAGTAGAAAGCGTAAAAGGCATTCCGAATTGTGTACAAAGGTTAACCACATATTTAATAATTAAAATTTTTCAAAATTGCAATTATTTTAATTGTTAGTTTATGTACCTATTAAAAAAGCTTATAAAAGCAAAATATGCTATAAATATATTTCTAAAGTACAATTACAATTTTTGAACATTTCATATAATTCATTTAAATATAAAAATAATTTTTACATAAATTCAGCAAGTACCTTTGAATATAGCTTAAGTATTGTACACAATGTCTTAATTATATATCACATTTGGTAATAATTCAATAAAATATATTATATGATTAACATTAAAAAAACGGAATTTAACCGTTTATTAAAAAAATATTTTGTTTTTATTTTATAAAATATTATACAACATATGTTTTATGGTAAAATTCTTAGCCTTTCAAAAATATAAAAGTGTTAAATATAAACGGAAATAGGAAAGAACCCTCGTGCATCAAATTTAAAGTTTCTATCTTCTTGAATTTCGAAGATAAGCTTTTTAGTTTTGGGATTTCTTAGGGGGCATCTGAAGCAATACTACAATTAAGTCTAAATTTCGGGACACATAGGAAATAGGAAATATATTCTTTGGCTTCGAAATTATACTCGTTTGGCCTTAGATCGATCAAAAGCTTCTAGAATCTGAACTCGACAAGAACCAATTCCATGGTACTTTCATTACTCGTAACGTAGAATATAAATTTCATCAAAATTGCGTAATTAATTTCTAAGTTTTGGTGTTTTTAAGATATACGTCTATTAGCTTTTTAACTTTTCAAAGGTTCCAGAACCCGTAACCATGGTACGATTTCGCACATATGCAGTCCCAGTCATACTTTCAATACTAGTTAATCCTTGTACACAATTGGACCATTCAATATTAATTTTAAGTTACAACCTTTATTAATTTCGATGATAAGCCTTTAAACCTTTAGAGGTCTAAGAGAGTTAACTAAACCACCACTCCAATTAATAATACATTAAGGGAACACGCAGGAAATAGTAAAGAACCCCTTGTGCCATATTTGAAGCTTCTACATTTTTTTGGAGTTACTATCTCTATTATTTTGGAAAATATGCTTTAAGGTCTTCGAAACTATGTGGATGGTCCCCGACCCACTATTTCAATTGGTTCCAATTTTCGAGGATACTAAGAGAATAGAAAGGGATACCCTGATACCGAATTTGGAGTTTCTAACTTCTTTGAATTCGGAATCAAGCTCGTTTGGCCTAAATTCGATGAAAAAGTTCCAGGATCCAAACCCATGATCGGATTTTGCCTAAATGCAGTCCCCGCCGCTCTCTCAATACTAGTGAACCTTTGTACACAATTGCAACGGTCTATTTTAATTTTAAGCTATTTTTTTTAATAATTTCAATGATATGCTTTAAGGTCTTCATAACTGTGTGGATGGTCACCGACCCACAACTCCAATTGGTCCTAAATTTACAGGACTCTAAGGACATAGGAAGAGGCGCACTGATACCAAATTTGAAGGTTTTATTTTCATTGGTTTCGGAATTATGCTTGTTTGGCCTAAATTAGATAAAAAACTTATAGGATCCGAACCCATGGTCCGAACTCATTCGTACGCAGTCCCCGCCATAGTCTCATTACTAGTAACCCACATCACAAAACTCATTATAGTAACTCAATTACTTGTTGAATTATCCTTATTTTTCTTATATGTTCTTTGGCCCTTAGAACAATCAAAAGGTCCAGCGTCAATAGTTGTTGAGTTATCGTTTTTTTCCTATATAAGTTCGTTTCCCCTTGGACCGATTAAAAGGCCCAAAATCCGAACCCACGCCCATTTGCAATCCCCGCCGTACTTTCAGCTCTAGTAACCTACAGTTAAAATTTCATCAAGATAGCTCCATTATTTTTTGAGTTATCGTGCGTACGGACGGACGGACGGACATGGCTATATCGACTCAGGAGGTCACGCTGATCACAAATATACATACTTTTCCATATCTAGCTCGCTTCCTTTAGGTGGTTGCAAACACCATACCAAAGTTAATATACCCCTTTACCTATTCTATAGCTATAGGGTATAAAAATAAGGATAACTCAACAACTAATAGCGTTACAATCATGCGTTTTATGGTGTAGGTTACCAGTAATGAGACTATGGCGGGACTGCGTACGAACGAGTTCGGACCATGGGTTCGTATCCTAGAAGTTTTTGATCGAATTTAGACCAAACAAGCATAATTCCGAAACCAATTAAGATAAAACATTCAAATTTGGTATCAGTGTGCCTCTTCCCATGTCCTTAGAGTCCTGGAAATTTAGGACCAATTGGAGTAGTGGGTCGGGACCATCCACACAGTTCTGAAGACCTTAAAGCATATAATTGAAATTATTAAAAAAAATTTTAAAATTAAGGTAGAATGTTTCTATTGTGTACATGGGATCAATAGTATTGAAAGAACGGCGCGTACTGTATATAGGCGAAATCCGACCATGGGTTCGGATCCTGGAATTTTTTCATCGAATTTAGGCCAAACGAGCATGATTCCGAACTCAAAGATGTTAGAACCTGCAAATTCGGTATCAGGGTTTCCCTTTATATTCCCATAGTGTCTTCGAAAATTCGAACCAATTGAAATAGTGGGTCGGGGACCATCCACATAGTTTCGAAGACCTTAAAGCATATTTTCGAAAATAATAGAGATAGTAACTTCAACACAATGTAGAAGCTTCAAATATGGCACAAGGCTGTTCTTTACTATTTCCTACGTGTTCCTACGTGTTCTTTACTATATCATACGTTTCCTACGTATGATCAATTGGAGTGGTGGTTCAGGTAACTCTCAAACCTCTAAAGGTTGAAAGGCTTGTCATCGAAATTAATAAAAATAGTAACTTAAAATTAATATAGAATGTTCCAATTGTGTACAAGGGTTAATTAGTATTGAAAGTATGACTGGGACTGCAAATGGGCGAAATCGTACCATGGTTTCGGGTTCTGGAACCTTTGAAAAATTCAAAAGCTAACAAACGTATATCTTAAAAACACCAAAACTCAGAAACCAATTACGCTATTTTGATGAAATTTATATACCCCCACTACTCCCAAGACCTTAAAGCATAATATATTCGAAATTAATAAAGATAAAAAAATCAAATTTGATATATATACTTTTTCCAATTTCTGTTCCTATTTAACACTTTTATATTTTTAAAAGGCTAAGAGTTTTACTATTAAACATATTATGTATTATATTTTATAAATTAAAAACTAAATTTTTTTTAATTTTTATTATATCATATCTATATTTTCCTCTGCGGTAGGGGTATAGAATACTTCCGCAGTATGAACTGCTTGTCATAAAAGGCGACTAAAAGTTCAAACAAAAATCCCGAAGCGACTGACTCGGAACGAGCGGCTCTGTGGTTTGCGTCTGATCCCTGAGGGACGGCAGTTAAACTCCTGGCAGTAGGTAAAATGCAACCAATATCTACCAAAGTGTCGGCAGAAGCAACGGCTGCCGGCGAGGGCTTTGCTGATCTTATAAGAAGGTCAGAGGAGTCGCCAGTGGCCCAAAATACAAAAAACAATATAGCAGACCCATTTAAAAAGAGCGGAAAAATTAACAGATCACCACCAATTAGAGAACTCCAAAATGAACATGCACTGTATAACAAATGGCAGAAGGCTGTCGATGAAACAACACAACTAAAGCAGTTGATAAGCAATTTGGAAAAACAAATACAGGATCTTAAAAATGAAATTATTAATTTAAAGATACAGAAAGTCAGAAACTACAAGTTCTACAAGTTCACAAGTTCAACATGTATCAAAGTCAGAAAACAGTAAAAAAATAGTATACTCTACAGATGAGGAAGAATTAGCGGAAGAGACTGAGTGGATAAGGGTAAATTAGAAACAAAAAAGGGAGTTAAATGACTCACTTATCCCTCCAAACGCAAAAAAGATGGACTATAAAACCATTCCAAGTAAAGAAACTTCTCCAAAAAGGTTATTTCGCCAAAAAAAATAACCGATCCGGAAAAACTTAAGAAAAAACAATCTCTACCGCCAATAATTGTGGATAAATTTAATAACTATAATGAATTTTGCGAGAGAGTAAAAAAAGTAATAACAGAAAAACAGTTTGAGATGAAACTCCTTGGAAAGAATTGTATAAAAATCAATTTGTTAGATGAAGATGCTTACAGAACTTTAACAAAAGCACTATCAGAATATAAATATAGTTGGCACTCATACGAAAGCAAATAGCAAAGGCCAATACGAGTTATGGTGAAGAACCTGCCTCACTCGTGTAAAACAGAAGAAATAATTAAAGATCTTGAAAATAGAGAATATAAAATAATAGGAGCTGCAAATAAACGTAGCTGGAAGAATAAAGAAACATTAAACATGTTTATGTTAACCTTCAAAGCGGAAGAAGATATTAGCAGAATATACGAGATTAAAATATTCTAAAATGTATTGTGAATATCGAGCCCCTAAGAAAAAAATAAGGTTGTACTACAATGGAAATCATGCCAGGCATATGGTCACCCACAAAAATATTGTGGAAAAACCCCAAGATGCGTAAAATGTGCAGGTAGGCACCATACCAGGGAATTTTTAAAACCTAAAAGTGAACCACCAAAATGTGTTCATTGCGGAAATCAACATCCAGGTAATTATAGAGGCTGCATAATCGCAAAAGAAATGCAAAAAATCAAATTTAAGAATATGAGCCCAAATTCACAACAACGGAATATTCCACAATACGCTAAAGAGCAAATCAGAAACCATCTGCAAACGTCGCAAGTGAAGCAAGATTTCCAGACAAATAGAAGCAGTAAAATTTATGCCCAAGTTGTTGCGGGTAAAAAACTTAATAATAATAGCGAACAAGAAAATGATTTAAAACAATCCGTTCTGCTTATACTAAAAAAAGTAACTAAAATAGAAAGTTCTATGGTCGATACGAATTGTAGAATAGGAGCTCTAGAGGGCAGTACCAAAAATCTGCTTCGAAATGGAAAAGATGAATATACTAAAAATTCTTTCGTGGAATGTCAATGGACTGCTACAACACCAACAAGAGCTACAAGCAGTCCTTGACATAAATAATATAGATGTTTGTCTTATAGCAGAAACACACTTTAACAAACAAACGCATATTAATTTTCATGGTTATAAAGTTTATCATAGCATACATTCAGGTAACTCTGCTAGAGGAGGAAATGCAGTGATTATAAAACAAAGTATACAACATTTTGAAGAAGCCAAATTTGAAACAGAAGAAATACAAGCTATGGCCGTAAACGTAAAATGTAAAAACTACTTTATTGTAGTAGCAAGTATATATTGTCCACCTAAGTACTCTCTGAAGAAACATCATTATTTAGATCTTTTTAAGAAACTAGGAAAAAAGTTTGTTATAGGAGGTGATTTTAATGCCAAAAATACACACTGGGGATCACGGCTAACAACAACCAAAGGTAGGGAATTATTCCAAGCAACAAGCGAATTTGGGTGCGAAATCATATCAACAGGAAAACCTACATATTGGCCTACAGATCCAAATAAAATACCTGATTTAATAGATTTTTTCATAATTAAAAACATTTCGAATAATTTCATACAGATAGAAGATAGGCAGATAATAGAAGAACTGTAAGTGAAAACGCTATTGAAAAGCAGAGCATTCCGATTCTCGCCAATAAATACACTACCTGGGAAAGCTTTAAAGTTTGTCTGGGAGAAAAAATACAACTAGCTGTACCGTTGCAATACAAAGAAAAATTGGATGTGGAAAACTACATTAAAGATATACAACTTACAGTGTGGGAAAATACTCCAGTAATTAAACAAAGAGTAAAAGAAAATAAATATCCAGCCGAAATCTTAGAACTAATTGCAATAAAACGCGGAGCAAGGAAAAAATGGCACCAAACTAGAGCTCCACAAGATAAAAATAGGCTGAATAATCTCACCCAACAACTAAGAAGAAGAATTAAGGAAGTGAAAAACAAATCGATAAATTTATATTTGGAAAAGCTAAAAAATGATAAAAGTACTGATTACTCTCTTTGGAAGGCAGCTATAAATCTGAAAAAACCTATTGCAGCAATTCCTCCAATTAGAAAATTGGACGGAGAGTGGGCGAGAGATAATAAAGAAAGAGCCAAATTATTTGCGGAACACCTGGAAAAGATATTTCAAGTAAACACTGGAGAAGAAGATGAAGATCTAGATGTAGAACAAATTCAGGAGCAAGAGGATCTCGCATTAACAAATCCAGCTGAAGTGAAAAAAGAAATTAAAAACAACATTAAGTCTAAAAAGCTTCGGGATATGATTTAATAACCGGACAAATTCTGAAGCAGCTATCAGAAAAGGCAATAGTTAAAATAACAAATCTTATAAGTGCTGCATTCAGGCTGAAGTATGTGCCGAAATTGTGGAAAGTGGCCGAGGTCATTATGATACCCAAAGCAGGAAAACCACCAAATGAGATATCGTCTTGTAGAGAAGACTAAAACCGGTTATTGAAAGGAAGAATCTAATTTCGGACCTCCAATTAAATTCGGCTTTAGAGAAAAACACGCAACAATAGACCAGGTACACAGAATAACAAACACTATTGAAAAAGCTTTAGAGGAGAAGAAAGTCTGTTCAGCAATCTTTTTGGATGTGACTCAGGCATTTGATAAGGTATGGCACAAGGAATTGAATTGTAAACTGAAAACAATCCTTCCAAAAGAGCATTCGGAAATGATAGAAAGCTATCTATCAGACAGATGCTTCTACATAAAACAAGAAGGAGAATATTCCGATCTTAAAGAAATCAGTGGTGGAGTTCCTCAAGGAAGTGTACTTGGTCCAATACTGTATCTGTTGTATACTTGTGATTTTCCTGCACTAGAAAATAATATAATTGCGACGTTTGCTGATGATACAGCGGTTTTGGCTGTCGGAGAAAATAATAAAGAATCTACAGAAAAACTGCAGAGAGCTATGACAAAAATCCAAAATTATACAAAAAGATGGAGGCTAAAATTAAATGAAGCTAAGTCAATTCATATGGATTTCACAAATAAAAAAATTTACCATAAACCAGGATATATAAATGGTCAAGAAATACCTTATTCAAATACTGCCAAATGTCTTGGTATGACATTAGATGCGAAGCTTCGCTGGAAAGCCCACATCAAAACAAGAAAAAAAAGCTACAAATCCGTTATAAAAAAATGGCTCATAGGTAAGCATTCTACCTTAACAATACAAAAAAAACTTCTGCTCTATAAACAAATATTGAAACCAGTATGGTCATATGGCATCCAGCTATGGGGATGCAGCAAAAAGAGTAATAGTGATGTTATTCAGAGGTTCCAGAATAAAGTTCTAAGAAATATTGTGAACGCGCCCTGGTTCATCAGAAACTATGACCTACATAGAGATATGCAAATAGAATTTGTAAACAAAGAAATCCAAAGTTTTGCAAGAAGTCATGAAAAAAGGCTCCAAAACCATGTAAATTTCGAGGTAGTCCAGCTTCTGGATAATACAAATATAGCTAGACGACTCAAAAGAGTAAAGCCTTTTGAGTTAGTATAGCTATAATAAGAGAAAGAAACAGTTAGATAGACATCGCTGGATGGAATCTACATTTAAAACTAAAATAAAGCCAGATAAATATTGCTCATTCGCCCTATAGGACTAGATCGCAATAGAGGAAGGGTGTGGTTTAATGGGTAAGAATCCCACACGCAATGGCAAGCTACGGGATCATTGTGTCTTTTGAAGATTCCATTCCAACCTACGTAAAAATAAAAAAAAAAATAAAATAAAAAAAAAAAAAATATCTATATTTTATTGAATTATTACCATAGGTAATATATAATTAAGAAATTGTGTACGATATTTAAGTTATAAAATTTATTATACCTGTATGACTATGTAGTATGACTATGCGCATTACTCTATACTATACCTATTGAAGCTGGGTGTCTGAAAGTTTGACAAAAATAGTTTGGTTGGTCTACTGCAGAGGGTTCGAGTAGCTGCCATACAACCCCTTCTTTTATATGAGTATTACACTACACTTAATAGAGCTGTATGTTTGAAATTTTGCTAAAAGTAATTAACCAGACGGGTATTCCAAAGTTGACACAGTCTACTCTACTACACTCTTCCTCGTTTTTGTATTAAAATTAATTATATGAAACTGTTCAAAATTTATCATTGTATTTTAGAAATATATTTATTGCATATTTTGATTAATAAATTTTGTGATAACAAGCTAATGAAAGCATTAATGGTTTTAACTAACATTAAAAACCATGAAATTATATAAACTTTTATATTTATATTATTACAAATTAATATTTCGTTCGAATAACTTTAAGTTTAATTCTATAAAATATTAAAAAATAAGTAAATTAAGAGAATAAATTTAAAAATTATTGAAAATTAAAGTAGTTAACCAAGGGTACCAAATTATTCAACAGTAAATGCACATAGATAAAAGTTTTAAATATGTAATTTTATAATTGCATTTTACGAATACATTTATCTCAATTTAATTTGTTGTTTAATATTTTAAATAGATAAGTTAGTAAGAATTTTTAATATTTTTGAATTGATAAAATAATTAGCAAATGTTTTTAGTATTATAAAAAAAATTTGGTTAGCCATGATTTGGTTAGCCATGATCAAACTAATAAAAGCTTTTATGATTTTAAAATGACTTATGGACTTCCCATTAAATTCGAACTAAATAGGTGTAGGGTATTTCTAAGTCGGTTGCACCGACTGACTGTTTCTTCACTGGTTTTCTCTAAATTTTTATCATTTCTATTTTTACCTTTTTTATAGGCTTGTACTTTAGAGTTTACAATTTCGATCATTTGATTGTAATCTGTTTTAACTTTGGTTATATTTATCATTGATCTATTATTAAGCTTGACTGATTTTATGTGCGCATTAGTTATATTATGGTCAGAGATGTCTGTGTTTTCCATTATATATGATATACCTATCTTATCCTTGCAATTGGAAATTATATGATCTATCAGTGTATTTGTATTTGATGATTCTCTTGTACCTTCAGTTTTATTTACGATGTTATACTTTATAGTTGTGTTAGTGTTTTCAAATAGGTTAATGTTAACATCTGCAAAAATGGTTAATTTTGATAACTGCTCTATTTGTTTTTCCAAGTGTTCTATAAACAGGTTGCCGTTTTCGTTTGGTGCTTTGCCTATTTTAAGTTGTGGTGTTGTGTTTAATAACTCAATGATGCTCAGGTTGTATAGTTCTTCATGCATAATTATGTTGAAATTTATACCATTTTTTATGTATATAGCTGTACCTCCCCCTCCTTTTTTGTTTCTCCAATTGAGAACAACTTTATAATTTGGTAAGTTATAGTAAGCCTTTTCATTGTAGTAAATCCATATTTAATTTAATATCAATAATTTTTAATAGTTAATTTCCTTTATAGTAGCTTCTAATTCACAAAGCTTGTTTCTTAAACTGCATATGTTCACATATAGAATTTTTAGGTAATCTCTCTTTAAATCTTTTGTATGTTCCATCATCTAGCAATCATATAGTTCTGCCATGACTCTCTAATTTTTTGCAAATGTTCTCTGTACTTATTTTGAATGTGACTCCTATATGTTGTTAGGTCCTTTGTGACCTCTTTAATGGTGATACCTGTATATTCATGATATTGATCATATAATTTACGTAGTTCAATTTTACTTGTCTGGAGTCTTTCCTGATTAATAAGTACTTTAATGTTCGTTCTTATTATACCATCATAACATATATCATCTTGATCATGAAAATATCACAGATACAGTCTTACATTGTTGTGTATTCTGTGATCACGTAATCTTAAGAGTGTAAATACACTATCATCATTTTCAATTGCTGTTTTTGTGAGTCTAACAATAGAAGGAAGCATAGGATCAATGAATTTTGTTTAACTTTGCGGATCATTGTTATTGTTTTGTGAATTTACTGTTTCTCCTTTAATCCAGTTTTAGTATTTTGAATTTGTATCAGCTTGACTATTATGACTACTATTACTAACATTATTATTGACATTACTATTTTTACTAATTAATTTATTATTTTAAATAGCATCATTTTGATTAATACAAGTATCGTTGTGACTAGTGTTGATATTTTATTTGTTTTTGAAGTTTATATGCTTGGAATTTTCATTAATTTGACTATTATGGCTGTAGTAATCTATTATTTCTGCTACTATGTTTAATTAATTTATTATTTTTATTATTATTATTATCATTCTTATTGTAGCTATGGTTATGACTATTGTTAATATCATCATGATTTTTGGATGTTTAACTTCTACTTGTAAATATAATGGGAATGTAATTTAATATGTTTTTGGATGTTTTTCTTGTTGTAATTTTAGGTATTTTAATATCATTGTTTTTTTACAATATTCAATTTTAATATTTTCATTTTCTTCACATTAGAAATATCACTATTGCTGGTATATTCTATTAAACTGGAGGATCATTAACGAGTTTTAATTTCCATATCATAATTTTTACGATAATTATTTTTATTCAGATGAGCCTTATCGTTATTATTAAATTTACCATTTTCTATTTGCTTTAATTGCTAATATCCAATAGTTTTAATTTTTAAATTAAATTTATGTTGATGCGCGGGACACAACTTACTGAAAGTTTTATGGTTAACATCCTCATTTAATTTTAATTTTTCATTATAGTTTATTCAATTAATGCATTTATTTTTGTACTCTTTGTTACATTCACTGGTCTTATATTCGTGATGATCTTTTAAGCACGTTTCCTTGTTTCTAAAATCAGCTAATCTGTGTTTGAAACTGATTTGTATATATGTAAAAAGACAGACAATTTTTGAAACTATTGCTCTTATACTTGAACGAATCTCAAAAGAAAAATTTTTAACAGGTGCTTATTTTGAGGCTGGAAATAGTAATAAGGAAATTTAAGCAAGTTTAAATGCGATTTAAATTTGTTTAATAATTTGCCAAATAACTATATTGTTGCAGGAGATTTTAACCGCAGACATATTTCTTGGAACTCTTCAAAAAATAACATGTGTGGGAAACTTTTAAATCAAAAACTGTGTCATACCAATTGAAATTGCTTTTTCCAGTAATAATAACTTAAATTCCAGCAGCAGCGAACAAAACCCGATTATCATTGATGAGTTATATTCGGACTATCTACCGGTTACATTTTATACTAGCAGATTTACCCGGCATTCCCCGGAAGCGTGGTAAGTTTCAGCCAATTGTTTGAAGTATTTCTTTGGTTAAAAATAAAGCCTCAAAAAAATATTTGTGGAGTTCCGTTAACCCATTGTGGCCCAACAGCTTTTTATAGGTTTTTTCGTTGCTTTGCTATATATTTGAAATGAATTAACCGATGACTTGAAATTTTGTATATGTGTTCCTCCTTGAAATTTAAGTTCACTCTATTAACAGACTTGGAATTTGTTAACCCGTACCGACCCGACGATTGTTCAAAAAAAAATTTGTAAGTAAATTACGTCCTATTTTTGAAAGTGGGTAAAACTTCTTTGAATTAGGGGAATGTTTAAAAAATGTTTTGTCGAGTTTTTTTAACCGATTGCGAAACAAAAACTTTAAACAAGTGAGGAAAAAACACGGGATTTTAAAAAGCACATTTTTAAAATGATATACAGTTTCTTACTGAGTATTTTATCATTTATTTTTATAAAAATACATATAAAAATAAATGATAATATTATAAGTTAGTTATTTCATTAATTTTCTAATTATGAATAATAGTGAAATCAATAATTAGAACACAATCCCTGTTAACAAGTGCGAAATATAATGTTGAAGCTTCAATGATTACGTTCAATTTTGGAAAAACATACACTGGTGAATAAGTTACTGTTTTATAAAAACATAAAAGTTTTAATTTTCAAGACCTAGTAGCGCTTTAAAATTTTATTACCTAACCAAAAATGGTTAAAACTAAGAGACAATTTCTTCAATTTAAAGAGACCTTTTAAAATTTAAGAAAACCTTTAACATATGTTGAAATATAATGCTGCAGCTGTAAATTTTGTATATTTGTAAAAAAAAATTTGAATAGGTATTCAAGTTACAGGTGTTAAAAAATAAGCAAAATTTGAACTTTCGAGCCCTTATAGCTCCTAAACAGGGAACGAGACAAAAAAATTTTGTTAACAGACTCCTACTAATTTCGGAGGACCTAACTTCTCCAAAAATTTCAAGACCCTAGCTTGAACCCTTTGGAAGATATGTGTGGCCAAGAATTTTGCAAAATTAGTTTTGCATAATTGTAAATTTTAGTACCTTATGGCAACCCCTTATGGTTTGTAAAACCAGCTATCTTTTGCCGCTTGATTGGAAATACACTTAAAAGAACTCTTGTTATAACAATTTAAAAATAGGGCTTTTTCCAAATTCGGGGAGCTGTAGCTCCGTAACGGGTGGGGCTACAAACAAAAATTCTTCTACGAAATTATAATTTTTGTAATATCTACCAGTGGTTAAACTTTTTTTACTCTATTTCAAACGGTGTAAAAGTTTTATAAACATACGGATGCACGGACAGAGTTAAGCTATATAGGCACATTTTTACAAAATTTTTTGAAAATGTGCTAAAAACAGTTTACACAATTATTTCTAATTTTTCTATACGTGTCTTGACAATTTGGTGCTCCTTGATGATAGAGTTGAGGATGGTGGGCTTCCGGCGAATAATGTTAACTGAATTAAAATTTTTATTTTTATTATTATTTAATAATTATGAAAAGTTTCAAGTGAAATTTGAAAAACTGTAAGAAATTGTTGAAATTATTGTAAGAATAATTCTAAAAATAGCGTTTTAAAAAAATCTCTTTATTACATTTTAAAATTAAAATGTACACCATCTGTAATTTTTGTGTTAACTTTTTTCAATCACATCAAATTAAATTAAAACTGCATTGAAAGGCGGGGCGACGTGTGCCGGTAATAGCTAGTTTACATATAAGTATTATTATACCCGTTTGACTATGGGTCAAAAGAGTATACTAAATTTGCCATTATGTCATTATAATATGTCAATAGTTTTCTTGAATTTGTTGGCAACGTTTGAATAAAATATAGTCGATGGTTTAGAAAAGGTTTACAAATCTTCTTTTCAACTTATATTTTGTTTTGTACTTACCTGCAAGTTCTACTACGCTCTTCCTAGTTTTTTATGATTTTATGAGAGAAATATAGGCTTCTTTTTTGGAAAAACTGTTTTAAAATACTATGTATTTAAGCTTAATATATACGAAATTATTTTTTGATTTTTAGATTTTATTTGAATAAAACTGCAATTTTACATTGAAATCTATTTTTAAAAAACAACATCTGCACAAAGTAATAACGAAATTAAAAAAATTTCAAATATGGTAATAGAACTTCATCGCATACTAAAAAAATGACCTATGCTGAAAAATTAAAATTCCCGGTAATTATTAAACCAAAACAAAGTGAACAAGAAAGTAAACGAACTAAATCTGATTTAGAAAAAAATATAGATGTATGTAATTTATCGGTAGTAATTAATAGAGTATATGAGAGAAATAACGGTTCAGTTTCAATATGCTGCTCAAATAGAGAATCTGTACAAAAAATTGAGAGTGAAATACAAGCAAGAATGAGTGATAATTATGATGTGTTAGTACCAGTGTTACATAATCCGAAAATTTTAATAAGTGGGATGGGTGAAAAGTTAAGCGATGAAAAAATTATTAATGCAATTAAGAATCAAAATAATATAGAGTGCTTAACTCTTAAATGTTTGAAAACATATCCATCATTTAATAATAAGGAAGTGTTTAACACTATTTTAGAAGTTGATGGAGAGTCTTTTAAAAAAATTATAAATTTAAGAAAAATAAGAGTGGGATGGAATATATTTCCAGTATATGAAAAAAAAAGTGTTCTAAGGTGCTATAAGTGTCTCGTTTAACCATACAAGTAAAAAATGTAAAGAGGAAGAGCAGCGTTGCCATAAGTGTGGTGAAGGACGCCATTACAAACTAGATTGTGTTAAAAATGTGAATGAAATTCAATGCATTAATTGTTTAAAATTAAAAACAAAATTAAATTTGAGTGATGATGATTGCAATACTTTCCATTTACCTCTGAGTTCCGACTGCAAGGTGTATCAAAGAAAAATGAAGCAAGAATCGGATAGAATTTGTTACTAGCAATTAAAGGAATTTGTGTGTTTATCGTTAAATATCCAAGAGCTAAGAAATAACTTTGATCAACTGGAAGTGTTGATAGCTAATAATAAGTGTGAGTTTGTGTGTTTAACAGAAACACATTTAATTGGCGATGATGAGGATTCTCTATTACAAATCGATGGATACAGATTAATAAGAACTAATTCAAGACACACTGGGGGTGTAGTATTTTATATACGAGGTTATTGGAATGTTGAGGTTATTAAAAGAATAACTATTAATAATGAATTATGGGTATTAGTCTTGAAAGCATATCATGATAATAGAATATTTTATCTCTGTGGATTATATAGAGCACCAAAATACCTGAATATAGGGGCAGACTTTTTTCTTCACCTGAATAATCTAATGGATGAGCTTTTTGAAAGGGATAATGTTTTAATAATGGGGGATTTTAATGTGGATTGGAAAACGGAAAATAGTATTAAAATTAAAGCTAGGCAAATATTAGTTGATAATGCGTTCAAGCAAGTAGTTAGTGAATACACAAGAATATCAAAAAACAGTAAATCTTTAATTGATTGGGTTTTGACAAATAAAATTAATAATATTGAAGTACAAATAGATAAAAAGCTTAAAATCTCTGATCATTAAACAGTGAAAATAATTAAAAGACGATAATAACATAAAAATACCAAAGAAAAAAATAAAATTTTTGAAATATAACAAAACCTTATTTAGAAATAGAATAATTTTTAATGATATTGCTACAACTTATTTTTTAGATTATAATAGTAAAGCAAATATTTTTACATAATATAGTGAAAGACTTTGTGGTAGAAAAAGATATTAAACAAAACCAAATTAATTGGTATACAAATGAACTAAGGTTATTAAAAACTCAAAAAATTAATTTGTACAATAATATATATTTTATAATAATAATGGTGATTGGCTTAATTATAAGCATATTAGAAATTTATATAAAAGTGAATTAACTAAAACAAAAAATACTTATATCAGTAATAGAATTCAAACTAGTGATCAAACTATAATGTGGAGAAATATAAAAAAGTATGTTCTTAAAAAAAACCCACAAGTCATTAATGAAGTAATTTTTAATAATGAAAAAATAATTGAACCTAAAAAGATTGCTAATAAATTTAATAATTTTTTTGTTGAAAGTATAAATGAAATAAATAATAACATAAAATCAGTACAATTTATAAATTTAATTGAAAATAATAACATTAATACATTTAAATTTAAATCTATAAATATAAATCAACTTAAATAAAAAAATAATCTTAAATAAAATATTATATATATTATAATCTTAAATAAAATGAATAATAAAAAAGACTTTTACTTCGTAAATAAACAAATTATACTGGATAACCTAGATTTTATTGGTAACAACTTTGTATCAATTGCAAACAGCTCATTGCAGAGTGGACTGTTTCCTGAGATATGGAAAGAAGCAGTAGTGATACCCATTGAAAAAAAGAAAGGTACTAACAAGGCTACAGAATTTAGACCGATTAATACAATTACATTGGAGTCAAAAATTCTTGAGAAATAGTCTATGAACAGTTGCTGAATTATATGGGAACATATAACTTCATAGCTAAATATTAATCAGGATTCAGAAAAGATCATAGTTGTGAATCTCTGTTAAATTTGATAATTACAAATTGGAAAATACCGGTGCATGATAACAAGGTCATAGTGGCTGTATTCTTGGACTTGAGAAGAGCATTCGAAACGGTTGACAGAAATTTGTTATTAGTAAAATTGGAAAGCTATGGTATAAGGGAAGTAGAATTGGAGTGGTTTCGTTCTTATCTATCTAACAGGAAGCAAAGAACTAAATTTAATGATACTTTATCAGATGCTGTTGATGTTTTGATAGGTGTGCCGCAAGGTTCTATCCTTGGAGTGCTACTATTTTTAATATATGTTAATGATAGAGAACGCGTGGTATCATCAAATATTGTTTTATTCGCAGATGATGCTTTGCTATATTCTGTTGCGGATACCGTGGAAGAAGGTGTACAAAACATTAATAATGATTTAGGTAGTTTAAGTATGTGGTTTAGAATGAATAAACTTAGTTTAAATATTGAAAAAACCAAATGTATGTTTATCAATGGAAACTCAATTGACAATATTAAAATAGATAATGAAATAATTGAAAAAGTAGATGAAATAAAATATTTAGGTGTTGTATTTGATAATAAGCAAGATTTTAATAAAAAACACATTGATTACATTTGTAGTAAAATTTCAAAAAAGATATATTTTTTTTCAAAAATAAGAAAAAGTTTAAGTTTTACAAGTGCTATAACAATTTATAATACAATTATTAAATCACTTTTGAATATTGCTCAACAATTTTATTTATGATGAGTAATACTAATAAAATTAGACTGCAAAGGCTACAGAATAGGGCTATGAGAATAATTCTCAAGAGATTTACAGTTTCACATCAAGAGATTTTATGTTAAATACTTTAAAATGGCTAAGCGTCAATCAAAGAATTTTAATGAATGTGTTAGTAATAACTCATAAGATGAAAATAGGTAAATATCCAAATTATTTAGGCGAGCGTTTGGTTTATGTATCAGATATTCATAATTATAGTTTAAGAAATGTAAATTGTTTTAGATTAAATCTATTTAGAAATGAAAAAACAAAAAATATGCTTATGTATAATGGTTTAAAGCTTTTTAATGAATTGCCTCTATAATTAAGTAATGAAATAAATACAAATATATTTAAAAAAAATTGTGGAATATGTTAAAAATAAGTTTATGTAATAACAAAAAAAAAAATATTAATGAATGAATTTTGAAATTGTTTAATTAATTATAAAGTAGTTATTTTTTAACTAAATAAATAAATAAATAAATAAAATAAATAAATAAAATTCAATTAATCGCTTAAGGCAACAAAGTTTATAGAAAACTTTATGCCGTCGTCGTGGAAAATGGGGTAATAGAACTTAACTAAAATTTTTTGCAGTCACTCTTTTGGACTGTATAATCAACCTGTAAAATTGGACACAAATCGGAAACCATAATTTTTTGGAAGCCGCCAGGGCGAAATGGGTTAATTCTCTCCAACCAAATTTATAGAACTAATTCCGGTTGCTAAGAGAAACATTTGTGCAAAATTTTAAGTCAATAACCGGTAACCGTCTTGACTTGACATAAAAAAAACGAAAAACCTTGAAACGGTTCTGGAGCCGCAACGTGCTGACTTATAAATATGTGACATTTACTGGAAAACAAACAAACAAACAAATTTTCTTCTTTATACATTTGATTAGAAAAAAAAGAAAACTGCATTTTGACAGTGAAATCTATTTTAAAAGAACAACAAACGTAAAATAGATAAAAAATAAAGACTTACGAAAAAATCTAGATTTAAAAAATGTTATGTTACTTAAATTTAAGGATTTTTTTATTCGGGTTCTTTATTAGTTTTATTTTTATTATTATTTTTGGAACGAAATGGGTTAATAAATTCCAACAAATTCTATACAACTGGTTCCGGTTACTAAGAGAGAATTTGAGCGAAATTTCACGTCAATCGGTAAAACCGTTTCGGCTCAACATCAAAAACATTGAAAAAGATTCATTGCACTCTCGTGCCCGAACGGGTTAACCGAACTCAACAAAATTTTGTGTCAGCCTTTTTTTCGACTGCAAAACCACCATGTAAAATTGGACACAAATCGGAAACACAAAATTTTTTGGAAGCCCGGCGGGCCGAAATGGGTTAATTCATCCCAAACAACTTTATACAACGAATTTCGGTTGCTAAGAGGAACATTTGTGCAAAATTTTATCAAAACCATTGAAACACCATTTACATTAAAACCATTGAAAAAGCTTCATTGCGCAAAGCATATTTTTTGACTCTGGAGCCTCAACCTGTTAACTTTTAAAAATGTGACATAGCCTATGTCACCCCGGGCTCTCAGAATGATTCCTTTAAAATTTTGTGACAACCGGACCAGTGGTTTTTCTTCTTTATATATTAGATTAACGATACCGCAATTAACAAATTTCAGCTAAAGACATTGTTACATAAAAAATAAACTGGAAAAAGTTCAATAAATACCTATATAATTTATTATATAAATTTAAGTGGGTTAATAAACTCAAAAATTTCAATAGAGACAGCGGTAGAAAATTTTTTTTGAAACTAGAGATTACAAGCACAAAATATATGTATAATAATTGTATACATATAGAATTATTACAATCGTGTGATCACGATAGAAATTATTGAAATATCAAATATGCAATGGAATAATACGCTATCTTCAATAAATAAAGCAAGTAAACCCTCCTGAAAACTAACAAAGTGCTTAAAAAAGTAGGTAAGAAGATGCCGGCTCTCTTCTTAGAAAATCAGTTTTTAATGACCGAAATGAAAAAAGCAAAGGCATTGGAAAAATATATCGCCAACCTAAATACACTGCGCGTTAATAATAGCAACATTTCAACTGTACACTCACGAAAACGCTCTAAAATATTAAATTCATTAAACTTTGCTGTCGAATCTCGAATAATGAAATTTAAATTATATTAAAACAAAACAAAAATAGAAAAGCGCCGGGGAAAGATAAAATCCCTAATATTATACTTAAGAATTTGACCAAGACAAATTTTGACTTTTGAAGTAAACACAACTGCTAACACCTAGATAATTTTCCTGTAAAATGCTAAGTGGCTACAGTAATATGCATACTTAAACCTGGAAAAGATTGTTCCAAAATTGATTCATTGCGGCCAATAAGTTTACTAAATACTATTGGTAAAATTTTATAAAAATTAATTAAAAAATGTAAAGAAACAGTCAGTCCGTGCAATCGACTTAGAAATACCCTACACCTATTTGGTTCAAATTTAATGAGATATCCATAAGTCATTTTAAAACCACAAAATATGCTATTAAATTGATCGTAAGATATAGCTAACCAAATTAACTTTATAATATTAGAAACATTTTCTAATTACACTATCTATTAAAAAATATTACAAATTCTTACTAATTTATCTATTTAAAAATATTAAAAAACAAAAAAACTTGAAATAAATAAAAATATATTTATTCCAATTCAATTACAAAATGAAAAAATTCTAATTATTAAATTTTGTGATAAAAAGTTGATGGAGAGTCTTTAAAAAAAATTATAAATTTAAGAAAAATAAGAGTGGGATGGAATATATTTCCAGTATATGAAAAAAAAAGTGTTCTAAGGTGCTATAAGTGTCTCGTTTAACCATACAAGTAAAAAATGTAAAGAGGAAGAGCAGCGTTGCCATAAGTGTGGTGAAGGACGCCATAACAAATTAGATTGTGTTAAAAATGTGAATGAAATTCAATGCATTAATTGTTTAAAATTAAAAACAAAATTAAATTTGAGTGATGATGATTGCAATACTTTCCATTTACCTCTGAGTTCCGACTACAAGGTTTATCAAAGAAAAATGAAGCAAGAATCGGATAGAATTTGTTACTAGCAATTAAAGGAATTTGTGTGTTTATCGTTAAATATCCAAGAGCTAAGAAATAACTTTGATCAACTGGAAGTGTTGATAGCTAATAATAAGTGTGAGTTTGTGTGTTTAACAGAAACACATTTAATTGGCGATGATGAGGATTCTCTATTACAAATCGATGGATACAGATTAATAAGAACTAATTCAAGACACACTGGGGGTGTAGTATTTTATATACGAGGTTATTGGAATGTTGAGGTTATTAAAAGAATTACTATTAATAATGAATTATGGGTATTAGTCTTGAAAGCATATCATGATAATAGAATATTTTATCTCTGTGGATTATATAGAGCACCGAAATACCTGAATATAGGGGCAGACTTTTTTCTTCACCTGAATAATCTAATGGATGAGCTTTTTGAAAAGGATAATATTTTAATAATGGGGGATTTTAATGTGGATTGGAAAACGGAAAATAGTATTAAAATTAAAGCTAGGCAAATATTAGTTGATAATGCGTTCAAGCAAGTAGTTAGTGAATACACAAGAATATCAAAAAACAGTAAATCTTTAATTGATTGGGTTTTGACAAATAAAATTAATAATATTGAAGTACAAATAGATAAAAAGCTTAAAATCTCTGATCATTAAACAGTGAAAATAATAATAAAAGACGATAATAATATAAAAATACCAAAGAAAAAAATTAAATTTTTGAAATATAACAAAACCTTATTTAGAAATAGAATAATTTTTAATGATATTGCTACAACTTATTTTTTAGATTATAATAGTAAAGCAAATATTTTTACATAATATAGTGAAAGACTTTGTGGTAGAAAAAGATATTAAACAAAACCAAATTAATAGGTATACAAATGAACTAAGGTTATTAAAAACTCAAAAAATTAATTTGTACAATAATATATATTTTATAATAATAATGGTGATTGGCTTAATTATAAGCATATTAGAAATTTATATAAAAGTGAATTAACTAAAACAAAAAATACTTATATCAGTAATAGAATTCAAACTAGTGATCAAACTATAATGTGGAGAAATATAAAAAAGTATGTTCTTAAAAAAAACCCACAAGTCATTAATGAAGTAATTTTTAATAATGAAAAAATAATTGAACCTAAAAAGATTGCTAATAAATTTAATAATTTTTTTGTTGAAAGTATAAATGAAATAAATAATAACATAAAATCAGTACAATTTATAAATTTAATTGAAAATAATAACATTAATACATTTAAATTTAAATCTATAAATATAAATCAACTTAAAAATATCTTAAATAAAATGAATAATAAAAAAGACTTTTACTTCGTAAATAAACAAATTATACTGGATAACCTAGATTTTATTGGTAACAACTTTGTGTCAATTGCAAACAGCTCATTGCAGAGTGGACTGTTTTCTGAGATATGGAAAGAAGCAGTAGTGATACCCATTGAAAAAAAGAAAGGTACAAGGCTACAGAATTTAGACCGATTAATACAATTACATTGGAGTCAAAAATTCTTGAGAAAATAGTCTATGAACAGTTGCTGAATTATATGGGAACATATAACTTCATAGCTAAATATTAATCAGGATTCAGAAAAGATCATAGTTGTGAATCTCTGTTAAATTTGATAATTACAAATTGGAAAATACCGGTGCATGATAACAAGGTCATAGAGGCTGTATTCTTGGACTTGAGAAGAGCATTCGAAACGGTTGACAGAAATTTGTTATTAGTAAAATTGGAAAGCTATGGTATAAGGAAAGTAGAATTGGAGTGGTTTCGTTCTTATCTATCTAACAGGAAGCAAAGAACTAAATTTAATGATACTTTATCAGATGCTGTTGATGTTTTGATAGTTGTGCCGCAAGGTTCTATCCTTGGTGTGCTACTATTTTTAATATATGTTAATGATAGAGAACGCGTGGTATCATCAAATATTGTTTTATTCGCAGATGATGCTTTGCTATATTCTGTTGCGGATACCGTGGAAGAAGGTGTACAAAACATTAATAATGATTTAGGTAGTTTAAGTATGTGGTTTAGAATGAATAAACTTAGTTTAAATATTGAAAAAACCAAATGTATGTTTATCAATGGAAACTCAATTGACAATATTAAAATAGATAATGAAATAATTGAAAAAGTAGATGAAATAAAATATTTAGGTGTTGTATTTGATAATAAGCAAGATTTTAAAAAACACATTGATTACATTTGTAGTAAAATTTCAAAAAAGATATATTTTTTTTCAAAAATAAGAAAAAGTTTAAGTTTTACAAGTGCTATAACAATTTATAATACAATTATTAAATCACTTTTGAATATTGCTCAACAATTTTATTTATGATGAGTAATACTAATAAAATTAGACTGCAAAGGCTACAGAATAGGGCTATGAGAATAATTCTCAAAGCAAACAGATTCACATCAAGAGATTTTATGTTAAATACTTTAAAATGGCTAAGCGTCAATCAAAGAATTTTAATGAATGTGTTAGTAATAACTCATAAGATGAAAATAGGTAAATATCCAAATTATTTAGGCGAGTGTTTGGTTTATGTATCAGATATTCATAATTATAGTTTAAGAAATGTAAATTGTTTTAGATTAAATCTATTTAGAAATGAAAAAACAAAAAATATGCTTATGTATAATGGTTTAAAGCTTTTTAATGAATTGCCTCTATAATTAAATAATGAAATAAATACAAATATATTTAAAAAAAATTGTGGAATATGTTAAAAATAAGTTTATGTAATAACAAAAAAAAAAATATTAATGAATGAATTTTGAAATTGTTTAATTAATTATAAAGTAGTTATTTTTTAACTAAATAAATAAATAAAATAAATAAATAAAATTAAATTAATCGCTTAAGGCAACAAAGTTTATAGAAAACTTTATGCCGTCGTCGTGGAAAATGGGGTAATAGAACTTAACTAAAATTTTTTGCAGTCACTCTTTTGGACTGTATAATCAACCTGTAAAATTGGACACAAATCGGAAACCATAATTTTTTGGAAGCCGCCAGGGCGAAATGGGTTAATTCTCTCCAACCAAATTTATAGAACTAATTCCGGTTGCTAAGAGAAACATTTGTGCAAAATTTTAAGTCAATAACCGGTAACTGTCTTGACTTGACATAAAAAAAACGAAAAACCTTGAAACGGTTCTGGAGCCGCAACGTGCTGACTTATAAATATGTGACATTTACTGGAAAACAAACAAACAAACAAATTTTCTTCTTTATACATTTGATTAGAAAAAAAAGAAAACTGCATTTTGACAGTGAAATCTATTTTAAAAGAACAACAAACGTAAAATAGATAAAAAATAAAGACTTACGAAAAAATCTAGATTTAAAAAATGTTATGTTACTTAAATTTAAGGATTTTTTTATTCGGGTTCTTTATTAGTTTTATTTTTATTATTATTTTTGGAACGAAATGGGTTAATAAATTCCAACAAATTCTATACAACTGGTTCCGGTTACTAAGAGAGAATTTGTGCGAAATTTCACGTCAATCGGTAAAACCGTTTCGGCTCGACATCAAAAAGATTGAAAAAGATTCATTGCACTCTCGTGCCCAAACGGGTTAACCGAACTCAACAAAATTTTGTGTCAGCCTTTTTTTCGACTGCAAAACCACCATGTAAAATTGGACACAAATCGGAAACACAAAATTTTTTGGAAGCCCAGCGGGCCGAAATGGGTTAATACATCCCAAACAACTTTATACAACGAATTTCGGTTGCTAAGAGGAACATTTGTGCAAAATTTTATCAAAACCATTGAAACACCATTTACATTAAAACCATTGAAAAAGCTTCATTGCGCAACAAAGTTTTGTGCCAAGCATATTTTTTGACTCTGGAGCCGCAACCTGTTAACTTTTAAAAATGTGACATAGCCTATGTCACCCCCGGGCTCTCAGAATGATTCCTTTAAAATTTTGTGACAACCGGACCAGTGGTTTTTCTTCTTTATATATTAGATTAACGATACCGCAATTAACAAATTTCAGCTAAAGACATTGTTACATAAAAAATAAACTGGAAAAAGTTCAATAAATACCTATATAATTTATTATATAAATTTAAGTGGGTTAATAAACTCAAAAATTTCAATAGAGACAGCGGTAGAAAATTTTTTTTGAAACTAGAGATTACAAGCACAAAATATATGTATAATAATTGTATACATATAGAATTATTACAATCGTGTGATCACGATAGAAATTAATGAAATATCAAATATGCAATGGAATAATACGCTATCTTCAATAAATAAAGCAAGTAAACCCTCCTGAAAACTAACAAAGTGCTTAAAAAAGTAGGTAAGAAGATGCCGGCTCTCTTCTTAGAAAATCAGTTTTTAAAGACCGAAATGGAAAAAGCAAAGGCATTGGAAAAATATATCGCCAACCTAAATACACTGCGCGTTAATAATAGCAACATTTCAACTGTACACTCACGAAAACGCTCTAAAATATTAAATTCATTAAACTTTGCTGTCGAATCTCGAATAATGAAATTTAAATTATATTAAAACAAAACAAAAATAGAAAAGCGCCGGGGGAAGATAAAATCCCTAATATTATACTTAAGAATTTGACCAAGACAAATTTTGACTTTTGAAGTAAACACAACTGCTAACACCTAGATAATTTTCCTGTAAAATGCTAAGTGGCTACAGTAATATGCATACCTAAACCTGGAAAAGATTGTTCCAAAATTGATTCATAGCGGCCAATAAGTTTACTAAATACTATTGGTAAAATTTTATAAAAATTAATTAAAAAATGTAAAGAAACAGTCAGTCCGTGCAATCGACTTAGAAATACTAGGTGTAGGGTTCAAATTATTGGTTCAAATTTAATGAGATATCCATAAGTCATTTTAAAACCGTAAAATATGTTATTAAATTGATCGTAAGATATAGCTAACCAAATTAACTTTATAATACTAGAAACTTTTTCTAATTACACTATCTATTAAAAAATATTACAAATTCTTATTAATTTATCTATTTAAAAATATTAAAAAACAAAAAAACTTGAAATAAATGAAAATATATTTATTCCAATTCAATTACAAAATGAAAAAATTCTAATTATTAAATTTTGTGATAAAAAGCTAATCAAAGCATAATATATTTAATAATCCAAATTTTTCAAAATTGCAATTATTATCGGTTTAAGCTTTTATTAGATATATAAATGGTTAGTTTATATACCTAATAAAAGCTTATAAACTCAAAGTATGCAATAAATGTATTTCTAAAATCCAATGACAAATTTAGACCTTTTCATATAATTCATTTAAATATAATAATAAATTTTATATAAATGCAGCAAGTACCTTTGAACATAGCTGAACCAATACAATTAAGTCTAAATTTCGAAATAGGAAATATATGCTTTGGCTTCGAAATTAAACTCGACCACAACCAATTTCCATGGTACTTTCATTACTAGTAACCTAGAGTTTAAATTTCATCAAAATAGCGGCATTTGTTTTTCAGTTATGGTTTTTTCAGATATATGTTTGTTAGCCCTTGAACTTTTCAAAGGTTCCAGAACCCGAAACCATAATGCGATATCGCCCATATGGGGACTGCATATGGGCGATATCGCATTATGGTTTCGGGTTCTGGAACCTTTCGGGTCATACTTTCAATACTAGTTAACCCTTATACACAATTGGAACGTTCTTAATTTTAAGTTACTATTTTTATTAATTTCGATGATAAGCTTTTAAGCCTTGGGGGGTCTAAGAGAGGTACTGAACAACCACTCCAATGAATCCAAAATTAGAGGGACGCGCAGGAAATAGTAAAGAACATGTGCCATGTGCCAAATTTGAAGATACTACATTTGTTTCAAGTTACTATCTTTATTAATTTTGAAAATGCTTTAAGATCTTCGGAACTGAGTGGCTGGTCCCCGACTCACTACTCCAATGGGGCCTTAATTTCAAAGACACTAAGGAAATAGGAAGGGACGCCCTGATACCAAATTTGGAGGTTCTATCTTAATTGGTTTAGGAATTATGGTCGTTTGGCCTAAATTCGATCAAAAAGTTCTAGGTTCGGAACCAATGGTCCAATCCCGAACTTACGCAATCTTCGAAGTAGTTTCATTACTAGTAACCTACAGCACAAATTGGATGAAGATAGCGTTATTAGTTGTTGAGTTATCGTGATTTTTTATATATGTTCGTTAAAAAAAACAAAGAAAGAAACCCATAAAAAATAATTGGCCCTTAAAGTTGGTCCGAGTAATGCCCAACTTTGCCAAGTAACTTGCCTTATTACTTTACCTGCCCAGTTTTAATTTAAACCTTGTAGCTTTATTAGATTCGTAGCTCCATCACAGTTAACAAATTGACAACTTTGTTTGGCAGCTGCCCGAAAATGGAGCCGTAATATTTTGAAACCTTATATAAGTGCTCGATTTATTATATAACTAACCGTGTGTTATTTTCATCCTCGTAGTATAATTAGTTTTGAAGAAATTCACATTGGTGCAAAGAAGTTGAATGGCAGCTCACTGAAAATGAAGCCGTAACATTTTGAAACTTCATATAATTACTTGATATATATAACTAACCGTGTGTAATTTCCATCGTCTTAGTATAATTAGTTTTGAAAAAATTCATATTGGTGCAAAAAAGTTGCATGGCGGCCCCCCGAAAATGGGGCCGTAACATTTTGAAACTTCATTTAAGTGCTCATATATTATAACGAGAATAATAAAATTTTTAGAAGTGAACAACATCATTCCGGCAGGACAATTTGGATTTAGAAGTGGTCATTCTGCTTTTCACCAATTATGTAGCATAAGTAGATACATAGGAAATGAATTTTTTAATCAAAAATCTGTAGGTATGATAATGTGAGATATAGAAATAGCTTTCGATTCTTTATGGCACTATGCTCTCATTCAAAAGCAAATGGCATTTAAATTTCCTATCTACTTAACAAAAATCATTAACAGTTTTGTACAAGATAGAAAATTTTTTAATAAAATTTGGTTCTGCTGAAATGATGAGAAAAATATTGCTTTTGGCATTCTCCAACGTTCATCATTATCGCCGATTCTGTTCAACATTTTTTTCTAAGATATACCCAAGCCTACAAATTGTGTGTTAAGACTATATGCTGATGATACAGTGTTGTTAACTTCATCAAAATCACATGAAGATATAATTAAAAATCTCGAAACTATTATTAAAAACATTCAAGATTCCCATCTCAAGTGGAATAATAAAGTCAATTTTGAAAAAACTAAAGCAATTTACTTTACAAAGAAGACTCAGATTTTTACCAAACAGAAATTTAAATGACCTTATCTACCTGAGAGTTCTTTATGATAAAAAACTGTCATTCAAAACACACATTCTCAAAAACGTAAAGAAAATTAACTAATATTTACGAGTTTTATGTCCCTGAATTTATAAAAAATCTAGGTTAAAATAAGTTGACAAATTATTACTATTTAAAAATATCTTTCAAAGCATCATATTGCACGGATTTCCCATATCACAAAATAAAAGAAAAAAAGAAAACAATTTTGAAACTTGTAAATACAAAAAATAAACCACGTTGGTTCTCTATAAAAATACTACACGAGTTAGCGCATATTAATACAATTTCGGAGGAGATTGAAAATTAAATATAGCATTCCAAAATAGTTGTAGTTCCGCAGAAAATTATAAGGTTTTCTGGCCATTTTTCTTAAACTCAATTAATTTTCTCTTTAAAAACCAGGTTTGTCAGCTTATGCTACATAGTTCTAAGTTATAATAGCTGCAAACATATGATTGTAAGCTCTTTATTATATAAATCTGCAAATGTAAAATTCGTAAGATTAAGGCAAATAAATAAATAAAAATTTAAATTTTTTATTTTAATTTTATTTTTAATCTTAATTATAAATTTTAATTATATCTACAACTATAGAATAGGTAAAGGGGATTTAATAACTTTGGTTTGTTGTTTCTAACAACCTAAACGAAGCGTGCTAAGTATGGTATATATATTTGTGATCTATTAAAAGTATATTAATTTGTGATCAGCGTGACCTTCTGAGTCGATTTAGCCATGTCCGTCCATCCGCCCGTCCGTCCGTAGGTACGATAACACAAAAAATAATGGAGCTATCTTGATGAAATTTTAGCTGTATGGTACTAGGACTGAAAGTACGGCGGGGATTGCATTTGGGTGAAATCGGCCCATGGGTTCGGATTCTGGACCTTTTAATCGATCCGAAGGCTAACGAACATATATAAAAAATCACGATATCTCTACAACTAATGACGCTATCTTCATCAAATTTGTGCTGTAGGTTACTAGTAATTAAACTACTTCGCGGATTGCGTAAGTTCGGGATTAGACCATGGGTTCGGAACCTAGAACTTTTAGATCGAATTTAGCCTAAAAGAGCATAATTCCGAAACCAATGAAGATAGAACCTCCAAATTTGGTATCAGGGTGTCCCTTCCTATTTTCTTAGTGTCTTTGGGTCCCATTGGAGTAGTGGGTCGGGGACCAGCCACACATTTCCGAAGATCTTATAGCATATCTTTAAAATTAATAAAGATAGCAACTTGAAAAAATGTTGAAGCTTCAAATTTGGCACAAGGGTGTTCTTTACTTTCTCTTGCGTGTCCCCCTAATTTGGGATCAATTGGAGTGGTGGTTCTGTACCTCTCTTAGACCCCCCAATGTGTAAAAGCTTATCATCGAAATTAATAAAACTAGTAACTTACAATTAAGATAGAACGTTCCAATTGTGTACAAGGGTTAACTAGTATTGAAAGTATATCGGGTTTTAGAACCCTTGAAAAGTTCAAGGGCTAACAAACATATGTCTCAAAAACACATAACTCAAAAAATAATGCCGCCATTTTGATGAAATTTAAACTGTAGGTTACTAGTAATGAAAGTACCATGGGAATTGGTTCTGGTCGAGTTTGGTCAATGGGTTCGGATTCAATGAGTTCGGATTAGAAGCTTTTGATCGATTTGAGGCCGAACGAGTATAATTTCGAAGCCAAAGAATATATTTCCTATTTCCTATGTTTCCCCGAAATTTAGACTTAATTGTAGTGGTTCAGCTATGTTCAAAAGTACTTGGTGCATTTATGTAAAATTTATTTTTATATTTAAATGAATTATATGAAAAGGTCTAAATTTGTAATTGTATTTTAGAAATACATTTATTGCATATTTAGCGTTTATAAGCTTTTCTATTAGGTATATAAACTAACCATTTAAAATAATTGCAATTTTGAAAAATTTGGATTATTAAATATATTATGCTTTGATTAGCTTTTTATCACAAAATTTAATAATTAGAATTTTTTCATTTTGTAATTGAATTGGAATAAATATATTTTCATTTATTTCAAGTTTTTTTGTTTTTTAATATTTTTAAATAGATAAATTAGTAAGAATTTGCAATATTTTTTAATAGATAGTGTAATTAGAAAATGTTTTTAGTATTATAAAGTTAATTTGGTTAGCTATGTCTTACGATCAAATTAATAACAGCTTTTATGGTGTTAAAATGAAAAACTTATGGATATGTCCTTAAATTTGAACCAAATAGGTGCAGGGTATTTCTAAGTCGGTTGCACCGACTGACTGTTTCTTTAATTGTTTTTAATTTTAACTGAAATAAAGTCAACAATTGCTTTGATTGTTTGAATGTTTTGAAATACAAATAAAGCAGTTCCAAATTTTGACGTTTTATAAAATGATAAATCAATTATCATTCGATTTCGTTGTGTAAGACTGAAATCGAACCAAGTGTGAGTAAGTTTAAATAAAATTGTATTTTTGTCATATATAGGAAAAATTATTAACATCTAGCGCTACAAGAAAAGTGCAACGCAACTTTTGTTATTTTTAAAATTAATTAATAAAATAAAAAAAATTTGATATTATTTTTTTTATGTTTTATTTAAAAATTTATTTTTTAAAATTAACTTGTTTAACAATTCTTTCTTTTAATTTTATTTCAAATATACGTTTTACAAAGATTGGAAACTGACTTTCCAATTTAAAATCAAACTTAAGACTGAAATTTCTAAAGAAAGGAAAATTGAACCAACACTTCAATTTTTCCTAATTTCTACAAAAAATATATAAAAAACTTAAATTCTAAAAAACCATTACAATTGACAAATTTATTTATTTTAAAGGAAATCAATTTGCTGATAAGGATTATTTTTGGATTTATAAATATTCAATACTTTCTTTCCCATGAAATAATTAGTTACGCAACAATACAAAATTTTATTACAATATAAGTGTTGCGCAACAAGCCAAAGTAAAACAAACAACAACTTTGTAATATGATAGTCTAGGTATAAAGAAAAAACAAGTTTAGGTTTTTTTCTTTTTGGATATTTTATTTTTTTTTTTTTATTTAAGAAATTTGAGTTTTGAAGTACGGCTAATTTTAGTCACACTTTGTGTGTTATATTAAAATAATAAAAAGAAAGAAAAACGAGAAGTATTAGACTTACAACAAACGAAATGTTTCACATGGTGATGTTTGTTAAATATTCGTTTGTAATGTTTATTTTTAATTTTATTATTAAAAATAGAATATTTCATGTGGTGACTTTAGTTGTTATTTTGGCTATTTTAGTTATATTGGAAGAGGATATATGACTCCCCCCTCCTTAAGCTTGATGTCCTCCTGGACATCGTTTTTTCTTGATATGGTTGGTAAATAGTTAATATTTAATTTCGGTTTAATTTCGGTTTATTTTCTTGAATTTTCAATTTAATGCTTTTTGATTTCCTTTGGTTTACAAAATATAAAAGTAGTACAATTAACGTTATAATAAGTGAAATTAAAATTAGTGTATAAAAAATTTTGTTATTAGTTTTATATGACATTTTTATTTCTTCAATATGTTTTATGTTTTCAATTTGTTTTAAATGAACATCTTTTAAATTTGCTTTTAATTCTACATTTTCTATGTTTAAATAATTTGGTAACATGATATGTTCAAATATATAATTTTCTTTGTTTGTAAATACAATGTTATTTAATTCAACAGTACAATTACTAAATGAAATTACATAGTTTTTGTTTAGTATATAAATTATATTATTAGCAGATGTTTTTAACATTAAATTTTTTGCGTTTTTTACTAATATAGTGTTTGAGGATATTTCAATAGATTTTAAATTTTTTTCAATTTCTTTACTACATTTATTAAAATTAGAATTAACTAGATTTTGAATACATTCATCAGCATTTTTTAAATTTTTTACATACATATTATTTTCATCGATAAACGTTTTATTTATCATTACGTGTGTAATGAAATTCGTATTAATTAGAGAAATTTCTTCAAATTTATCATTAGGTATTTGTAAAATTTTAATTTTTTGTGCTAGTTGTTCAGATAAATTAGGGATTGAGATAACGAAAATTAGTTTCTCATTCTTTTCAAAAATTGAACTTTTAATTTCTTGATATTTAAACGAATCTATTTGATAAAATTCTATTTCTTCCGATGTTAGTATAGAATTGGTCATAACGCCATGTTTTGCAAAAGCTAAGTTACTTTGTATTTTACTAATTTCTTGATTAAGGATATTAATATTATTTAAAATTTGTAAAAAATGAATTTGTTTAATATGTTGTCGGTTTGTGTCTGTCACAGTACTTAGAAGGTTTTCAGTAAGTGTTCTGTCTTTAGATATTTGTTTCTGGATGATGTTTAAATTATTTTCTAAATCGTTGTTAATTTTAATTTGTTGATTGATTGCTGTTATGGAATTATGATTATTAAGGTATACCTGATGAAGATGTGGTTCGATTTCAGCTCGATCATCATTATCCATAGTGCCGAATAACCATCTCAATGTTGAACCTCCAAAGTTAATCAAACCTCGTTTTTTTCTGTGTACAGTGAGTGTTCTTATGTTGTGGCTTGTTTTATTTATTTGAGTTTTTAATTGTTTAATAATAGTTAGGTCTTCAGGACCTTTGAAAAACGTGTTAGTAGATTGTTCTATTTTTGTTAGAGTGTCTTGTAAATCATTTGTGTCTATGACGTGAAGTATTTTTGTATAATTTAGAGGAGTTTCATGTAGCTGAATGATTTGAAACCCTCCTTGAGTGTCTAGTTTTTGTAACCGAAATATTGCTTGTGTAGAGTTTATAAGAAAGAGAAAAAATGTTATAGTAAAAAGTTTAAATTTGTGAGTTTGTATTTGAAGTTTGAACATTTGATGTTGTTTTTTGACCTGAAATGAATTTAAATTTCCTTTTAATTCTAGAAGGGTGAATATTTGTTTAGCTTGTTTATATTAATTACTTTTTTCTTATGAATTAAATTTCTAATTTGCTCTAAGTTTGGTATTTTACCATTAAGGATATCAAGTGGTCTGACTTCGGTTGTCGAGTGGATTGAGTTATTGTATTTTTCCACTGCGAGAAGAACTTTATGTATTGTATTTACTTTACATTTTTTTGTTTCGAATATTCTAAGATGCTCATTAAGATTACCGTGAGCTCTTTCGATATCAGAGTTACCTGTGTGGGACCTAGGTGAGGTGAAATGAACTTGAATATTTTCTTCCATACAAAAATCTCTCATATTAAGGTTATTAAATTCGTTGTCTAGTACAAGTTTATTAGGTTTGCCTAATATAGCGAATCTAGTTCTAAAAAGATCTATAATAGTTAACGCATTTCTGTCAGGTAAATGTTGAATCATTAAATGCTTTGAAAATTTGTCGAAAGTTGTCAAAAACGTCAGTTTATAACAATAAAAAACATCTCCGCAAACGATATCATTAGGTTCGTTAGAAGTTTCGCTTATTTGAAATTTAGTTTGAACTGGATGGCGATCATATTTTGCCTTATTGCATATATTGCAATTGTTTATAAATTTATGGATTAATTCCTTTATTTTTGGGAAAAACCATTTGTTTCTAATTTCATTGAAATTTTCAATTATACCGCGGTGATTTGAGTCGTTATGAATTTTTTCTATTATTTCTATTGTTTTGTTTTCGTTTGGAATGTTTTCCGCTTGAATTGAGCATTTATAAAATTTTATATTATTATTATTCCCAAATAGTTCGATTAATTTTTGTTGTAGTATGTTATATTTTTCGTCATTTAATTTTGAAAAAATACCAATTTTTCCTTTTTGTACAACACGACGTAATAGATCGTTCAAATAATTGTTATCGTTCAGTTCATTTTCTTTTATATATATTAATTTATATTTGCCATATAATTTTTCTGTTTCAAACTGTTTGTCAGATACGATGTGAATTTGTGTAAAGTATTTGTTAACTATATGGTCTACGATTGGAATGTCGTCGTCCAAATCTTCGACACCACTATGAATTTAAGCCATATCACTGTTATTTTCGTTATATACATTTTCTGATATTTCGTTTTGGTTTATTTCCTGTTTATTTATGTCGATTCTGCTGAGAAAATCAGCAACTTTGTTTTCTTTTCCTTTTAAGTATTCTATATCGAACTCATATTCATTTAACCTGATTTTCCATCGTTGTAATTTGGAATTAGGTTCTTTAAGTGAATGTAGCCAGGTAAGCGGCTGATGATCAGTTCTAATAATAAATTTAGTGCCATATAAATATGGGCGAAAATATTTGGTTGCCCAAATGATTGCGAGAAGTTCTTTTTCTATCGCGGAATAACGAGTTTCGTGCTCGTTAAGAGTTCGACTAGCAAAGCAAATTGGGTGTCCATCTTGCGACAAGATGGCACCAATTGTGAAGTTTGAAGCATCCGTTGTTAAGACAAATTGTTTTTTAAAGTCTGGATACTTTAAAGTTGGATAATTCGTTATTAGTTCCTTTAATTTATCAAAAGACAAAACGTAATTTTGGTCATTAATATCGATTTTCTTATCTTTTTTTAAATAATTAGTCATGGGTTTAGCTACCGCAGCGTAATCTTTTATAAACTTTCGGTAGTACCCTGTGATACCAAGGAAACTTTTTATCTGTTTCCTTGTTGTTGGTAGTTTGAGTTCTTTAATTACGTTAACTTTATTGTCATTAGGCTTTATACCATTGGGTGTAAGGACATGCCCTAAATACTCGGTTTGTTTTGAAAAAAAGTTACATTTATCAATCGGAATTTTTAATTTAAATATAATATTAATTGCTTCTAAATGTTCCTGTAAAGAAGTTGAAAAAATTAATATGTCGTCGAGATAAACGACACATATTTTATTTATTAAATCTCTTAAAACGTGGTTCATGACCCGTTGAAAAGTGGCAGGAGCATTTTTCAGCCCAAAGGGCATACGAAGAAATTCGTAGTGGCCCTGGGGGATTGAAAATGCTATTTTACACCTACTAAAATTTAATGGAACCCTTTTGCCAAATCTAAAGTGGTAAAGTATTGAGCTTTACCCAACTTGTCGAAAAGGGAGTCCATGTTTGGAATAGGAAATTTGTCATCCGTGGTAATTTCGTTTAATTTTCTATAATCCACTACAATTCTCCACCTAGGTTTACCCGAGTTATATATTTTCTTTGGGACCACCCAAATTGGCGAATTATAGGGTGAATTACTTGGTTGTACTATACCTTGCGCGAGCATTTCTTTTATTTGTTTTTCTACTTCTATTTCGTGAATTTTAGGAAAACGGTATGTTTTCGAATAAATTGGTCGTGAATGTTCAGTTATAATTTGATGTTTTACCTCAGTGATATGAGTAAGATTATCTCCCTCCTTGTAAAACAAATCATTATTTTTTGATAAAATTTCTTTTAAAATTTTACATTCTTCAGTGTTCATATGTTTAGTTTGTAAATTTTCGAAAATGTCAGAATGGTTTATACTCAAAATTTCTAACTGAAAAGTTTCTTTATATGGGCAAGACTTTTTAAATCTAGTTTTAACACCATTAACTTCGATTGTACTTTCTAGCAAATCGATTTTAGGACCAATCGGTGTAAGCGCATTTTGCCCTAGGATCGCATCAAAGTTTTTATTATCTAAATTGTAAATTTTCCAATTCATGGTTGTATTCTCATTAAATTCGGAAGGAGTTCTTGTGATAATTTCACGTTCTATATTTTTATCTCCCATTAGGGTTGTTAAACAAATGGGTATTTTTAATTTTGATTGCCTTTCAATTGGAAAAATAATTGGATTTATTATTGATGTAGCAGCACCAGTATCTATAAGACAATCAATGTTTATATTGTCGATAGTAAGTTCTGCTATGGGTAATTGGTTGTTGGAGGCGAAGTTTGAAAATTTTGTAGACCATATGAATTTTCTGTATTATTACTACGGTTTGAATTATTATTGTAGTTTGCGGTATTATGGTCGACTTCCATTGGTATATTTCATAATTATTATTATTTCGCGCCCTATTATTATTAAAATTTGTATTTCTAGTATTTTGACTGTTATTTGAAAAAAAATTTCTAATATTTTGGCTACTATTACTATTGTTATTATTACTGTTAAAAAATTGGTTGCGATAACCATTTTGGTTATAATTATTTTGTCTATCATGGTTATTATGATTATTACCGCGAAAGTTATTGTTATTTGTAAAATTATTATTATTACTACTATTCGGACCGCGATTGTAATTATTAATTTGTGAATTTCTATTGAAACGGTTTGGCCTAGAATTTGAATTAAAATTATCATTACGATTAACTGTGATTCCCGTTTGCAACAATTCGTTATAGGCTTCTTCTAAACTTTTTACATTTTTTGTTCTTAAATAAATAGAGTCATTCCTATTTATTTTAGAAAGGAATTTCTCTAAAATACTAATCTCATTACACGTGGGTTTATAATCATTTGGTTTAACTTGGTCTAACTGATACTTATAATTGAGTTTGTCTAATATACTACTGAGATCATTATAAAGTTGACTTACCGATCTAAACTGTGTTTTTTCTACCTCTTCTTTTAACTTTAGGTATGTTTCCTGCACGCCAAACGATTTTATTAACTGTCCTTTTATCTGGTCCCATGTAGCTTCATTTAGTCTTCGGATGGACACTGCTGCTTTGCCTTGGATTTTTCCCAAGAGTATTCTCGATATATATTTCCGTTGTTCTACATCAGCTACCATTCCTGTCAGCGACTCCACTTCGTTGATAAAGCTGGATACTTCATAGTATCCGGTCCCAGTAAATTCTGGAACAGCTCTGGCTTCTCTTACTATATCACTTAGGGTAAAGCATGTTGATGTCATAATTTGATTGTTTAATTGTAATCGTAACGTTTGAAATAATAATGCAATTCTGTCTATATCAGAACTGCTCATTAAAAATTCGAAAGAACGTTTATATTTTTTGTTTAATACCGATCAATACTTAAAAGTAACACTGTTTGTTTTTGTAATAATGTTATTATTTTAAATAGTTTACCGGAAAAATAGAAATTATTTATAAAGTTCACTTTTTTTTTATTTTTTTTTTTGTTGAAAATTTAACAAATTTATATTTTGTTTTTCTTAAAAAAAAATATTATTATGACTGTTTTTAAATTAATTTCCGAATTTTATTTTCGATTTATATTTTAATATATTATTATTTAAAACAGTGTCGATATCCTACCGACTGCGCCACTTTTGTTATTTTTAAAATTTGATATTATTTTTTTTATGTTTTATTTAAAAATTTATTTTTTAAAATTAACTTGTTTAACAATTCTTTCTTTTAATTTTATTTCAAATTTTTTTTTTTTTATTTAGAAATTTGAGTTTTGAAGTACGGCTAATTTTAGTCACACTTTGTGTGTTATATTAAAATAATAAAAAGAAAGAAAAACGAGAAGTATTAGAATTACAACAAACGAAATGTTTCACATGGTGATGTTTGTTAAATATTCGTTTGTAATGTTAATTTTTAATTGTATTATTAAAAATAGAATATTTCATGTGGTGACTTTAGTTGTTATTTTGGTTATTTTAGTTATATTGGAAGAGGATATATGACTCGCACGATATAATTTTCTACTGGACGAATTGTATTGTGTAGCGATTTTCAAGTGACGTTTAAATGTTTACATTTTAATGTAAAAAGTGTTTGAGATTTTTTGATAATTTTTGAAAGTAAAGCATTTTTTATAAAATTAAAAATATAAGATTATATACGCATTTGATTAATTTATTTTAAATAAAAAAACGAGGAAGATTATAGTTTCCCTTGTTAACTTTTAGATACCAGTGCGTACACTATTATGTATTAAATAAATAAGAATTGCATATATTGCAATTGAACTGTTTGACAGAAAATTCAAAATATTTGTTTTTTTATATTTAATTAAAAAAAAAAATTAATAAAAAAAAAGATGAAATTAAAAAAAAAAAATCTTCTCTGAACGAGATTGGAACCCACACTTTTCAATTAAAAGGCCCATGTCCTAACCACTAAGCCACCGATTTTTTGTTTATCTTAATTTTTTTTTTGAAAATTATTATAGTTGCTATGGTATCATTTGTATTGTTTTGAAAAATTGTTTTGAATTTTGTAATAAAAATATTAGAAAAAATTAATAGTTTATAAATATAATATAAATAAGAGTTTTCTGTCAAATTTTCTATAAAATAAAATTTCTCATACATAAAATAAATACATATATTTTATTTAAAAAAAATAGAAGAAAATAGATAACAAAAAATTAATTTAAAAAAAAAAAAATTTGAACCCAGCCCGGAATCAAACTGAGACGTTTTGAGTACTAGTCGTAAGTCCTACCCACTACACCATGAAGCGATTAATAATTTGTCTACACAACGAGTTTTTATTTATCTTAATTTTTTTTTTGAAAATAATTATAGTTGCTATGGTATCAATTGTTTGTTTTGAATAAGAGTTTTCAATTTTTTTATAAAAATATTAAAAAAAATGAATAATTTTTAATATAAATCAGAGTTTTCTGTCAAATTTTCTATAAAATAAAATTTTTCATAAATAAAATAAAAACATATATTTTATTAAAAGGAAAATAGAAGAAAATAGATAACAAAAAATGAATTTAAAAAAAAAAAAAGATTTTGATCCTGCCCGGATTCGAACCGAGACATTTTGGCTACAAGTCTCATGTTCTAACCACTACACCATGAATCGATTACTAATTTAACTACATTTTGTTTGTTTTTAGCACATTTTCAAAAAATTTTGTAAGAATGTGCCTATATAGCTTCACTCTGTCCGTCTATCCGTCTGTCCGTCCGTCCGTATGTTTACAAAAACTTTTACACCGTTTGAAATAGAGTAAAGAAATTTTAACCATGGGTAGTTTTTGCAAAAAAAATAATTTCGTAGAAGAATTTTTTTCTGTAGCCCCACCTGTTATGGGGCTACAGCCCACCAAAGTTTGGAAAAGCCCTATTTTTAAATTGTTATTACAAGAGTTCTGTTAGATATATTTTCAATCTGAAAATGGCAAACGATAGCTGGTTTCATAAACTTTATTTTTGACGGGCAAATGTTTAGGGTTACCATACGGTACTAAAATTTAATATTACACAAAACTAAATTTTTGCAAAATTTTTTACCACACATATCTTCTGAACATATCTTCAATCTAGGGTCCTGAAATTTTGGGAGAAGTTAGAACTTCAGAAATTAGTAGGATCGGTTAACACATCCCCTTTTTGTCACATCCCCTGTAGAGCAGCTATAAGGGCTCGAAAATTGAAATTTAGCTATTTTTAAGCACCTGTAACTTGAATACCTGTCCAATTTTTTTTTATTAATATACAAAATTTGAAGGTCCAACATTATATTTTAACATATGCTAAAGGTTTTTCTTAAATTTAAAAGCGGTTTCTTAATTTGAAGAAAGTGTCTTTCAGTTTTACCCATTTTTGCTTAGATAATAAAATTCTAAGTAAAATTCCAAATTTTGGTTTAATTCCTAGAAACTACAAAAATGGAGAGGGAAGGAGAGGGGGGGTTAGATGAAGTTAGGTCCTTGAGAAACTTGGCAACTTTCCCCATTAAAGGGCTATTAGAACTTTAAAATAAAAAAATTACTGTTTTTATAAGTAAGCAGTAACTTAGTCACCAACGTATATATTTCCTTAAACGTTAATATTAAAGCTTGAACATTATATTCCGACAAAATACTTAGTATGAAACACTATATTATTTTGAAAATGTGGTTTTTTATCATCACTTGTTATATTTGGTTTCTATTTAGTTATTAATTTAGAAAATATTCATATAATTTTGAAAAATTTGTATAGCAGCTACCCGAAGCCTTTGTCCGATTTTAACCAAAAACAATAGCGAACCTACAAATTGTCTAAAAATTTCTTTGTGAAAGTTTCAGAACTCTAGCTCTTATAGTTTTTGAGTTATCGTGCTGACGGACGGAAGGACACACATAGCTAGATCGATTCACTTTTCGATGCTGATTCGATACGTACCCTTGACATTATATCTAACTCCTCTATTTCGATGCGTTACAAACGGAAGGAGTAATTTTAATATACCCGATGTTCATATATGTATGCACGGGTATGATAATAAGGATAGACATAGAATTATAGAAATGATTTTGAATACCATAAAAATTTTCCATTGTATCCGTAATTTAAATAAATTAAATAAAATAAAAATATACCAAAAGTCACTCAAAATCATATGTCATTTAATTTTGCTGCAAACTGTTCAGAACAACACTTTAGCGCTAGATGGTACACCGCTGCGATTCAGTGTAGCGTTACTTCATTCTGAACGTGACTATTGCTTAAATTTTTAACTTAAAAAAAAGTGTACAAAATAAATATAATATTTTGGAGTAGGTTACAAAAAAAAAATTAATCTTAAAAAAAACATTTTATGTGTCGTGGGGTGTTTTTCTTTGGTTATTTCAAATATTACAAAAATATGAGTTATAAATTGAATAATCAAATTTTGAATTTGATATACATATATTAATTTTTTTTTTATATATTAATTAAAGCACAATATCTTAGTTGCAATGTTTTATTTTTTTAAAACTATAACCAATCAAACTACTAATACACAAATATGTTAGCGAGACTTATATTGTATAAGATTTTCATACAATGTAATTCGATCATAAATTGTATTGATATAACAGCAACAGATATGTATTTGAAATAGAATATAGAGGCAAATATAAAAAAAAATTAATAAGAATTGATTTTTTTTTTATTTTTGTTGAAATTGTAATAGGAAAGGTGTTATTATATTCAGAAAAATTTTAAAGTAATAAAAAGATTAAGTTTTTAGTTTCACTAATTAAATTGGTAACGCGTTCCAAAATAAATTTTTAAAAATCTGAATTTTTATTTTTTTAGTAATATACAAAACGTTAAATATTTGTTGAAATATTAAAGTAACTCGGTATTACAAAGTACTATCTAATGCTAAAAGAGATAAATACTTTAACAAAAATGACTAAAAAAACTTGTGAAATTGAACACGGGTCCTACTAGTAATGTTTGTAATACTAGTAAAATTATGAACAAAGATTATCTGTTAGAATTGAATAGAATATACGAGTATTCATTGATTATGAAAGTACGTTCTTTCGCCTCTACACATAAACATATGCATTTTTATCATATGAATCAATTTGAACCATATATTTAATTTGAGATGTCCTTATAAGTCGTGTATCGCGTATATTTACTTTTTAAACTTTATATTCGTAAAAGTATTGCACTGGTTGTGTGTATATATTAAGTGCTTTGTGCGCTGCTTTGTGCATTGTATGTGTATTTTCAAATTTTATTTTTTTGTAAATACATATGTGAGCAAGTGTGTATATAATTTTACAACAAAAAGGGTAAATAAATACTTATATTTATTAAGTAAACAAAATCTTTTCTGAATAGAAAAAGTGTTCACTAATACATTCAAAACCTTGACCATCGCTTATTTTTCTCAAAAATATTTCACACTAAAAAAGTTTATATGAATTTGTCCCTCTTTCTATTATCTTTACTCTATGATAATATATAATTTAGAAATTGCGTAAGATACTTAAAGTGTGCTCAAAGGTACTTGCTGCATGTATGTAAAGTTCATTTTTATATTTAAATGAATTATATGAAAAGTTTAAAATTTGTCATTGTATTTTAGAAATACCTTTATAGCATATTTGACATTTATTAGCTTTTCTGATAGGTATATATACTAGGAATTTATATTATTTAATTTTAATTTTAAATAGAAGTACAAAATATTTTAGTAAAATTTTAATTTGAAAATTAAATTATACATAAATATTAAACAAGCGATGAAAAAAACCAAGGGTTTTTAAAAAGCACATTTTCAAAATTATATACGGTTTCTTACTGAGTATTTTATCATTTATTTTTATAAAAAATATATAAAAATAAATGATAATATTATAATTTTGTTATTTCATCAATTTATTAATTATGAATAATGGTGAAATCAATATATTCTAAGTAACCCCAATGCACTCAAGAAAAGCTATTAACGAGTGCGAAATATAATGTTGGAGTTTCAATGTTAACGTTTAATTTTGGAAAAACATACACTAGTGAATAAGTTACTTTTTTATAAAAACATAAAAGTTTTAATTTTTAAGTCCTAATAGCTATTAAATGGGGAAGGTTCCCAAAATTTTTGCTATTATAAGCAAATATGTCTAAAACTAAGAGACAGTTTCTTCAATTTAAAGAACCCCTTTTAAATTTCAGCAAAACCTTTAACATATGTTGAAATATAATGCCGCAGCATTAAATTTTGTAAGTTTTTCAAAAAAAATTTGGACAGCTATTTAAGTTACAGGTGTTAAAAAATAGCAAAATTTCAATTTTCGAGCCCTTATAGCTCCTAAACAAGGGACGTGACAAAAAAATTTTGTTAGCCGATTCCTACTAATTTCTAAGGATCTAAAAGTTTTAACATTAAATTTTTTTTATTGCAATACCTACCCGTTGCTTACATTGTTTAGTCAGTCGTAGGTAAAAAGGGACGGACGACGGACGACGGACGGATGGACAGACGGACGGACAGAGTTTTTTTTTTTTTTTTTTTTTTTTTTTAAGCGCTAACTGTTCAACTGTTAGGCTAATTAGCCTGTCTATACCATAGGTACATGTTGGAACAGGGGGTCATATTATATTCGTGTTATTAGAATTGGTCTTATTGAATTCCACATACAATTTAAACATGAGATAGTACTAGGCCTTATAACATGTAGAAACGTCTTAGATTTTCAATATTTACAATTCTATTTTTTGTTTATATTGTAATATTTTATATTTTACTTATATGGTATTCTATATCTGCGAGTTATATTATTTAATTAAATTATTTGTTTATATTTTGCATTTGTTTATATTTTTATATTAAAGTATTTTTTATTAAAGATTTATAATTATTAATTATTGATTATGCCATTAATTTTAACCCAATGGCGAATGGTAACTGAGTCGAGTCGAAAACCAGAAAAGTTTTTTCACTTTCACTAGAATTCGAACCCGGGCCCTTCTGCATGAAAGGTCGGCACTTAACCACTGTGCCACCCAGAGTGAAGATATATAGGCACATTTTTACAAAATTTTTTGAAAATGTGTTAAAAAAATTGGAAATCCTTTTATACTTATAATATTATTTCTCGAAATTATTTCTAGAAATGTTTGATATAGATTTCTATTTAAAATTTAAATATGAATTAAGAAAAAATATGGATATTTGTATCAATTAAATAAATGCGAATAGTAAAATTCAAGAAATAAATCGAAAAGTGAATCGATCTAGCTATGTGTGTCCGTCCGTTCCTCAGCACGATAAATCAAAAACTATAAGAGCTAGAGTTCTGAAACTTTCACAAAGTAATTTTTAGACAATTTGTAGGCTCCCAATTGTTTTTGGTTAAAATCGGACAAGGGCTTCGGGTATCTGCCATACAAATTTTTCGAAATTATATGAATATTTTCAAAATTAATAACTAAATAGAAACTAAATATAAAAACAAACAAAATGTAGTTAAATTATTAATCGATTCATGGTGTAGTGGTTACGACATGCGACTAGAAGTCAAAACGTTTTGGTTCTAATCCAGGCTGGGGGCAGAAATTTTTTTTTTTTTTAAATTCATTAAATTCTTAAGACTCTCATTTATAAATTATTCATTTTTTTTTAATACATTTCTAAAAAAATTTAAAACAGTTATTCAAAACAAACAGTTGATACCATAGCAACTATATTAATTTAAAAAAAAAAATTGAGATGAACAAAAAATCGATGGCTTAGTGGTTAGGACGTCGACCTTTTAATTGAAAACTGTGGGTTCGAATCTCGTTCAGAGCATATTTTTTTTTTAAATTCATCTTATTTTTTAATTAATTTTTTTGTAATTAAATATAAAAAAAAAAATATTTTGAATTTTCTGTCAAACAGTTCAATTGCAATATATGAAATTCTTATTTATTTAATATATAATAGTGTACGCACGGGTATCTAAAAGTTGACAAGGGCAACTATAATCTTCCTCGTTTTTAAATCGTGTTTATACACGGTTTCCTAGGTATTTTCCGTTGAATTTTAGAAAATATAATTGTAGAAAAATATTTATAAGACAATAAACATTTTTGAAGAGCGTTCAGTTTTTGGACGTAACATCGGCATATACAAGTAAGAAATATTCATATAACTCGATTATTTGAAAATTGTATCCCATATCCGAGCCACTCGGTAAATAAACAAAAACAGTGAATGAAATAATCTTTAAAATAACATGATCGACAGCAATTAAGTGACATGACACATGACAAATTTATTTTCAAGGAAAACTAAATTGGATTCCTAAAATTTTTCAAATTAAACCTAACTAGAATTTTTCAACTTAAAACAATTAAAATATTAATAACTGAATTATGTATAACATTAAAAAATAAGTAAATAGAATAATTTTAAAATTTATTTAAAATTGAAATACTTAATCAAGGATACAAAATCATTCAACAGTAAATGCAGTAAAGCAAAAATTAATAATCCTGAATAGAACCAATTTCTGCATACGTAAAAATTCAATAAAATTTTATTGAATTGTATAAAAAATTTTAAATCTGTTATTTTGTACATTGCATTTAAAAAATACATTTATTTCAGTTTCTTTTTTATACTGGTATGACTATATAGTCAAAGGGTATAATAAATTTGACATTACGTTTGTGACGCAGATAAGGAGGGGGTGTAGATATCAAATATAGACTCAAGTGTATGGATCGGATCAGAATCGAAAAATAAGTCGATTTAGCTATGTATGTCCGTCCGTCCGTCCGTTCGTCTGTCCGTCCGTCCGCACGGTAACTCAAAAACTAAAAGAGCTAGGATCATGAAATTTTCGCAAATTCGTTTTTTTGCAATAGCCGTCATATTTAAATCCAGCCATTTTGGTCCATGGGTTCGGGTATTTGCCATACAACTTCTTTTTTTATATGAGCATTACTCTGTACCTATTACAGCTGCGTGTCTGAAATTTTGCCAAAAGTAATTTAGTTTTATGGCCAAAGTTTCTGCAAAATTTGGTTGGTCTAGTCAAGTGGGTTCAAGAGTAGCTGCTATACAACTTCTTAATTTATATGAGCATTACCTAATGAAACTGGGTGTCTGAAATTTTGCAAAAAATTGTTTGGTGTAATGGCCAAAGTTACAGTAAAATTTGGTTAGTCTACGGCAGAGGGTTCGAGTTGCTGCCATACAACTCCTTCTTTTATATGAGTATTCCACTACACTTAATAAAGCTGTATGTTTGAAATTTTGCCAATAGTAATTAACCGGATGATATAATGTATATGTTACGGTCATACGGGTATCCCAGAGTTGACAGAGTCTACTCTACTACACTCTTCCTCGTTTTTTAATATTTTTAAATAGATAAATTATTAAGAATTTTAAATTTTTTGAATTGTTTAATTAATTAGAAAATGTTTTTAGTATCATAAAATTAATTTCATTAGCTATGTCTTACGATCAAACTAATAAATGCTTTTATGGTTTTAAAATTCGGGAGTTCCACAAGGTAGCCACCTTGGCCCTCTACTTTTTATCTTATCTGTAAATGATGTTTCTTCTATAATTTCTAATTGCGAGCTTCAAGTTTACGCTGATGATATGAAACTTTTTAAAAAGATTACTTCTTATAATGACGCCATCCTTATGCAGAATGATCTTAAAAATTTTAACAATTGGTGCGTTAATAACTGTTTACTACTTAATGTAAATAAATGCGCATTGATATCTTATACACGCCGATCTAGTTCTATTTGTTTCAATTATAACTTAGATGGTATTAGTTTACCTAAAGTTACCTCAATAAAGGAATTAGGGTTGCACTTCGATCCCCAACTTAGCTTTAAAACCCATTATAATTATATTATAAATAAAGCTAATTCACTATTGGGATTTGTTAAACGTCTGCAAAAGAATTTTCAGATCCTTATGTTCTTAAATCGTTGTACTTTTGTTTTGTAAGACCAAAATTGGAATATGCTAGTCAAGTTTGGTCTCCGTTTTATATGGTACACATTGATAGGATTGAGGCAATACAAAAAAATTTTCTTAGATTTGCCTTATGCCATTTGCCATGGTCGAATCCCATTATTTTACCACCATATGAACAAAGGCTAAAATTAATTGATTTGTGTACTTTAAATTTTCGACGTGAAGTTTCTGAAGTGATTTTTATTACAGAAATTGTCAAGAGTAACGTTAAATCTAATTTAATTTCTAGTAAAATTATTATTAGAAATATTCAACGCCTTCGCTCTTGCAATTTATTTTAAACTAATAATCATAGGACTAACTATGACAAATTCGAACCTCTTAATAGAATGCTTATTATAGGTAACAAACTTAAACATAATATTGACTTTACACTTTCAAAACACTCCCAAAAACAAAAATTATACAATCGCTATTATTAGGATTATTTTTGTTTTGTTTTTCTTGTAGTAATGTAATGTTTATAATTTTTAACCCTTAATTTTAATTTTAGTTTGAACTTATTTAAATTTAGTTAAATATGTAATTTTCTATATTGATTTTAATTATATAATTTTAATTGTTATTTGTATGCTTTTTTTTGTAAACTGTTTGTGTTAATCAGTATAATAAATAAATAAATAAATAAATAAAATTAATTATGAACTTCTAATTTAATTTGAACCGATTTACCGGTATTTCTAAGTAGACAATTTTCGGTTTACTACGTTTTCAATCTGAATACGGTAAAATAGAGCTGCATTTATAAGCTTTACTATTTTTTGAAACGCAAATGTATACGGTTGCCATACGGTACTAAAATTTACCATTATGCAAAGCAAAATTTTTGCAAAATTTTTGCACCACATATTTTCTAAAGCTGGAATCTAATTTTAAGCTAGATTCTTGGGAGAAGTCAGATATTCAGAAATTAGTAGAGGTTGGTTAAAAAAATTTTTTTGTCACTTCCACTGTGTCACTGCCAAATTTCAATTTAGGAGCTGTAAATGCTCAAAAATTGAAATTTGGCTATTTTTAAACACCTGTAACTTGAATACCAAAGTTTTTTTTTCTTAATATATAAAAATCACAGCTCCAACATTATAATTTCACATATGTCAAAGGTTTTTCTTGATTTTGAGGGATGATGAAGTTACAGCCCCAGCAAATTCTAAAAAAGCCTAATATTTGAAATAGTATTATAACAAGAATTATACAGCTTTAATTTCTTTTTTAAAAACTGTAAAAGAAAGCTTCTTTTACAGGCTTTACAAAAATGTATTGCTAATGTATAGAGTTTCCGTACGGTACTAAATTAACCATTATTCGAAACTCAATTTTTCAAAATGTTTAGCTCCACATATCTTCTGAACGGTTCAAGGTAGAGACTTGAAATTTTAGAAAAAGTTAGATCTTCAAAAATCAATAAGAGCAAAATTTTTAGACCCTTGACAGTCATCATTAATTTGATTAGATAGAATTTGGGAACCTTCCTAATGAAAGGCCACCATGACGTAAAAATGAAGACTTTCCAGTTTTCATAAATCAGTAACTTATTTACCAATATCACCAATGAATTGATGAAATAAGTAAATTATCATATTATGATTTATTTTTATAAATAATCTGTATCTATACGAATTTATTCTATCATTTATAAAAATAATACATTTATATTTATCATAAAAATAAATGATATAATGCTCAATATGACCAATGGCATAGTGGTAAAAAAGCCGCCTTTCATGTGGAAGGTTTCGAGTTCAAACCCCTGTCAGATCATATCTAATAAAAAAATATCGTAAAATTGTAATAGCTTATATCGTAATATAAAATAAGATTTAATAAAAATATATAAATAATTCTTGAGTAAGATTATAGATGGCGCACAAAGTTAAAATTTGTACATTCATATTTCATAACCTTATACAATAACCACAGCCGAATAATCAACGGCTTAGTGAATATTATGATTAAAGAAACTGAAGCCAAGTTTAAAATGAACTTGGTGAATACCCTATACTCCTTAAACGAGTGGGAAAGGAATAAAAAAAAAAAAAATTATTCCGGTTATTCCGGATTAAACTAACGATGTAGAAATTAAAATCCAGCCGTGATAAAAGAAAACCAAAGACGAAGACGTGTATTGTGGAAAGGAAAGAATATCAAATCAAAATAAAGAAAAAAACAGTCTGCATTAAGACGTCGGAAAGTTAAGAAGCTGTTTAAAGAATAAATTTATAAAACTATTAAAAGTAAAAAGTACTGTAAATATTAATAATTAAAAAAAGCATTATAAATTATTAATAAAGAGGTTTATTTGAATTTAATTAAGAAATTTTATGGTTTTTCCATTATAATCCCACATATATAATATATATAGAATTAATGTTTCCGACGCCGGACCATATTTACCTTAAATTAAGGCAGGTAAATCAATAAAGTAATCAAATTAACTGTAATAAACACGTATTGCAATGCCAGACCAACAGCTAGTTTTAAAATAGGAATTTAAGTAAATATGAAAAAATATGTATGAATATATAACTTCTTTCATACAAATAATTTTTTTGTTGTTAAATAATTTTAAACTATTTTATTTGTATCAGACAATTGCTTAAATCAAACATCAGCAAATGTTGCTCACTTGTTGTTGTTGTTGTTTGGATGGGGAGGAGAGCAAGTCTCCCTTACACCTAGGCCTTGGGGCCCGTTGTGCACCTCTGCTCTCAGAGTCGCTCGTAATACTTACAGCTCCTCATTGAGCCATTCTATCCCCTTCATGAAGCTCAACAATTTACCTTGGTCTAACTCCCTTACCGTGCTGAAGTCATCCCAGTACGTTCCTCCTAAGATTCTCAATCTTAGGTTTTCCAGTGTTACATATTGGCATAGGACGTGAAGAACTGTTTCGTCCTCACTTCCACAGCCTCTGCATATACTCGTGGTTGCTCTACCTATTTTTGCTGCATGTGCTCTGAGCATTAGGTGGCCCGTGCTTATCCCTGTAATTAATCTAAGATCCTCCCTTTTTAATTTTAGGATCTTTTTCGTTTTCTTGCTATTTGTACCTCCCCAGAAACTCTTGGTATGAGTTGAACCTGTGGAGTTTAGTCATTGTTCATTTGCTTGGGTCTTAGCCCAATTTCTTGTGAACCGTTTCACCTCTACGTGTGAGAGCCCTATCGGTTCTATATCTGTCCTATGTTCTCTTATAGAACTTTTCGCAATTTCATCTGCTCTTTCATTGCCGGAGAAGCCTGAGTGGGCCGGGATCCAGTGCAGTCTAACTGCATTGAACTCCCCCAGTTTATTCAGGGCTTCCCAGCAATTCAGTGTGGATTTCGATCTATGTAGACTACCTTCCATTATGTTTATAATGGATTTGCAGTCAGTATAGATATTTATCATCTTGCCTCTAATTCTTCTTTGTTGCTATTCTTCCACTGCTTTCTCTATAGCAGTTGCTTCTAGTTGACGGACCGTTGTGTGGCTTGCCATTGGTTTAGCAAGCCTTATAACTGGTTCGTCGCATATTATCCCTATACCACAGCGGTTATGTTTTTTAGCCGCGTCGGTATAGATGTCTATCGTATTCGGTAAGATTTTATTATTGATACGGGTTATTTCTGTTTCTGTATCAAATTTTCCATAAAGCCTGAGTTCCCCTGCCATATCATCACTGATTGAAAGGGGGCTCGTAGCTAGGTTCATTATGCCGCCCAAGTTATTTCCTTGGGTCATAATTTCTTTGTGCCATTATTGACTATCAAAATTTATCCAGTTACTTGTCATGTAAAGCCGAAGAGTTGTATCTATCGCTCTTCTCTTCACCTCTATTTCAATTGGTTCTATATCCAATATTGCCTCCATGGCCTTGGTTGATGTGGTTCTAATGGAACCAGTAATCCCCAAGCAGCCCTGGCGCTGTGCTTGTGTTAATATTTTTATGTATCTTTTCTTTTTGATGGCCGGCCACCAAACCAAAGCTCCGTATGTTATCATAGGTCTTATAACACACGTGTATATCCACGTCATTATACTAGACGATAGGCCCCAGGTTTTGCCGACAGCATTTCTGCAGCCCCATAGGGCTCTTATTGCTTTTTCTTTCTTTTCACTCAGGTGTTTACCCCGTCTGAGTTTTTCGTCTAGATATATACCGAGGTATTTGACGTGTTTAGAAAATTCCAACACGTCATTACCTATTCTCGGTGCTATTGGGTAGATTACTTCTCTTTTCCTATTAAATAGGCATATTTCTGTCTTGCTAGCATTTAGTTTCAGACCGTTTTCGACCGCCCATATCGATGTTTTATCGATTGCGGCCTGCAGTTTGTATGTTGTTCTATTAGTCTCCTTTTCGGTGATCAATATTACAACATCATCTGCGTAACATATTACTTTGTATTCCTCCACTACCAGTTTTTGTAGTAGGTCATCTATAACTATTAACCATAGTAGTGGTGATAGTATTCCTCCTTGAGGAGTCCCTCTTGATACCACCTTGCTTTTAGTGGCTGACCCATAGGTTGATGATATCACCCTGTTTCTTAACATTCCGTTAACCCACTCAGTGAGCATTTCATCGATACCTCTGCTTTTCAGATTATCGACTATGTTTTTGGTTTTCACATTGTTGAAGGCTCCCTCTATGTCGATAAAACAACCGAGTGGTACCTTCCCTTTGTTGAAACCCTCTTCAATTATTTGTACGACCTCATGCAAGGCCGTATCTACCGATTTGCCTTTAATATAGGCGTGTTGATTTATAGATAATCTAGGATTTAGCTGGTTTCTTATTTTCAGCTCTATTATCTTTTCTAATCCTTTTAAGAGGAATGACGTTAAGCTTATTGGCCTATATGCGTTCGCTTTATTGTAGCTTATCTTATTTGGTTTGGGTAGAAAGATTACTTTCGATTCTTTCCACTTACACGGCGTATAACTTAATCTTATACAACCTTTGTAGATTGCTTTGATTTTTCTCTTTAGGAGACTTAAGCCTTCCTGAATCTGTTTAGGGTAAAGGTTATCTGGCCCTGGTGATTTGTAAGGGTCAAATGAATTCAGTGCCCATGTAACCTTCTTATCTGTTATCAGTAGATCGATTTTCCGTTCGAGATCATCTACTGGTCTATCACTAATGTTCGTGATTGTCATTTCTTCCTGTGAGGTCTCGCTAACTAGTTCGTCCTCAGGGAAGTTCTTTGTCATAAGGATATCAAGGGACTCTTCCATTGTCAAAGACATGGTTCCGTTTTCCCTTTCAATCTGCTTGTGAGTGGCCTTTAGACAGTATTTTCCTGAGTCTTGAGGCTTCACTAGTTTTTTCTATTTGCTCTGTGCAATCTCTCCAGAGCTTTCGTTTCGCAGATCTCCATTCTGATTTGTACTTCTTCAGTGCAGTCCTGTATTCTAGCCAGTGAGTTTCTCTATCATGGCGTTGTTAAATAACCTTCGCGTGTGGCTCCTGACTTCCATCAGATTGCCATTCATCCATTTATGTTTGAATTTATTTGACAGCCTTGTTTCAGGGCATGCCCTTTCAAATGCAACTCGCATAGCCGAGGTAATATTCTCGACTTCTGCATGAGTTTATACGGTGGTAAGACTGTTCTTGGTTCAGCTTTAGTGTATTTCTAAGGGCCGATCTATATTCATTCCAATCCGCTTTTCTTGTATTTCTAAAACGTTGTTCGTTTATGACCTTAATTTCAAGGTCCATTCTGATGTGACGATGGTCCGAAAGGGATATCGTATTCGAGACATGCCAATTTTTTATGGATCTGTTCAGTTCAATGTCGGCTAAACTTATATCTAAAACCTCCCTGCGATTCTTGTTAATAAAGGTAGGTTTATTACCTCTATTAAGAATTGTCAGATTGGTTGTACTTATATATTCTAAAAGATGTTTACCTCTATTGTTGACGTTGGTGCTGCCCCACACCGTGTTGTGGGCGTTAGCATCACATCCTACAATTAGGTGTAAACCATTTAATTCTGAGTAACTTACCAGATTCCTGAGTTCCGGTGTTGGTGGATACTTTTCTTCATAAGGCAGATACCCCGAAGCCAGGATAACTGCCTTTTTCACGCCCTCGATAGCCCCTTCTATCTGGATGGCTACTAGATCTTTACTGTTTAGCTGTGGAATAGAGATAGCTTTAAGTAATTTTCTTATAAAAATACACGCTCTTGGCCTACCGTTATTTGTCTTGTAGAAACACTCAAAGTGTTTTCTACTCCATCCAGTAGGATGATCATTAGCCGTGCTTGGTTCTTGGATTAGAGCCACGGCAAAATTTTCCCTTAGCATCCTTCTGCTACTATTTCTGTAGCAGAGATGCTTCGGTGCAGGTTGGCTTGAATAATCTTAATAGCCTTCCATGCCATTATCTCTGGGAGAAGTTATTGAGGTGGGGTTGTTATATCCCCCCTTCTCCCACTTACTCTGCCTGCGTTGGAAGAGTTCGGATCCGGAGATGTAGTCTCCTTTTCCTCTTCACTTCGTTCCGCAGGCATGATATCTGGTTCCGCCAAGAAAGAGCCTGGTTCAGATGTTTCCGTGAAGGAATTCATTGACCGGGTTTCCTCTAGTTCGGAGTCTTCTTCCATAGCTTTGTCGGCCATGTTTTTCTCTTCGGAGTCTTTTGACTCCGGTTTGGCTTCCGGGTCGGCGAGGTCGGCTTCTATCGCCAGTCGAGAAAGCTGCTCGACCACCTCGCCCCCCGCATCTTCCGGAGGTGTGTCGCCTCCTTTTCTTTTTATAGTGACCACGCGCAGTCTCCTACATAAGTAGTTGATCTGCCCGTTCACTCCTTCCAACCTTTGGTAATCTGTCAAAGGTACTCCAAGGAGTAACCATTGACCTTCCGCCGGTCTTACCTCGCGCTTCAGAACCCTCCGCTTGTCCGCGCCCAGCTTCAGCGATCTTGAGTTGAGGATGAAAATTCTCCTCAAAACAGTCTCAGGATCGCTGACGTCTCCTCTGATCCATACATGAACCCTTTCCAGCTTTGGTAAGTGTGCCTTCTCTACGCAACGTAGGTTGGCACCCGGCCAAAGCTGGGAGTGCTCATGTATGGTCCTCTTCAACCAACTCGCCGAAAAGGCGTCCACACTTGTAATCTTGAAAATGTTGGAGTCCCACAGACTCTAACTAAAGATTGGGATGACCGCCTGTTCGTCGCTCATCGCCTTCTCCGCCTCTTCCATTATCCAAACTTCGAGGCTTTCTCGTAGAAGAGTCATATTGGACTCTTCTACAATTTGCCCGTCCATTCGGCTATGGTCGATTATGGCCAACTTTAACTCTTCAGCTACGGCCACGTGACTGTAGCTGAGGGGTTTCTTTTTCCCTACCGGGGTAGGGTCATCCTCTGATCTAGGCCTCTTCCTGCCTACACCTTTCTCACCAGACGTGCTAGGTAATCCAACAACTCCCAGACCCAGTGGGGCAACTTTTGGTACTGTCCTACTGGGCGTTTTATTGCCGTCGGAGAGTACCTCCGGATTGCTTCCACTACTCTTCGGTGCCTTCATGCCTTGCACGACCACACTTTCTTTCCTAGGCTTAGGAACAACCTTTGGTACCATCTTGGGCGTTTTACCGCCTTCTGATGTCACTTTCGGGTTGGTCCCGCTTCGGATTTTCATTGATGCCAGTGATTTGCTGGTATCTTTCATTGTGGCTCCGGTTTTAGGGGGGGTTGCCTGAGATTGGCTCAGCTCTCTTCTCTTTTCGAGAAGAGCGCTGATCGTCTCCTCCGACTTCCTCTCCTGCCTCCATTGCCTTGTTAGTTTCTTTGCCTTGGCGTTAAGCTTACGCCTAACGACTTGGAAAGAAGATTCGTTAGTTTTATCAATATCATATTGCAAAGAGTTACCTGATTTCAGTGCCGGGTTCGTTACCATTTGTTCCTCTGCTGGTGACCTCTCCCCTGTTAGGGGGCCAGGCCCGCCGGTGGCCCCAGATTCCACCGAAGTTTGACATAATATCCTATGTCGTGCTTCTTCCTTCTTACTTCCGTCATCATTGAAAGGGGTGGGGCTCTATGCTTTTCCTTCCTCCCCCCAGAACCTTGTCAGTATGGTTGAACCTACCGGAGTCATTGACTCCACTGACCTTGCTTCTGGGGATTACGGGTCGTACTTAAGCCAACTCTGCATCTGGTGAGGTGAGCCCCGTTGGGAGTCGGCTGGAGAGACACGTCACTCTTGGCATTGCTCCGCCGTACCAAGAGAAGGCTAATAAAACTGGTTGTCGCCACTTAACCAGAGTCCGCATACTCGCGACTAAGCATCCCCTTAGCCATGCAGCCCTCGGCGTATGCTGTTCCACCTTGACTTGAGACGTCTGTCGTTAGCCCTTGGATAATACCTGGCTAGGGTTCCAGTATACTCAGACTTGCCGTGAGACATGACCACAGACGCAAATCCGACTATACCAGAGCCCATGTTTGCCCTTGTATCATCCAAAGTTACCGGGGTCCACCGGGGCGAGGTGACAGTACGTTTATGGACGCATAAGAGTCCTTACTGCAGATTATATTCTATAGTAAGAACCCTTAACCCAAATGTTGCTCACTTAGTGAACCATTTCAATAAACTGTGTTAGTAAAATGATGCTACTCTACTATTAAACTATAAAATAAAGTTAATCAAATTAAGTTATTAAAACAAAAGAAAATTAACTTAAAAATCATGCTAACAACACTGAGCCTAGCATTACAAATTCAAGTTAATTTACGAATGCTAGATCAGTCATACTAACTACGAGAACTACTCATGCTTGCGTAAAGTCTGGCTCTCAATGTTAACTTGTTAAGGTTAGTATCAAAGAGCTCAGATCTTAAATTAGTCTCTCTTAACATACGCGAAATTGGCTTGAATTTACCGTAGTTGAGTGGTGTGAGATGTTAAAGAGCTCGACCCATCTTAATTTATTCTAATTTTCCCTAAACCTCATTTGACAAATCCAAGAGTTGAGTTAGCTTTATTAATTATGAAGTTATAGTGATTCTTCAAATCCAACCTACTATCAAGGATGAGTCCCAAATCAGAAGCACAATCCGTTCTTTTTATAGGTTGATCGTTTATATTGTAATCATATTTGATAGGTAAGTACGCTTTTAACCTTGAAAAGCTCATAATTTGATATTTGCAAACGTTTAATACGAGATTGTTATTCCTGCACCATGAGCCAAATTGTTTGGGATCCTACTGTAACAATTCACAATCCCGAGGTGAGTTTATAGTTTTCCAGATTTTGGTATCATCAGCAAAACTAAGAAGATAGGAGTGGGTTAGACTTAGGAGACAGTCATAGGTTAAAACTATGAAAATTAAGCGACCTAGATGGCTTTCTTGCGGTTACTCCTGAGTTAGCGACGTAAGTCACTTAAGTTGTAGATGTAAAAAGAACTTCGTAAGACCTATATGACCTATATGACAGATATGATGATAGCCATTTTAGGCTATGATTCGAAAATCCTAGTACTTTATGCTTTTCAAGAATAATTTTATAGGTGATCAGGCCGAAGGCCTTACTGATATCAGTGAATACCACGTCTACCTGTTTTTTTGTTTCCATGATTTTTAACGGTTAGATTGGTAACCGTAGACCTACCCTTTTGAAAGCAATGCTGTTCTGGTGGTATAAATTGTTGACAATAGTCAAAGAAGTGAGAGCAAATTATTTTTTCAAACAATTTAGGAATAGATGATTTGATGAAAATTTAGGAATTTGTCTATAATTACTAACATCATGACGAGGCTCTGCCTTATGTATTGGTTTGCTAAACGAAAGTTTCCAGGACTCGGGGAAGTAGTCACATTGAATGGACAGATTAAATAGTTAACAAAGAGGTTAAACCAAGTGTTGGGCACATTGTTTTAATATTATTGGTGGAACCCCGTCGGGGCCGTATGAGAAGTCATCTTTTAAAGCCAAGAGATGAGGGCTAAAACTAAATTGAAAAAAAACTAAAAATAACTTAAACTAAAATTAAAAAGAATTATAAAATTTCAAAATCAAACATAACAAGATAAATAAATAACTTTTTAGTAATTAAATGTTTTTGTTTGACATTTTATGCGTATGATTGGTTATGACTATTATAGTTGATTTTGTTTATCATATGTAATCATATCGAATATTTATCGCAAGTTTATACTTGCTCCTTATTAAATTATGGACTCCTTATTAAATTATTTTATTACACTTTTCCATTGAAAAGCAAGTTTTGCATATTTTTTTTTTATATAAAATGATTTGTTTGCTCATAACCCTTCTTTTTACTTTTTTAAAATTCTAAAATTTTAGGTAAATTTTCCAAAAAAAAAGGAAAAGTGACATCTCGTATCGGATAAGTAAACAAAACGAAAAAAAATTATATTGTGATAACTTGCAAAATATTATGCTAGGTTTCACTCGTTTATTTTTGTTTAAAAGGAGTTCCCCTAATAACATTTTACGAGTTGTCACAATAATATTTTTTTTCTGTCCGTAAGTAAAATTAGCGCCTAATAAGTAGATAATAAAATAACTGTAAAATAAGTAGATAATAAAATAACTGTAACAAGTAGTTAAAAAAAAAACCTCTTTAAAAATTTTAATTTTAAGTTAAGAGTTAAATAGTACATACCTACTAAAAAATGAATTTAAATTATTTGCTGAAAGAAATTTTTGGAGATAGCATGGAAAGTGAAATGTGTGAAATAGTTGAGGAACCAATTACAACTGTAAATTTAGATTCCTATGCAACACAAACAACTATTAATTTAGATAATATTTTAATTAAAAATGAACGTAAGTTGTAATTTTTTGTACAAATAAATTAATACAATAATACTAATTAATTACATCGTTAGCCAAAGAAAATTTAAGAACTTCGTCGAGCTTTTTCGAACATAAAAACAAAGTAGTATTACATGCTTTAGAAGTTGATGCGAATCACCTAAATTTTCCAACATCAAGTGTTGCTCCAGGCCCAGACTTGTTCCAAGATAAAGATGAAATGATACCACATTCTTTAGCAGCTGATGTGAATCGCCAAAATTTTTCAGATGAAATTGAGTTTTCGGTTAACATACAAAATTCACGATCTTCTTCAGACTTGTTCGAAGATGAAAATGAAATGGTACCACATTCTTTAGAAGCTGATGTGAATCGCCAAAATTTTTCAGATGAAATTGAGTTTTCGGTTAACATACAAAATTCACAATCTTCTTCAGACTTGTTCGAAGATGAAAATGAAATGGTACCACATTCTTTAGAAGCTGATATGAATCGCCAAAATTTTTCAGATGAAATTGAGTTTTCGGTTAACATACAAAATTCACAATCTTCTTCAGACTTGTTCGAAGATGAAAATGAAATGGTACCACATTCTTTAGAAGCTGATGTGAATCGCCAAAATTTTTCAGATGAAATTGAGTTTTCGGTTAACATTCAAAATTCGAAAATTTCAAGTGAAATGGTGTCACATAATTCAGAAATTGATATGGATAATCAAAGTCAAATAAGTACTACCTTAGGTTCAGATGAAATTGAAATTTTAACGCGAAAAAAGAGAAGACCAGATCCGTCAAAAACAAAAGATTTTATAAATAAGAAGCGTCGGGAAGAGAGTAGCAAATATTTAGGCTGGCAAAATAACAATAATAAAAAACAGAGAGGAATCAGAAGAGAAGAGAGAAAGTTGAGTGCAATATGTTCTTCCAAAAGATGCAAAACATCCAAGTTATTTAAATGCAATGAAATAACAGAGAAAAAGAGAGAGGAACTACACAAATACTTTTGCTCTAAACTATTTTGGAGCGAGAAAAAGACATATGTAACAACGTTAGTTTTAGAACAGGGTGTTAAACGTAGAATATGTTCTGAAACATTACCAAAAAGAAATTTATCTTATAATATAAAAATAAAAAATTCTGGACTATTAAGGGTATGTAAAAATATGTTTCTGTCAACTTTTTCTCTTAAAGAATGGTCAGTAAAAAATGCAAATAAAAAGTTAACCAGTTGTATTAATGGAAATCAAAAATTAAGAAGTGCTCGTAGAACAAATAATAATCAAAAAATTATGATTCAAAATGAGTATTTAAAAAATTTTTTTGTTTCACTTCCGAAATTACCTTCGCACTATTGCATAAGCCGTACCAACAAACTGTACATAGAACCAATATTTGGAAATAGTAATTACACTAGTTTATTTGAAGAATATAAAAAACAATGTGAACATGATGTAAATTATGCATTAACTCCCTTGTCGAAAAAACTTTTACTCGAGTCTTTAATGATATGAATTTAGGATTTTCAATGCCTAAAAAAGACATGTGTGATATCTGTATAGGTCATGACACGAAAAATGTAAGTGATGACGACTATACATGCACATTTTGAGAAAAAATGAAGCTAGAGCAGAAAAAGAAATTGATAAAATCCGAGGACAGAAAGGAGAATGCACAGTCTTGACACAGGATTTACAATCTGTAAAAGTTTGCCCCATGGTAAATGCATCCGCAATTTTCTATAAAACTAAATTGTGTGTTCATAATTTCACCTTATTTAATTTGAATACCAAATATGTTAAATACTACTGGTTTGACGAAACGCAGGCTGATTTAAGTGCTAGTACATTTGCTTCTTACCTTATTGAATATTTATCAAAAAAATGCTCCGAAAGTAAAGAAATTATTGTTTGGAGTGACAATTGCATTTACCAGAATAAAAATTCTATTTTATCTAATGCTATTTTGGCATATTGCGTTGAAAAAGATGTAACCATTTATCAAAAATACCTTGAAAAGGGGCACACCCAAATGGAGGTTGATTCTGTCCACGCATGTATAGAAAGGCAAATAAAAAATAAAAATATTTACATTCCAAATGATTACTGCATGCATACTATAAATGCAAGGAAGAAAAGTCACTTTACCACTGAAAAGTCCGTCAGATTTTTGTTTTTAATAAAACCATTTTTTTTCAAAATAAACTATTTTTTACTAGTAGAAAACGAGTTTTATCCAAACTAAACTATTTTTTAAATGTAATAGGTAAAACAAAATAGTTTAAAATTATTTGACGAGTTTTATTTGAAAGAAAAAAAGTATATATAACACAATCTGTTGCAAAAAAACAATAAAAAATATATTTTTTATATTTATTATTTTAACAGTTATTTTCTACAATTTTTTAGCAACTTTTTGCCTATATTGTTTTACTCTATCCGTTCGTCCATCCGTCTGTCCGTTCGTCTGTCCGTATGTTTACAAAAACTTTTGCATCGTTTGAAATGGAGGAAAGAAGTTTTAACCATTTCGTAGAAGAACTTTTTTTTGTAGCCCCTTACGTTAAGGAGCTACAGCCCCCAAAGTTGGAAAATGTCCTATTTTTAAATTGTTATAACAAGAGTTCTGTTAAGTTTATTTTCAATCGGAGAACGGTTCAAAATAGCTGGTTTTTCTTTCTTCCTTCTTGCCATCTTTTTATGGCAAATGTTTAGGGTTGTAATACGGTACGAAAATTTTTCCAAAATTTTTGGCCCTACATATCTTCTAAACGGTTCAAGGCGTCTTGAAATTTTGGAAGAAGTTAGACCTTCAGAAATTAGTTAAATCGGTTGACAAAATTTTTTTTTCACGTCCCCTGTTTAGAAGCTATAAGGGCTCGAAAATTGAAATTTTGCTATTTTTAAACACCTGTAACTTGAAAACCTGTTCAAATTTTATTTTACAAGTATACAAAATTTGAAGCTTCAGCATTATATTTCAACATATGTTATAGGTGTTTCTTAAATTTGAAAGGGGTTCTTTAAATTGAAGAAATTGTTCTCTTAGTTTTAAGATAATAAAATTCTAGGTAAAATTCCAAATTTTGGTGGAGTTCACAATTGATTCCCTAGAACCTAAAAAAATGGAAAGGTGGAGACAGAAGGGGGATGGACAGATCCGTCATAGGTTTGCTAAGCAAATATTTGGAAACCTTTCCCATTGAAGGGCTACTAGGTCTTCAAAATTAAAACTTTTATGTTTTTATAAAACAGTAACTTATTCAGCAGTGTATGGTTTTCCAAAATGAAACGTTAACATTGAAGCTCCAATATTATATTTCGCACTTGTTAACAGGTTTTCTTAAGACCATTGGCATTATTATCTAAGTATTGATTTCACTATTAGTCATAATTAAAAAATTAATGAAATAACTGAATTATAATATCATCATTAATTTTTATAAAAATAAATGGTAAATTACTCAGTAAGAAACCGTATATAATTTTGAAAATGTGCTTTTTAAAAACCCTTGGTATTTTTCATCCCTTGTTTAAAAATGTGTTTGTTCGCTTAAACTTTTTATTTTTTATTTAAAGGGCTCATTGAAAATTACCACGACTTAATTATAAAGAGTTTTTTTAAAAATGTTTTCTGAAAATTCGGTATAGGTATAATAAATTTCTAACAAAAATTTTTCAGTACAATCTGTAGCCAAAAGTTATTGGGAACTTATTTTACATTGTTGAAAATGAGCTTTTTCAAAACCTTTATTTTTTTTTTAGTTGTTCTTTAAATTTTTCTTTATTCATACAAACAGTTTAAGGCAAGAAAATTTTCTTTTAATTTTTCTAACATTTTTGTTCTTTGAGTTTTTCATTTAATTTTTCATAAAAGCCTTTTAGTTATTTCAACTATTATTCAATATAAGTATTCCCCATCTTTTGGTAAAAATATATTTATCATTTTACTTTCTAGCATTTACCACGACTTAGTAACGTAAATTATGTCAAAACATTTATATGCTGCTAGGATACTACATTTATATTAAAAAAAAATTTTTGTAAATCTGTCAACTAGTTTTTAAAGAAATTCATTTACCTTATTTCAAAATTATTTAATTTCTTAAACATGAACATAGATCTAAAATTTGTTATAAAAGAAATTAACCACTTTCTTAAAACTGAATATAATTTACTGTCGTTTCAGTTAATTAACAAAGAAAGCCTTCTTCAAATAGTGATAGATGTTTTGCACAACTATGGTGTCTGTAAAAAGGTTTTAATAAAAGTTTCTAAAATTTATTTAATATGTTTATATTTTAAAATCAAATAATTATTAATTTAGATTGATATTAAATTTATGGATTGTGCTTCAATTAACAAAGAAATAGATGAAGCATTAAGAAAAATTCAGTATAAAATTACAACCGTAACGGATCCTTCACTGAATCAGCCTCGAATGAATGTAGAGAAACAAGTACTCTATTCGATTTTGGAATATATTTTTGAAAATAAAAAAAAAATAAAAAACATTATTTATTTAGCACAGTAAGTAAAAAGCTTTTTTTGGTTGAATTTTACATTTAAAATTTTGTTCATATCGCATTTCTTTTCTTAATTTGGTTCAGCGTTATTCAACTACTCAAAAATGAAAATTTTGAAATTCAAATACAACAAATTTATTTAAAATTCAAATATAACAAATTTATTTAAAATTTCTTACAATACACATTTTAGTTTTTATTGCCGTTGTATAAATAAATAAACCAGCATCGAATTTGAGATCCGCACTCCAATTAAAAAAAAAAAACTGGGAAAATTTGTATGATTTGGTTAGAGCTATGATTGAGATCATTTTGAGATGAATATTACGGGAGTGGCTCAATATCCCGAATGATAAAATCCCAGAAATACGTAATCCCGTAAATTTATTAAATCCCGTAAATACAAAATCCCGTAAGTACATAATCCCGTAAATACAAAATCCCGTAAGTACATAATCCCGTAAATACAATTATAAGAGAAACCATTAATAAACAATTTGTCCTTTCCTTTATTAGTTTTTGTTATTGATATGTTCATATTCTACCCATGTATAAAATATATTTATTTAAATTAATATCAAAAATAAAAAGATATTTTTATACAAACCAAAATAGTTTTACATATGTATTATGAAGAATCTCAAAAATTATTTGTGCATAGTACAATTTTTAGGTACTGGCACAATAAAATTGTTGTAATTCAGTTAATAGTCAAACAATTTTAATAAATTTTTAAATTTTATTAAAGTTTAACAGAAAATAAAAAATTTACAAAAAAAAAACAAAACAAACGGTACATTAATTCATAGAAAAAAACAAAAACGAAATCACAAAAATTATTTGTGCTTTCATTTTAATCCCAAAAATTATTTGTGCATGTGTCTATTAATTCATCAGAAATGAACGATACATTATTTTTTAAACTAATTTTGGATAAAATATGTTCGTAAATAAAAAAGATGCATTTTACTCAGTAAGAAGTATTGCCTCCCTTGGCTTTTATAACTTCCAGAAGCCTATTTGGTACTGAATCCACTAAATTTTGTAACATTGAAATGTCTATTGAGTCCTAAGCATTTTGAACGATGTTCCAAGTTTCTGCTTCTGACCTTCCTATTTCTTTAGGTATTTTGGCTTTCAAATAGTGCCAGACATTTTCAATTACATTGAAAATATTTAGTTTATAACTAGTTACAATATTTAGTTTCAAACTAGTTACAACGATCCCGATTAAACAAAATTAAAAAGTTGTAATATTCGGGTTGGGTACGTAATCCCCCATCCCAAAATCCCGCACTTAGAAATACCCTACACCTATTTGGTTCAAATTTAATGGGAAGTCCATAAGACATTTTAAAACCATAAAAGCTGTTATTAGTTTGATCGTAAGACATAGATAACCAAATTAACTTTATAATACTAAAAACATTTTCTAATTACTTCATTTATTGAAAAATATTACAAATTTTATCTAATTTATCTATTTGAAAAACAAAAAAACTTGAAATAAATGAAAATATATTTATTTTAATTTAATTACAAAAGTGAAAAAATTTGAATTATTAAATTTTGTGATAAAAAGCTAATCAAAGCATAATATATTTAATAATTAAAATTTTTCAAAATTGCAATTATTTTAAATTGTTAGTTTATGTACCTATTAGAAAAGCTTATAAACGTAAAATATGCAATAAATGTATTTCTAAATTGTAATTACAAATTTAGAACTTTTCATATAATTCATTTAAATATAACAATAAATTTTACATAAATGCAGCAAGTACATTTGAATATAGCTTAAGTATTGTACACAATGTCTTAATTATATATCACCTATGTTAATTATTCAATAAAATATATGATATAATAAAAATTAAAAAAAAGAATTTAATCGTTTATTAAAAAATATTTTATTTTTAATTTATAAAATATTATACAAAATATGTTTTATGGTAAAATTCTTACCCTTTTAAAAATATAAAAGTGTTAAATAAAAACGGGAAGAGGAAAGAACGCTCGTGTATAAAATTTAAAGTTTCTATCTTCATTAATTTCGAAGATAAGCTTTTTAATTTTGGGATTTTTCATGGAAGTTGCTTTACTAGTAACCTAGAGTTTAAATTTTATCAAAATAGCAGCACTATTTTTTGAGTTATACTGCTTTTAAAATATATGTTCGTTATCCCTTGAATTTTTCAAAGATTCCAGAACCCGAAACCATGGTACGATTTCGGGGGTCTCAGTATTTCTCTTAGAACCTTCGGGTGTCTAAGAGGGGTACTGAACCACCACTCTGATTGATCCAAAATTAGGTCTGAAAGATAACTGGTGTGCCAGCTTTCAAAAAATATATAGGTTTAATGGCGCATATTATCCTTTAAGGACGAAAAGGACATTTGAAAGTATCCTTGTTATTTTAGGCTATTTTATAAAAACCGTTATATCTCGCGATTTGTTCGGTATTCAATCAAAACTATTAATTAAGACCACTGTCTGCAGAATATTTTAACGTTTATTTGATGACGATAGGTGCTGCCGTTATGGAGATATTGTAGTTCAAAAAAAAAATATTCAACATCTTTCTCTAAAACTCATATTTTTCAAAATTTGGCCAAGAAACCCCCTAAATATTTTTACATCGTTGGTGCTGAACAAAAAATTCTTCCATGAAAATATTTTGTTTTTGCAATAACTAAAATAAATTTCTATGTCAAATTTCAACACAAGCTATCTTTTAGATATAGTCATTTGGTTCTATGCGGATACTACTTAAACTTTAGAATAGCCTTTATTGCTTTGTTACAAGGAATTTTATTTGGGACTCATGAATGCAATATCTTGACCTAGAATATATTAGTTATATTCACATATTACAAACCAAAATATCATTTCCAAAAGAATACATTAATTTCATATAATCGAATTATTCATACAAAAAAAATCTATATCATTTAAAATGTAGTCCAAAAATTGTAATCCGCTCTTCTTTATTTGTTTTCATTCAATATTTTTGTTAATGAAAAATTATACAAACAGATGTTAACAATTGCAATTATGACCACCCAAAAATGTTAGGTCAGCATTATTGTTATTAAATAACACTTAGAATTATTTTGGTGATTGCAGTTTTAATAATGTGAACTGTGAAGTCAAGATATACTACAGAGCTTCAACGAGAGATTTTCCACATTAACAAGAGGTATCTAATTAAAATTTGTCGGATTACTGCTTTGATAGATAAGATTGCAAGTAACAGTCTTCATTCAGTCTTCAAAGTTCAATAACGTGTTTTATTTCACTTAAATATAAAGTTTTATAAATATACCTATTAACACATTAATTTATTACCTATTAACACTATTTCACATTAATTTAAATTTTTGTTAACGATCTGTTCAGTCCAATGTCGGCTAAGCTTATATCTAAAACCTCCCTGCGATTCTTGTTAATAAAGGTAGGTTTATTACCTCTATTGAGAATTGTCAGATTGGTTGTACTTATATATTCTAAAAGATGTTTACCTCTATTGTTGACGTTGGTGCTGCCCCACACCGTGTTGTGGGCGTTAGCATCACATCCTACAATTAGGTGTAAACCATTTAATTCTGAGTAACTTACCAGATTTCTGAGTTCCTGTGTTGGTGGATACTCCTCTTCATACGGCAGATACCCCGAAGCCAGGATAACTGCCTTTTTCACGCCATCGATAGCCTCTTCCATCTGGATGGCTACCAGATCGTTACTGTTTAGCTGTGAAATAGATATAGCTTTAAGTAATTTTCTTATAACGATACAAGCTCTTGGCCTACCGTCTTATAGAAACACTCGAAGTGTTTTCTACTCCATCCACTTCAGTAACTTACTCAACTCCTTCTTTCGATAAAAATAAGCACTCTAATTTCGTTCATGGTGGTATCCACAATAATAAAATTGACAATGGAAATAATATTACCAACTATGCGAATGCAGCCATTAATTCAGTTTCTCCTACAGATGTATTTGAAAAAAGCCATTCTAATACTGTTAGTGGTGGTACAATGAAGAAGTCGTTTATTAAACCTCTTATGCCACGCATTACTAGAATGACTCACTCACTATCGGAGAGGGCGCATATGCTCTTTCAAGATTTATGGAGGAACGAGTTTTTAATAAGATTAGGCTATTTTTATCTTACCTTCACAAGGATTCGTATAATCGTGTTCAAGAAGGTAAAACTCGTTCTAATCTTAAAGTTTTAATTATTAACGAAGGACTCTCAACTAAATACGAAGATTTATGTAAGTAATATATTAATTTTAACAATTCTATAGATGTTTCGGAAAAAGATGTAAAAGATGTAAAAGAAGATCTTAAATCTTATTGAAGAAATCTTATTATACTGTGAGAGTAATTATTATAAACATTTAAACTCAGCTCGTGAAAGTTATAAAAATTTTTGCTCCCCAGCGCCTCTAAATAACATGCCTTTTAATTATCAAAATGTTAGAGTTTTAAGAACAAAGACTAGGGATGTTTTTCTAAATTCATCTATTTTAAATTTTGTCGTATATGCATTAACTGAAACGTGGGTAAATCCAACCATATTGGACTTAAAGCTTTTTGATAACTCTTACACAGTTTTTAGGAAGGAACGATATTCTAATCTATCCAATTACCTTAATGGTTCAATTCCTAAAGGGGGTGAAGTTTTAATTGCGATAAAAAATAACTTTAATGCAAATTAAGTCATTGTCCCTAGAGTAGAAGATCTGGAAGTTATTATTGTGTAAATTGAACTTCCTTCTAAAAATTGATATCTTGTTAACTGTTATATTCCTCCTACGTTTGATTCTAATATTTATACTTCTGTAGGTAAAACGATAGGTTTTATTTGTAATGATTGTAGTCATGAATTGATTTTGTGTGGTGATTTTAATCTTCCCAATCTTAAATGTATAAAGCATGACAAGAAACATTTTTTGATTCCGAAACATATTGGGACTGAATGCGAATGTAATTCTATTTTTACACCAAATCATAATGATTTCTCTCATTTGGATAATTTTTCGAAAACTACTTGGTCTAATATAAATATTAATGAAGGTAAAATAAAAATGTATTTAGTAAAACTTGGGAATAATAATCTTCGCGGACCAGATGCTATTCCCGAAATTATACTCAAAAAGTGTTCAAGCGCTTTGATTTTTCCAATTTCAATACTGTTTAATTCTTTTTTAAATTCAGGAGTTTTTCCTTCTATCTGGAAACACTCATATGTTAGACCTCTCCATAAGAAAAATTCCAAAAATTAAATTATTAATTCTCGACCAATTGCGAAACTTGCTTCTCTTCCAAAACTGTTGGAATCAATATTGTATGATTCTATTCATAGTCACTGTAAATCTTTTTTGGTTCATAATCAACATGGATTTATGCATCAAAAATCAACAGTTACTAATCTTGTTGAGTCAGTTTCAACAAAAAATATGGAAAAAGGTTCACAAAAAAGATGTTAACTTTACAGATTATAGTAGAGCTTTTGATGTTTTACCACATTCTATAATACTGTTAAAACTGAGTAAACTTGGTTTTCCAGATATTTTTGTGAAATGGGTTGATTCATATTTATCTGATAGAACCTATAGTGTTTTATTAGAAACATCACTTCTAACCTTTTTAACGCCAACTCCGGAGTTACACAAGGTAGTCACTTAGGTCCTCTTTTTTTTATAATCGGCTGGGTGGCACAGTGGTTAGAGTGCCAACCTTTCATGCGAAAGGCCCCGGGTTCGAATCCCAGTGAAAGTGAAAAAACTTTTATCTGGTTTTCAACTCGACTCAGCTACCATTCGCCTTTGGGTTCAAATTAATGGCTTAATTAATAATTATTAATTATATATCTTTAATAAAAAATACATAAATATAACAATATAAACAAATACAAAATGTAAACAAATAATTCAATTAAATAATATAACTCACTGATATAGAATACCATATAAATCTAATACAAAATATTACAATATAAACAAAAATAGAACTGCATTTATTGAAAATCTAAGACATTTCTACATGTTATAAGGCGTAGTACTATCTCATGTTTAAATTGTATGTGGAATTCATTTGATCAGTTCTAATATATGAATATATCTCCCCTGTTCCGACATGCACATATATAGTCAGGCTGTTTAGCCTATCACAGTGAACAGTTAGCACGTAGAGGTGCGGGCAAAAAAAAAAAAAAAAAAAAAATAATCTTGGCAAACGATGTTTCTTTAATTACTGTTAATAGCGAACTTCAAATATATGCGGATGACATGAGAATTTTTAAGAAAATTGAGTCTCTAAATGATGCTTTACTGTTACAAAATAATTTAGATAATTTTTTTAATTGGTGTAAAAACAATAATCTTCTTCTAAATGTAAATAAATGTGCATTTATGTGTTTCACACGTTGTCTTAATCCGATCTGTTTTAATTACTGTTTGAAAGGAATTAGTATTTCCAAAGCGAATTTTATTAAAGACTTAAGCGTTTACTTCGATGATAAGCTTAATTTTTAACTTCATTTCTGTTATATTATAAATAAAATTAATTCTATGCTTGGTTTTATAAAACGTTGGTCTAAAGAATTTAATGATCCATATGTTCTTAAATCTTTATATTCTTGTCTTGTTAGACCTAATTTGGAATATGCTAGAAAAGTTCGGTGACCATTTTACGAGGTACTTACTAATAGGAAACAGGCGGTGCAAAGAAATATTTAAGATTTACTTAGAGAAAACTTCAATAGTCAAACCCGCTGATCTTACAACCGTTTGAAAATAGGTTGCTTTTTATTCACTTAAAAACTTTAAAATTAAGACGAGAAGTTGCTGATGTTATTTTTTTACTGAAGTTGCAAAAGACAACATGTCTTCTCCTCAAAATTTTCAATAACATTAACATTAATTCAATTAATCGTTTTCGTAATACTAATTTATTTACGTTAAGTTTTCATAGAAAAAGTGATAACAATTATGAATCGATTCATAGGATGCTGATAATGGATAGTAAACACAAGAACAATATCGATTTCACACTTTTAAAACAAACAACAAAACTTAAAATCTTTTTTTTTTATATATATTTATTTTTTTTTACCAAAATTTAATTCATATATCTTAAAATTATAACTATTTTTTATTAGCTTAATTATTTTTTTTAAAGTTGTATAAGTTAACACACGAACTTCAATCAGTTTTATAACACCATACAAATAATACAATTTCATAATACAATTCTAAATGCATAACGTTTGTTATTAAAATATCACATTTCAGTTAAAGCTTTTTTTATATTTTTGTACAAGCTTTATTTAATTTTCCCGTGGGAACCAATGTAAAAACTCATTCCAATTGAAATTGTAACAATGCCTACTCGGCATTATTTTTAATATAAATATAACTGTAATTAATTAGTAAGAATAGAATAAAATAGTTTCTCAACAAATTAACTCGTTTTATTTATTTCTTGTGAATTAAGCCCTTTTCCTCGATATACCCAAGGTGAGGCTGCCTTGGGCACAAGAATAAAAAGTAAAGATAAACAAGTAAATTAACTGGCACCAAACGTGGGGCCTCGTGCGAAAAAAATTAAATACGCGGTAAAAGTGTGAATTAATAGATAAAATCCCGGTATAGGGAGATAAACAGGATCCAGTTAAATAATAAAAATCCCGGTAAAGGGAGATAACGACAACAAGATCCAGAGAAAGCACATCGAAGCGTTAGCGGGGAGTTATAACAGATCCTCATATAAGGAATACCAAATCATCCAGTAGTCCAATTCGTCGCTGTGGCCTCAAACGAATCCATGCAAATGTAAGTCAAGATTGATTTTTTATTTTTTTTTTTCTCTTGAATAATTTTGGGAACAATTTTTGAGTCGGCAAACTCATAATAAAAATCTGTTTTAAAAAACAAAAATTTTTTTCGGTAACTCGATAATAAAAAAAAGCTAAAAAAAAAAAAAACCGAAAAAAAAAAAAAACTAAACTGGGTTTAACTTATATTGTAACATTAAAATTAAATTTTTTCTCTTAAAAAAAAAAAAAAAACCTACAAATGATAGAAAATATTGACGAAGAAACCATCGATTTTTGGTGCCACTTCATTGAAATAAAAAGAAAGGAGTGGGAGTAAAAAAATTTAAAATTAAAAAAAAAAGAGTTTCGGATTTTAATTGAAAAACTAAAAATTAATAAAAAAAAATAATAATTAAAAATAAATATAAATTTATTGGAAAAAAATTTTGAAATTTCAAATTTTAAATTAAAATAACAAGTTTTTTTTTTAATAAAATTAAAACGAAACAAAATTATTCAAAATATTGTAAAAATTTTTATAGTAATTGTAATACCGAAATATATTGTAATTCCTAATTTGTAATCTTGCCATTACTATTTAAAAAAAAAAAAATTTCTATTACCTTTTCTATAATGTCTATTAATATAGAACAAGTCCAAGACCTCATATCGGCTGTTATAGAACAAACAAGAACAGAATTCTCGGCTTAGATTCAAAATTTGGCCACAAGTATTCAAAATTTACAACCTACGACGGCAATAACTTTCCACCCTGTCTCTATTATTCCCGGTACTCGCGAACTTCATACCAGTCTAGAATTGGTTAAATCACTACCCGAATTCCAAGGTGATCCAACGACTTATCCAGCGTGGAGAACCGCTGCAAAATTCGCAATCGACTACCATACCGCTGGTTCCGATACTTACTACATTGCTACAGGAATCTTGCGAAACAAGGTAACGGGATCTGCTAATGCGACTTTAGCAGCCTTTAATACCGTATTAAATTTCGACGCAATCCTTGCTCGGCTAGACCAAACGTACGCTGACAAGCGACCACTACATGTTTTAGAAAACGAACTAAGTATCTTAATACAAGGCAAATTAAATATAGCGGAATATTACGACACAGTAGACAAACAATTAACCCTATTAATTAATAAAAACATAATGTCAAACACCAGCAACCTAATCCTCACAAAAGCACTTAACTAGAGAGCTAGTGAAACAGCACTTAGGGTATTCATATCGGGTCTTCGTCGTCCATTATGCGACATACTTTTCTCAGCCAGACCTGCTGACCTTCCAACAGCCCTTATCATAGCACAAGAACTGGAGGAGTACGAAAGAGCCAAGGCATTTGCAGAATGGTCTTTGGTCTGGTATAAAAGACAAAAGACCATTCCAGACAAAAACACAACACCAACAAAATAACTTTAAGTTTGCAAATCAAACAAGTCCAATGGAAGTCGACCTGGGAAGCTCACAGTTCAGAAGAACCGAATATACAACCAATGCTTCACCACAACAAATTAGTCATAACCAACCCAACTTTAACAGTCCTATTAGTCCTATTAATTTCAAACGTCCGCGCGATACTTTTAACACTTCAAATAGATCTCCTATTCAAAAATTCCAAAAACTAAACAATATTGATACTGCTGAGCATGTGGAAACCGACAATGAATCAGTAGCTTCTTTTAATATCCAGTGTGAAAGTTTACGAGAAGATGACCCCTCTGACGAAGTTCATTTTTTAGAATAAACTCTCTCTTGCCATGCATCACTAAAACTAAGAACGGTCAAGAGCTACGCATTTTAATCGATACAGGAACTTCTAAAAATTATATTAAAAATCATTCATTTTTAAATGGTGGTCTACCAGTAGTTAAACCTTTTGGGGGTCAAATCCGTAAATGGAAGCAATCACATGTCAAAAAAATGTAAAATTAACATTTTGGGTCAAACCTCAACCTTTTTCATACTCCCAGCTCTTAAAACATTCGATGGCATAATCGGTTATGATTTTCTTAAAAATATCAACGCGAAAATCGACTTTGAAAAAGGAATACTTTTTCATAATACAGGAAAAGAAACACTCCGACATGTCTCCTCTGTAGCAAATTCAATAACAATAGATGATAATTCCGTTCCTGAAAATATCAAAAATCAATTTGAAAGTCTAATGAAAAAAAATATCAACACTTTCGCCGAAGCCAATCAAAGTCTGCCATATAATACGCAAATATATAAGGGCAACTATTAAAACGACAACTAATGACCCTATCTATACTAAAAGCTATCCATATCCCATTTTATCAACAAGGAAATAGAAACACTTCTTAAAAACGGAATAATTAGAGAATCAAATTCTCCCTATAACTCTCCAATTCATGTTGTAAGCAAAAATGTTACTGACGAAAATGGTAAACCTAAGCTACGAGTGGTAATTGACTTTAGCAAAATTAACGAAAAGACTATTCCCGACAGATATCCCATCTCCGATACTTTGGTAATTTTGGCCAATTTAGGGAAATCCAAATTCTTTACTACATTGGACTTGAAATCCGGTTTTCACTAGATTGTGCTATGCGAAAAAGACAGACAGAAAACTGCTTTCAGTGTAAATAATGGGAAGTACGAATTCTGTAGACTACCTTTTGGCTTGAAGAATGCACCTAGTATTTTTCAAAGAGCTATAGACGACGTCCTACGAGAATATATCGGAAAACTTTGCCACGTCTATATTGATGATATTATAATTTTCTCACCTGATGAGAGAACTTATTTACAAAATATAGAAAGTGTCGTAAGAAAACTTTATGAAGCTGGAATGCGCATTTCGGCTGAAAAATCCAAATTTTTTAAATCAGAAGTTGAATTTCTTGGATTTGTTGTATCTCAAAATGGAATCAAGACCTGTCCCAATAAGCTTAAAGGTATAGTTAACTATCAAACTCCTAGAAACTTAAGAGCTTTACGGTCTTTCCTTGGATTAGCGGGTTATTACCGAAGGTTCATACGAGATTACGCCATACGAGAACAAACCAGTCAAAAAATGTAAAAATAAAACTAGACCAAGATTCCTTATCAGCCTTTGAAAGAGTTAAAAAGATTTTAGCATCAGAAGATGTACTTCTTCTATATCCTGTTTATAAAAAACCCTTCGAACTCAGCACTGATGCATCCTCCGAAGCAGTAGGGGCAGTACTTTCACAAAACGGAAGACCATTAACCATAATATCACGGACCCTTTCTAAAGCTGAAGAAAATTACGCAACCAACGAACGAGAACTTCTCGCAATCGTTTGGGCGTTAAAGACATTACGTCATTACTTATATGGACAAACTAACATCCATATTTATACCGATCATCAACCGTTAAAATTTGCCATTTTGGACAAAAATTCAAATACAAAACTAAAAAGGTGGCGAGCATTCATAGAGGAATTTTCTCCCACATTTCATTATAAACCGGGAAAAGAATACAACATGGCCGATTCCCTTTCAAGACAATATGTCAACATCATGAGCCAAAGTGAAACTGACAGTACTATTCACAGTGAACTTTCAAGTACAAACATAATTAAAACAATTCAATATCCGGTTAACCAATTCAAATCTCAGTTAATTATCTCTGAATCCACAAATAATAATAAAACTACTAAAATCATATTCCAAAAATTTATCAGACATACCATTAATTTTAATAACACAGACTTCCTCTTAAGAACTTTAAAAACAGTATAAACACCCAAGTGACAAATGCAATATACTGTCACTTACAAACCCTAGCAAAAATTCAAAACATTCTATTATCCAATTTCCCCGGTATTAAATTTATCCATACTGAAAAATTTTTGATCGATTTAACAAACAAAAACGATCAAATCGAGACGATTACAACAGAGCATAATAGAGCTCATAGATCCCTACAAGAAAACATGAAACAAATCAATAACGACTACTATTTCCCCAAAATGAAAAAAGCATTAAAATCAATTTTAGTAAACTGCAAAATCTGTTCAGAGAATAAGTACCAACGGAGTCCTCCAAAACCAGAAATAGGTAGTACACCGATACCCAACTTACCTGGAGAAATTTTGCATATTGATATTCTGATCACAAATAAGCAAAACTTTCTTACGTGTATTGATAAACTATCAAAATTTGCTATTGTTAAACCTATAACCTCAAGGTCTACAATAGACATTAAAGAAGCCCTACTACAAATCTTACTTTTATTTAAGAATACTAAAATCATAGTTTCAGACAACGAAAGAGCTCTTTGTTCTAACAGTGCAAAAACTTTATTAAGAGAACACTTCGGCATAAAACAATTTTTCATACCAACATTACACAGCGAAAGCAATGGCCAGATTGAGAGGTTTCATTCGACTTTTCTCGAAAGCTGTCAAACTGTCAAGGTATAAAGACGCGCTTTTTTATTGCTCTTAACTTTTAATTTTTTTAAAAATTAAATTTTTTTTTATTTTATTGAAATTATTGTAAAAAATTACGACGAAATATTACTGGAAATTCCAAAGGGGTTCAGTGTAATGGAACTTGCCATAGATTTTTCCACAATAAATGTGCATCCGTGTCGAAGGAACTGTTTGAAGTTATTAAATCAGGAAGTGCAGCATGGAAGTGCTATGAGTGTCCCCCTACTGGTAATGATACTTTGGTAATTGAAGATAATGACGATGAAGTTAATGATAATGAAACCGAAGATATTAACTCATCTCAAACCAATGTTCCTGACAACTTACCAGAAATTGATATTAATGGCTGCTCTTTGCAAAGTCTAGCTTTGTACATGAAAGCTCTGGTCACTGTAGTGCTGGAGATTCAAAAATCTCAAAATTATTTCTCAGCACAAATGGATGCTACACAAAATCAACTAAAAGACTTTGTAAAGTATAATAAACAAGTGCTGGAAGAAAATAAAAAGCTGAAAGAGGAAATAAAGGTCATTGAGAATAGAACAATTCGACTGGAAAGCATCGTAAATAAATTGCAATCCCAATTAGATGAAAGTGAACAGCAAAAAAATTACAACAATATAGTACTTTCTGGTCTACCTTCAAATATCGAGGATCCAGTGGATACTGTACACACTATTTTTAAAAAAATCCAAGCTAGCATTCCTAAGGAGAACATCATAAAAGTATCCAGTTTAAAAAAGTTTTCCAAAAATAATAAAAATGAAGAAAATACTCTATACTTGATCAAGCTGAATTCTGATAAAGATAAAGATGAAATAATGGCGAAGAAATCCAGCTACAAAAATCTTTTTACAACGGATGTAGGACTGGAGAAACATGGAAACAAACAAATATTTTTTCGACATCATCTTACTTCGCTACAATCAAAATTATACTACGAGGCTAAGCAGCTTAAAATATCAGAAAAATTTATGTTCCTGTGGATCAAAAATAACAAAATCTTCTTGCGAAAAACTGACAACTCCAAGGTATTTAGAATTGAAAATTTTTATGATATTAGTTTTATTAAAACAAAACTCTGCAAATAACTACATTGTACTACATATAATAACCATTTCAAAACTTTCTGCATTTTTAAAAAAAAAAATTTATTTTATTTATATTATTATTTTGTGTTTAAAATTAACTATAAATTTACACTTTTTAATATTTTTTAACAATTTTGTAACAATTCTAACTTTTAACATAACCTATAACATTGCTTTTGAAAATTATTACATTCATATATTAAATTTAATTTCTTTTTCTCGTTTAATCTTGAACAATTTAATAAAATCAATAGCAAAAGTTAACTTAATCTATAACATTCCCTTACTAACATGGTACAATATAATTCATCAAATATTGATTTGTTTCTCTTTGGCATCTACTATATATTCAATAAATTTCACTATGAAATTGCATATATATTTCCTTATTGATTTATTAAAACAAAACTATGCAAATAATTACTTTGTATACAAAGCAATATTTTCAAAACTTTTTTTATTTTTTAAAACAAATTTATATTTTAATTATATAATTACAATATTTCGTTTTTCAAAATTAATTTACAATAGTACACTTTTTTTTTTAATATTCTTTATAATAACTCCAATCAATATAAATATTTTCATTCTTCGATTAAATTTACACTTTTTAATATTTTTTGGAACAATTCTATCTTTTTGCATAACCTATAACATTGCTTATGAAAATATGTACATTCATATATTAAATTTAATATTTTTTTCTCATTTTTTTATTAATTTATTAAAACAAAACAAAACAAATAATTACTATGTATACAAAGCAATACGTTCGAAACATTTTTTATTTTTTAAAACAAATTTATACTTTAATTCTTTAATTACAATATTTCTTTTTCTAAAATTAATTTGCAATAATACACTTTTATTAATATTCTTTATAATAATTCCATTCAATATGAATAGAATTAAAAATATTCTTCGATTAAATTCAATATTAATTTTATCTATATTATACAATTTAATAGTGATTGACATACTGATTTTAATCACTGATAAATTACATATTAAATTTTTTCTCACTTTATACATTTCACTTTGCTTCACATTATTTAATTATTTTAATAATTTAATTTACTTATTATTTTTATTTAAAAAATTTTTAATAACAATAATAATTTATAAAAACACGTTTCAAACAAATTTTGACAAATCAAGAACAAATGTCAAATATTATTTAAAAATAATATTAATTTTTACATACAATCTTGATCATATTGAACAGCTGACAATGTTTATCCAAATTATCCAAATTATCCAAATTGTTTTTTTTTATTATGCACCTAGATGAAACAGAGAACGTAGAAAACCATTTTAGAGTGGAACATTACTTACATTATGATTCAAATTCAATGAGCTTAAAATATCAAAATAACTTTAATATATTGTACTTAAACATACAAAGTTTAAGAAAAAAATTGTTTGAAGTAGAAACATTAATTAAAAGTTTTAAATGTGACTAGTATCGCCCTGTGCTCGAAATTCGAGCTATTTTTGCTTTTAAGTTAACATATAAAATTCGTTTTGTGTAAATTATATTAGACTATACATAATAAAAATTATGCCAACAGTGTTGTCAACAATTCTTGCGCTTGAAATTTGCTTAAAAAAAATTTATAATTTTTCTTAATTATTAAAACGTTGTTAAGTACCGATTTTTGAGTTTTATTTCTATAGCTTAAGTCCCTTTAAAGAGAGGATAAATTGGTACAGTTAAATTAAATTAAAATTCTAAATACATATAAATATTATTCTAATAAATACATATTTCTAAACATATACATATATTTATTGAAGTCAAGAACCCAATGCTGTCCTTCATATAGCGAACTGTATTTTTTTCTAAACATTTTAGTACGATATGAACTATGTTGTACGTATTCTGTATCCTAATTAAAAAACTCTATGAATACATAATATGTACAACAAAATATAACATATCATAATTCATATGTTTAGTAATTAGTATTATATTATATTGAAGCTGCCAGAAGTACAAATAATAGTCAAGTTGACCGAAGTCCTTTTTTAAATTTCAATCTTAAGATTTATAGCAAAAAAAAAAGTTTTTCAATAAATCAAAGAAAAAATTTTTCCTACCCTTTTTTCATTTTTAAATTTAATAGCTACATAGGTAAATTTTTACTACAAATGTATGCCTATTTAAAAATCTGAAAACATGCGAAAAATGATTCTGAATTGCTTAATTTACTTTATACATTTTTGTCTAATTTATTTATTTTATATTTCCTAAGTTTTTTATTGACAAAAATATATTTCTATACATGGTCATGAGCCATGACTCATAAGTTTCTTAAAACAAATAAATATTATTGCTTTTATTCCTTTAAGAGGAGTAAACTCTTTTCTACTCTCAACTATTGCCAGCTACTTCAGCCCTTGTAAGAGTATATGACAGAGTAGATAAATAATTTCCGGCAGATGGCTTTAATTAAAATTCTCTTGAATAGGTTATGTTAAATCATATTTTTTATTCGATAACCAATAAGCACTTACCCCCTTCCATATTAAAAAATATTCTTTATCTTTATATCAGCAATAAACCTTATTTTTTTCACTTTATTAATATTTAAATACTATTAAATATAATTAACTTCTCAAATGACAGGTGGTTTTAAAATGTCAAATATATATTTGATGATAATCTGACAATTATGTACTCCTGAAACAAAAATTAGCGTTCCATTTAGAAACTACGCCTATCTAATCTTCATGTACACTTTTTGATATATAACATTCGTTCGTTTTGTCAAAGTAAAACTAAAAATAGTTTTTTTAATTATAAAAAACATTATTCGATGTTGAAAGTGTGAAATAAACTTTTCAATTATTAGAATGAAATCTAAAACATACGACGTACAATTTTTATACGGCAGTACGTCAATACGTCTGTCTACATATCCATTATCGGTAAACCGATACGCGCGTACAATATTTAATTTTGAATGTTTTAATTTAGTACCTACAAAAAATATTTTTAATTTCATATTATAGGTATTTTGAATATAAGATATTTTTTAATAAAAATTATTGTAAAAAAATATTACTTTTTAAAACATAATATTAGAAATATAAGAAAAACCAATAATAATATTTTTATACATTTTGTCAATATTTGTAAATTTTAAAAGTTCGAGATACAGTACATTGCGTTACGCGTATTTTCGCTGCTCTAATGTAAATTTATGAACCTATTTATTTCTCAATTTTTTGACAGAAATTATACGCTGCGCGCTTTTATTTAGGTTAGGACCTAAAAAAGAAATAACTTTTTTTGAGAAAGATAATTTTTTTAGTTTTGCAAACATATTGTACCTACTGTAGGTATTTTTAATTTATTTGAATATTTGTATGTTTTAAACTAAATTATTTAAAAAAATGTTATTTTAAAATATTTTATTTTTAAAATTTAATCGCAGCAGCATAAGAAAAAACAATTACAATATGTATTTTTACACACTTTGTCAATTTTTAAATTTTAAAATTTAAAACGTCGCGTATGGTTTCATGTAAATTTTTTTACGTAACTAATTATTTCAAAATTTTTTGACAGAAACTGGATGCCGTGCATGCTGATTTTGGCTAATCCATAAGAAACAAATCATTTTTCTTAAGAAATATTATTTTTTTTTTTTAAGTTTCTGCATATTTTAGAATTCGGTTTTTAATTTTACAAAAAACTTAACAAAAAGCAACCACAATTTTACAATTTACAAAAAATTTTTTTTTTAGTACCTACTGTATTATAATAAATTGCAAACAAAAACAAAATACAGTACTTTTCGGTTATAACGACCATTATGGGACTGAAAATATTCGTCGTAATAAACGAATGTCGTTTTAAAAGAATGCTGTGAATTTTGAAAAATTAGTACAAGACTTGAACATTGTAGAATGTGCTGATTCTAGAATGGGCACTTCGAACTCATTTGCTAACATTTTATTTGATGTGACAGCCTCAAGCCTATGTATAGTGCTTTTTCTTCTATTGATATTTTTTTTGTATTTGTGATGCGTTATTATGATTGTTTTTATATTCAAAACTAAATAAAAAACACTTAATTAATCGCCAAGCAACATTATTAGATATAATAAGTTTAAATAAAAGAAATATCAATGTAATAAAAAACTTACATTTTTAGGTAAAATTTAATTCTTTATCAAAAAGTGTAAAGTTTATTATAATTAAAATTGAACCGAGTTCGTTATAAATGAAAACTACTGTATAAACCAAATGTATTGCTTTCATTTCGAACAGCTCTCATTTAAATTCATGTACCTATTTATTTGTAAATTTTTTGACAGAAATTATACGTCAACTTTTATTTCAGTTGAAGATTATTTTTTAGTTTTTTTTGCAAACATATTATATTTTCAATTATTTGGAATGTATGTTTTTTAAAAAAAAAATATTATTTTAAAATATTTTATTTTGAAAACTTAATCGTAGCAACATCAGAAAAAACAATTATTACAATATTTTTATACGCTTTGTCAAATTTTAAAATTTTAAATTCCGAAGTACAGTACATAACATACCTACTTATTTTTTTAAAAATTTTTTGGCAGAAACTGCACGCCGTATGCATTTATTCTGGTTAATTCCTAAAGAACACATAATTTTTCCTAAGAAATGTAATTTTTTTGTTTCTGCAAACATATAGCAAAAAAAAAAATACAGTAAAGCTCGCTTATAACGACCATGAAGAGACAGAAAATATTCGTCGTAATAAAAAAATGTCGTTTTAAAAGAATGCTGTGAATTTTGAAAAATTAGTATAAGAATTGAATATTGTAGATTGTGCTAATTCTAGAATGGGCAATTTGAACTCATTTGCTAGATTTTTATTTGATGTGTCAGCCTCACCTCTATGTTTATAGATGTATATATGCTTTTTCTTGTAATGAAATTTTTTTTGTATTTTTGATGCGTTATTATGATTTTTTATTATATTCAAAAATACATATAAAAATACTAAAATAATCACCGAGCAACATTATTAGATATAATAAGTTTAAATAAAAGAAATATAAATGTAATAAACAACTTACATTTTTAGGTAAAATTTAATTCATTGGCAAAAAGTGTTACGTTTATTGTAATTAAAATTGAACCGAGTTCGTTATAAATGAAAAGTACTGTATAAACCAAATGTATTACTTTCATTTCGAACTCATTTTTTTCGTTCACTTTTTATGATAAAGAAAAAACAAAAACAAAAAAAAAATTTTAAAAAAATTTAAATCTCCTTGTTCATTGAATATTGAACTAAACAAAAAAAAAAGAAAGATATACATAAGTCGGCGCCTATAATATTTTGATTTAGATTTAGCTGCGAGTTAAAACCGAAAATGAATTACTTTTACACAGAAAGTCGGCGCATAATATTAGAGTCATAAGCCTCAACTTTTAAAAGCGTGACCGTTAAATTCAAATTTACGTTAAATTAAAGACGGATTTTCACCTGAAAAAACGCAATATTCTAAAAAAAAATATCATTGTCCTATGAAAACAAAAAAAACCTTTATTTTGGTTTTTGTTTCATTAAAATTGGTCAAATAGTTTGCTCTAAAAAAGGATGTTTATATTTGTATGGGAAAAAATAAGCCGATTAAATATTATGATGTAGATATAATTGTTTTAACTGAGATATGGCTTCTTTCTTCTGAAAATATTTTTTTTAATCTACCAGGGTATGATTCGTATTTCATTAATCGAGACAAACCTTACGGTGGAATTGCCATCTACATAAGAAATCACTTTGCTAGTAATATTATTATTAGTGAGGAATTTGAAGTTAGCCAAATATTGGGAATTAAGCTAACGAAGGAAAATTTTAATATTATTGGCATATATAGATCACACGAGACAAACCCGATGAACTTTATTAATAGATTTGATGAGCTAACTTCAAACCTTAAAATAACTATAATAGTAGGTGATTGTAATCTAGACTTATTAAATGTTAACAATTCTGAAATAATATCGTATAAAAATATGTTGCTAAGTAATGGTTTTTTGATTTGCAATAAGATATCCAAAAAATTTGCAACTAGATTTGGATCACAATCAAAAACAATAATTGATCATTTTGTAACTGACATGGTAGAGAGGGAATATCATATACATGTTCTAGACTGTTCTTTGTCTGATCATCAAATGCTTTTTATCAGTACTGATCGGAAGTGCAAAAAAAGTAATAACGTAAAATATAAAACAATTTTAAACTACGCCAACATTGCTATTAATGATTTCTGGCTAAATATTGAATCTTATAGTGAAGCTGATGAAATCATTGATAATCTTACTTCTTTAATGAATAATAATGCTGAACGTATTGAAATAAAAAATACTAAAATAAAAAAGGCATGGATGACTGAAGAGATTCTCAGAGTAATGAAAATCAGAGACTCATTTAACAGGAAATACAGGAAAAAATATGTGGGTAATGAACGCATTATTAACTTATATTTTAAATATAGAGATAGGGTTCAAAAATTAATCACTGAGAAAAAAAAAAATACTGCTCTGACAGAATATCTTTGCACCCCAGTGATACGAAAAGACTGTGGAATTTATATAAAGAGATCATGTTTAACACTGATTCCATTGAGCAAAAAAATTCAATTAAAATAATATGTCAGAATGATAAAGCAATAGAAAATGAAAAAGAAATCTCGGAATGTTTTAATAATTTCTTTGTAAATGTAACAAAAGAAATTAACGTACCTAATACTACCCTTGATCATGTTTATATGAATCAATTCAGACGTAGTATCTTCTCTAATTTTCAATTAACTGAAACAAATTCTGAAGAGGTCTGCACAGCTATCAGCACATTAAATGCGGCAGCAGCTACTGGAATTGATAATATTTCTACGAAATTTATCAAACGCTTTGCAGATCGATTGGTTCCAACTTTCGTTAAATTAATTAATAAAAAACAAGCTTGCTATACTGTAGACAATATATTAGTTTAGCAAACATAAGTAAATTTGAACTATATGTCTTATCGTTTAAGATTATTAATAATGAAATTAAGCATAATTTTATTCTAAACAGAATGATCGATATTCACAACCGCAATACTCGTAACAAAGCAAATTACTACCTTACATTATTCCGTACTAATAACGAAACAAATAATGTCGTATATAATTGTCTAAAAGCGTATAATGAGCTGCCACAAAATTTTAAACGGATTGAAAATCTACCTAAGTTTAAATCAATGATTAGAACATTTGTGTTGCAAAGTTAGCATCTTGGATTGAATGTGTTTTGTTGTTAGGGAGAATTAAATGAATTTAATTCAATAACTTGATGAATTGTTTATTATATTAATTACTTATGTTAAATACTTAAAACTACTTTAATTTTATAACTTTTGTTATAGGGAATGTTATTGGTTATTTTTTTCTTTTTTGTTATGTTTTTGTTTCTTTTTGTTTTATTTTTATTAAATATAAGAAAAAAAAAAAAAAAAAAAAAAATTAATATACTCTTTATACTTTTGATTTTAATTTTGTGCAGGAACTCGTTAAAAAGATTCCTAATTTTGAATTTAAGGACCATACAGCCCAGGCCACGGTCCAAGTAGCTAATTTAATGTTTATATTATTTATTTAAATTTTAATTAATTTACTGTAATTTTGAATACTTATAATAAAGAAAAAAAAAAAAAAAAAAAAATTGCCCGCTGTATTAAAGAACAGCATAACATTACCGAAACCATAGACTTAATTCTCTTATCCACATATAAATACAATAATTCCATCCACTCTGTCATAAAAGAAAAACCTATCGATATACTTCATCAACATTCCACAGTACAAATAGAACAACTAAAAACTAAAATTATAAATTCCCAAGAAAAGACTTTAAATAGACTTAATCGTAATAATAATATGAAAACTTATAACGCAATCGACAAGGTCTTTCTACGGACGAACAAACGTTTAGGAAACAAATTCACAAAGATTTTTATAGAAAAAACAATAGAAAAAGATTTAGGCACAGCAGTTTTAATTGATGGGAAAAAGATTCATAAAAGCAACCTTCGCTAACTTTTTCAGATTACTTTTCTTTTTGATTCGGCTCACCGCAGCCAGGATACTAGACTACACGTCAGCTCACTTTATCGCTATAACACAGGGAGAAGTAGTGATATACGACGACTATGAACACCTACTCACAAAAAATAATATGCTAATTGAAAATAATAATCGACAGATAAAAATAAATTCCGTTTTACAAAACAGAATAAACGAAATTACTACAAACATTAATACACTACGACAATACAACGAGAACAATATCGAACGCTCTAAAAGTAAAAAAGAACTCCTTTCACAATTTCTTATCAACCGAAATAATCACGTAATTAATCATTTAAACGCTATTTCCTTATCAATAGTACTGGCAAGAAGTGATATTATAAATCCACTTCTTTTAGATGATATTGAAATGAAAATCAATCTTGACAATATTCCAATAAGCATTAACAGCTTATTTTCTGTAAGCAAAATAAAAATATTGCAAAATAAGAACTTGATCCACTATATTTTAAAAATACCACGGCTAACCAAACTTTATAATTTCATGATAATGTACCCGGTGATTCGAAATGGAACTGTCATCAAACTGGAAACAAATAAAGCGGCAAACTGCGGAAATTACTCACAACCACTTACAGAATGAAAAAATACGACTTCAAAAACCTTATGTCAGCCAAGTTATTCAAAATGCGTCACACAATTGAACCACAATAAAGCTTTTTGCTCAACAGAAACTTCACAACACATACCATCTATTCAACATATCAAAGATGGTATGATACTTCTCAATAACGTATCTCAAACTAAAATTGTCGACGATCATCAAGTAATAATAAAAGGAACATTTTTACTGGAATTTAAGAACTCAATTCAAGTTAACGAAACAACATATAGGAACAATCAAGCAAAAATATCCAGCACTTTTATAGAAACACATCCACCTAAAATACTTACAATATCACAGGTGAGGCATGAAACTAAACTATCTCTACCATATTTGCAGAAAATTAACATCGACAACACAAACCATATAAACCTGTTGTATGATGAACCAGCAAATCAGAGTATTTCTAAATGGGTTGTTTCTAAATTGTTTATCTTCTTTACCGTCACTATTTTTATCTTGAAAATAGCCGCCAAAGTAAAATCCAGAAAACTGAAACTATCAGCCAAACACATAAAGGACTTGATCGAACACGTTAAACAATCAAACCAAACGAGGTAGTTCAAACTTAACAAGGGGAGGAGTTAACACACGAACTTCAATCAATTTTATAACACCATTCAAATAATACAATTTCATAATACAATACTAAAAATATCACATTTCAGTTAAAGCTTTTTTTATATTTTTGTACAAACTTTATTTAATTTTCCCGTGGGAACCAATGTAAAAACTCATTCTAATTGAAATTGTAATAATTTCAACTCGGCATTAATTTTAATATAAATATAACTGTAATTAATTAGTAAGAATAGAATAAAATAGTTTCTCAACAAATTAACTCGTTTTATTTACTTCTTGTGAATTAAGCCTTTTTCCTCGATATACCCAAGGTGAGGCTGCCTTCGGCACAAGAATAAATAGTAAAGATAAACAAGTAAATTAACTTATATAACTAATTGTTAAAATTTTGTAAAGTTTCAGTTAAACTAGGTAATAAATAATAAATAAATAAATTCCTTTTTGATTTGTATCCGCAAGGATTTACGCATTTAAAATAGCGTTTTTATAATAAATTTTGTACCCATAATAATTTGCAAATAGGACAAATCATTAATTATGGAAAGCAAAAATTTCTTCCTTATGCTCAAAAAAAGAAGTAATTGCACTTTTAGCGAGACGATTTTTTTTTTGGTGATAAATCTTAATGTCTACTATTTTATTTTATTTTTTTAAGGCAGTTTTTGGAAAAATGTTTAAAGCAAAAAGTGTAACTGCTGGAAAAAAGTTATAATTTGAATTATCTGGAATGGATTTTAGCCGCGAAAATATCAAAATATTTGTCAAAAACTTAAGTCAAAATATTGGCAGTTTATCCCATTTTGAATAATAATAAAAAAATACATCCAAAAAATCAATGCGAATCACAAATCTTACTTAATGAATAGAAAGAAATTAAATAAAAAATATTTGAAATTTGGAATAATAAAAAAAAAGAGAGAATCAAAAGATTGCCTTACACAACAAATATATAACATATTGGCTCTATTGGCTCATAATATAACTAGCAGTTATATGGTTATTTCTATTAGTAAGTTACAACATAATTACTATGTTGTAGAAAAGGATAGGATCCCAAAATTTTTTAATATTACATTGAGGTATTCGATATTGAGCAAGAGAGAATGCTAAAGAAAAATTTATAACACAAATTAAGAATTTGTTAAATAATTCATTCTTTTCTAATGATATCAGGCACTATTATGTACCACAGAATCAGCCACTCTTATAAGATATAGTTTTTAGTAGTATTGCTAATTATTATGTATTTTTATTCAAATCAATTAATTTATTAAAATATTTAATAAATTTTTTTTTATCATATGTATTTTACCTAACGCTGCTTATTAATGTAAGATATTAGATTTGCAAATGCTTATAATGTTTCTTATTCTATGTTTGGTTTACAAAATATCCTTGTAAAACCTAAATATTACGTTAGAGAAGTGCCACATTCGATTACCTGGTTTCTTCGAAAGCTTATGAAAGTAAATAACTTTAAAATCTTATATATTACAATAATGCATACTACAATTTACATGTTGGTAAAAAGTAGTTGGTAAAAAATTAAACTAGTTGGTAAAAAAACTAAATTTAAGGAAGATTTTCTCTAAGCTCAAATTTAATATGAACATATTTTTAAATTATTTGCATGTATCAAATTTTTAAAAAAATTTTTGTGCGTATATATGCAATCTTTCAAATCTCATGTTGGAAATTATTAACACAATAAATAGTTTATTTAAAATCAAAGTAGAAGCTGTTTCGTCCTTGGTTTATTTTTTTGGACTCCTCAGTGAGACCAGACTGAACATTTAATGCAGATAACTTCTAAAAATTCTTTTAACTGATAAAACCCTTCATATAAATTTATAGAAATTATCTGCGAGGTGAAAGAAAACATGTTAAAAAATACACAAATAAAGTACAGTAAGTACAGTATATCGATAACATCATCTGGTTTAAGATATCAGTTATTTAAAAAAAAAATTTTTAAAATAAAACTTTTTTTTATTACGCAGTTTTATTAGGCAGACAGAGTGAAGCTTAAGAGGCACATTTTTACGAAATTTTATGAAAATCTGTTAAAAATAGAAAACTGGAATAAAACGAGGAAGATTATAGTTGCCCTTGTCAACTTTTAGATATCCGTGCATACCCACTATGATGTATACAATTAAATAAACCGTTATTTATTTCCCTTAAGCTATTATATATATTACAAAAAAAATTTAAAAAAGTAAAATAGTTAAAAAAAATTTCAGTCATCATTCCATAATTTTTGCTTAGAAAAAAAAAAAAACAATAAAAAATAAAATAAATAAAAAAAAAGCAAAAATTAAAAAAAAAACAAAAATTAAAAAAAAAATTTAATTCATTACCCATAATTTTTTCTTAAAAAAAAAAAAAAAAAAAAAAAAAAAATTCACCCACCCTAAAAGTTGGTCCGAGTGATGTCCAACTTTGTCAAGTAACTTGCCCTATTACTTTACCTGCCCAATTTTAACTTTAACCTCGTAGCTTCATTATATTTATAGTTATTAAATGGAAAACTTTATATGGCAGCTGCCCGAAAATGGGGCCGTAAAATTTTGAAACTTCATATAAGTGCACGATTCATTATATAACTTACAGTGTGTAATTTTCATCCTCGTAATATAATTAGTTTTGAAGAAATTCATATTGGTTCAAGAAAGTTGTATGGCAGCCCCCGAAAATGGGGCCCTAACGTTTTGAAACTTCACATAAGTGCTCGATTCATTTTATAACTAACCGTGTGTAATTTTCATCTTCGTAGTATAATTAATGTTGAAGAAATTCATATTGGTGCAAAGAAGTTGTATGACAGCCCCCCGAGAATGGGGTCCTAACATTTTGAAACTTCATATAAGTGCCGGAGTCATTATAAAACTAACCGTGTGTAATTTTCATCCTCGTAGTATAATTAGTTTTGAAGAAATTCATATTGGTGCAAAAAAGTTGTATGGCAGCTCCCCGAAGCCTTGGTCCGATTTTAACCAAAAACAATAGAGAACCTAGAAATTGTCTAAAACTGACTTTGTGTGAATTTCAAAACTCTAGCTCTTTTAGTTTTTGAGTTATCGTGCTGACACACGGACGGACGTACGGAAGGACAGACACACATAGCTGGATCGATTTACTTTTCGATGCTGATCCGATACGTACCCTTGATCCGATACGCACTATATCTAGCTCGTCTAGATCGATGCGTTACAAACGGAGGAGCAATTTTAATATACCCGATGTCATATATGTACGCACGGGTGGGTATAATGAGCGAAGCTTAAAATGAAATCTTCATTTTCACATTTATTTCCAAAAAAAAAATTGTGTTTCAACTATAATATTATATCCAAACGAAAAAAAATGTTCATAAAGAAATTAGATCTACAAATGTAATCTAAAAATAGTACTTTTCGGTAGAGTGATTTAAAAATTTTTAAACTGTTTTCTCTTCGTTTTTCGTTTGCATTTTGAAAAAATAACTTTTCTTGCAAACGCTAGGTATTGAAAGTCTCTTTAATAATTTTAAACTATTATTAGAATGGAAACTTAACAAAAAGAAAAATTTTTTATGGTACTCGTATGTGCACTTACAATATAAATTTTTAAGTTTAGAATTATACATAAATCATCATACATAATCATCTTCCCAGAATTATAAATTTTTTTCTGCTTCTTTCGTTGTATATTGCAAATTTTGATAAAAGCTACTGTAATAAGATGGCTTGTAATTTGAAAGTTGAAACAAATCTTCATACTTTTGTTTTGGAATTTCTAAGGCCTCTGGATATAAATTTGGGGGGTCTTCAGTATGTAATTCTACATTTTTACGTTTCTTACGTCCAGTTTTATTATTTTAATTGAAAAGGGTTATTGAAGAAAATATTTCACATTCAAATGAGTAATTATAAAATAATAATTTATTAGGATAGTTTCTATTCGTTTTTATTATTTTTATGTTACTCCAACTTATTTTAAGATTTTCGTCGTTTTTGTTTAAGTTTACAAAAATTGAAAACAAAAATAAAACAGATAATTAACTTTCTGAGCCAATTGTGAATAATGTCTACAATGTGAATGATCTGCAATATCAGTAAAATCCTTGTTTTCTTATATTTTATCCTTTATTAAATCCATTTTTTCAAATTCGAGCTTTTTCCTTGCAAACATTTCTGTATTTAGAATATTTTATTTATATTTTAATTTTTCCACTTACAATGTAAACATTTACCTTTTTAGCACATTTTCAAAAAATTTTGTAAAAATGTGCCTATATAGCTTCACTCTGTCCGTCCGTCCGTCCCTTTTTACCTACGGCTGACAAAAAAATATCAGAAATGGGTAGGTATTGCAATTAAAATAATTTAATGTTAAAAATTTTTTTTGTAGCCCCCCCCCGTTACGGAACTACAGTCCAACAAAGTCGAAAAAAGCCCTATATTTAAACAGTTATAATTAGAGTTCTATAAGGTATATTTCCAACCTGAAAACGGTAACAGACAGCAGTTTTCATAAGCTTTACATTTTTTTATAGGGTAACCATACGGTAATAAAACTTACCATTATTCAAAACTAAGTTTTACAAAATTTTTGGTCCTTCTTAACTTCGGAACGGCTAAATCTAGAAACTTGAAATTTTGGAAGTTAGATCCTTAGAAATAAGTACGAGTCAGTTAACAAAATTTTTTGTCACGCCCCCTTTTTAGGAGCTGTAACGGGTCAAAAATTGAAATATTGCTAAAAATTTAGCTTTTAAACACCTATAACTTGAATACCTGTCAAAATTTTTTTTTATTTGTATACAAAATTGAAAGCTACAAAACGAAAGTTTCAATAAGTGTCAAAGGTTTTTCTTGATTTTGACTTTGTCCGTCCGTCCGTCCGTATGTTTACAAAAACTTTTACACCGTTTGAAATAGAGTAAAGAAATTTTAACCGCGGATAGATATTACAAAAAAATTAATTTCGTAGAAGAATTTTTTTCTGTAGCCCCAGCCGTTACGGAGCTACAGCTCCCCAAAGTTGGAAAAATCCCTATTTTTAAATTATTATAAAAAGAGTTTTGTTAAGTGTATTTTCAATCTGAGAACGGCAAAATATAGCTGGTTTTATAGACTTCACAAAAATATAAAGCTAAAATTTATAAGGTTACCATACGGTACTAAAATTTACCATTAAGCTAAACTCAACTTTTGCAAAATTTTTGGCCCCATATATCTTATAAACGGTTCAACGTAGGGTCTTGAAATTTTGGGAGAAGTTAGGTCCTCCAAAATTAGTTAACAAAATTTCGGTTAACAAAATTTTTTTGTAACGCACCCTGTTGAGGAGCTATAAGGGCTCGAAAATTGAAACTTTGCTATTTTCAACCACCTGTAACTTTAACACCTGTTCAAATTTTTTTTTACAAATATGCAAAATTTACAGCTGCAACATTATACTTCAACATACGTTAAAGATTTTTCTTAAATTTGAAAGGGTCTCTTTAAATTGAAGAAATTGTTTCATAGTCTTAACCATTTTTGGTTAGATTAACCATTTGGGTAAAATTCCAAAATTTGTTGTAGTTCAAAATTGATTTCCTAGAACCGGAAAAAAATGGAAGGGTGAAGACAGGAGGGGGGTGAGCAGATCCATCATAAGTTTACTAAGCTAAAATTTGGGAACCTTCCTCATTGAAGGGCTATAAGGTCTTCAAAATTAAAACTTTTATGTTCTTATAAAACAGTAACTTATTCACCAGTGTAAGTTTTTCCAAAATTAAACGTTAACAATGAAGCTCCAACATTATATTTTGCACTTATTAACAGGTTTTCTTGAGAGCATTGGGGTTATATTCTAAGTATTTCACCATTAGTCATATAATTAATTATTAATGAAATAACAAAATTATAATATTATCATAATATATATTTTTATAAAAATAAATGATAAAATACTCAGTAAGAAACCGTATATAATTTTGAAAATGTGCTTTTTAAAAACCCTTGGTTTTTTTCCCTCACTTGTTTTTCTTAATAACTTCATTAACCATTAGTATTCTGTGATATATCACTTAAAATTTTTTATAATCTATTCAAAAACGATTTGACCGATTGACTTGAAATTTTGCACAAATGCTCCTCTCAGCAACCGGAATTTGTTGTATAAATTTCGTTGGAATAAATTAAGCCATTTCGGCCTGGCGGGCTTCCAAAAAATTTTGTGTTTCCGATTCTGATGTGTCCAATTTTACAGGGTGATTTTGCAGTCAAAAAGAGAGGCTGCAAAAACGTTTTAATTAAGTTCAATTAACCCGTTTTCCACGACGACGCCATGAATTTTTCTATAAATTTAATTTGCTTAAACGATTAAAAGAATTTTATTGAAAATTTCGTTCCAGCATTTTAATTATAAAAACCCACTAAGTTAATTTGGTTTTGATCTGTTTACGCGTTTTGCAAAAAGATTCAATAAAATTTTCAAATGTATTAACGCAAGTTAATCTTTATTCCAAAAGCTCACTTAATTAATAAGACTAATTTTTTTGCTCTTCTTAAATAGTCTCAAATAGTTCAAAAGCTAAATGAGAAAATATTAATAATAATAAAAATAAAGCTAATAAAGAATCCAAATAATAATGTCTTCAAATTTAAATAACATAACATTTTCTTTCTCTTCATTTTTTTTGTAAGTCTTTGTTTTTTATCTACTTTGCATTTGTTGTTTTTTAAAAATAAATTTCAGTGTAAAATTGCAGTTTTCTTCAATAAAATCTAAAAATCAAAAAATAATATCGTATATATTATGCTTAAATATATAGTATTTTAAAACAGTTTTTCCAAAAAAGAAGCCTACATTTCTCTCATAAAATCATAAGACAACGAGGAAGAGCGTAGTAGAACTTTCAGGTAAATACAAAACAAAATATAAGTTGAAAAGCAGATTTTTAAAACTTTTCTAAACCATCGACTATATTTTATTCAAACGTTGGTAATTCAAGAAAACTATTGACATACTAGTTGTTGACCCATCACAGAATGACGGAAGGTCAATTAAATGAAAACTTTTTCTAATTAAGAACTATTTATTTCATTATATACCTACATATACATATATTGTTTATTAATACCATATTCTTAAATAAAATCTTAAATGTTACAATTTGTATTACGCAGATTATGCTTCGATTCTAGTAATATATACACAAAAAAAAAAATGACTCATATAATTTCTTGTTGTATTCTCAAAACTTAAAGATGAATATGTTATAAAAATCTACGTTTTGTTTTTTTTTTAATTGAATAAAATGTTAGGGTTGTTAGTTCAAACCCCTTCTTGGTGGAATTTTTTTTTAATTTCACTTAATATATTTTATTTAAGTGCGTTCTTGCTAAAATTTTTAATTTTTAAAATTAAATTCGATAAATTTGTTTGTTAATAAAAGATTTTTAATTTTTAATGTTGTTATAGGATTATTTTGTTTCAATAATGATCTATTTCTCTATCTATTAATTTGTTGTATACATATTTTTAAAAAGGGTTGCTATACATGGGTTTATTGTTTCACAACTATTTATTAGATTCACATCGAAATAATTTCTTGTGTTCCACAGGGTTAATTTGGTTTTGACCTGTTTACGCGACTTTAAAAAACGATTTTTGTTTATGTTAAAAAAAAAGATTAAGTAAAAAATATTAATTTGAAAAACAGTTATTAATTTTACAAATCAAACACTTTTATTATATTTTCTATTCACAAATACAATGTTTTGATCTGATTGATCTGGCTGATTTTACATGACTGTATTTTATATTATATTCATATAATTAATTAAGGTATATTGCTTAAAGTAGCATTTTGTCAATTAAGCATTATTTTATTAAAAGCTTGTAATTGCAGTATTTCCATTATGAAATATTCATATATAAAACGAGGAAGAGTGTAGTAGAGTAGACTGTGTCAACTCTGGGATACCCGTATGATCGCAACATATACATTATATCATCTGATTAATTACTTTTGGCAAAATTTAAAACATACAGCTTTATTAATTAGTGTAGTGTAATATAAAAAAAGCTCATATAAAAAAAGGGGTTGTATGGCAGCTACTCGAACCCTCAGCAGTAGAGCAACCAAATTTTGCTGTAACTTTGGCCATTACACTAAACTATTTTTGGCAAAATTTCAGAAACCCAGCTTCATTAGGTGTAGTGTAATGCTCATATAAAAGAAGGAGTTGAATGGCAGCTACTCGAACCCTCTGCAGTAGACCAATCCAATTTTGCAGAAACTTTAGCCATTACATTGAACTATTTTTGGCAAAATTTCAGACACCCAGCTTCAATAGGTATAGAGTAATGCTCATATAAAATAAGAAGTTGTATGGCAGATACTCGAACCCTCTGCTACAGACCAACCCAATTTTGCAAAAACTTTGGCCATAAAACTAAACTACTTTTGGCAAAATTTCAGATACGTAGCTGTAATAGGTTCTGAGTAATACTCATATAAAAAAGGAAGTTGTATGGCAGCTACCCGAACCCATGGACCAAAATGGCTGGATTTAAATAGCGATGACGGCTATTGCAAAAAAACGAATTTCCGAAAATTTCAAGACCCTAGCTCCTTTAGTTTTTGAGTTATCGTGCGGACGGACGGACAGACGGACGGACAGACGGACGGACATACATAGCTAAATCGATTTATTTTTCGATTCTGATCCGATCCATACACTTGAGTCTATATCTACCCCCCCTCCTTCTCTGTGTCACAAACGTCATGGCAAATTTATTATACCCTTTGACTATATAGTCATACGGGTATAAAAATTTTATTTGATGGGAACATTAATGTTTCCCACATTTTGAATAACAGGAAATGCTGAGTTATCGTCTACAGCATTTATTTTGGAATGTAACTAAAAATTTTTCTTTGAATTTTGTTTTTAGTGTAAAAAATTATAAAAATTATTACAATAGTTAAACCATATGAAATATTTTTATGGTAATACAATTTTTCAATACTTTTTACATTATTTAAGTTTTCAATTACAATTTGAAAATGTTAACTTATTTTTAAAATTATTAAAATCTTGATTTGAAGCATAGTAAAATCTTTGATTTAAATTATCTTTAGTATTTGAAAAATAGTGATCTAAAATTTTAATACTACAATTATTGAAATGAATTAATACATTATCTATTGGAGTTAAATTTCGTTTATCGCAAGTTTGATTTAAATATATTTTATTTGCGTTTTTAATTAAAATAGTTTCTTCATCTATTTCATTTATTAATGAATTAATGAAGTTAATTTGTTGATGAAGTTAATTTATTAATGAAGTTAATTTGTTGTTTTTAATTTCAATTATTTTTATACATAATATGTTAACTTATACTTAGTTCATTTAAAGTTTTTAACTTTTCATATTTATATACTTGATTATTATATTCCAAAACAATTTCCTTTTCATAATTAATTTCTCTTTTATAATTATTAGGAATTGGAAAAATTGATATTAGTTGAATGGTTTTAATTTTCTTTGGTATTTTAATTGCTATTAATAATGAATTTTCTTGAAAACAAGGTAATCCTAAATTTATATACTGTAACTTGTAAAAATCTATATCGCATTTTTCTATTTCTTGTATTGTTAAAATATTTGGATGAACTTTACCGTGTTTAATGGAAGCTAAATTATCCTGAATAGCTTCTATTTTTTCTTTTATAAGTTGAATTTTAAATAATAAATCTAAATATATATTTTGTTTAATTATAGGCGTTTCAATTTTATTAATTTGGTTTAAAATTATTTCCCTATCATTTTCCATTATTGTTTAATTGTATTATAGAATTGATTGTTAATTTTTACTTATTTATTATATAGTGATATAATTTGGTCGTTATTGGAATTAATGTTTTGTAAATATCTTTCAATGTTTTGACGGTCTTGTTCGTCCATAGTACTGAATAACCATTTGGATGCTGTGCCAATAGATTAGTATTTTAATAATTAGTCAACGTCTATTTCTTTTAGCTGGTATTATAGTTTTTACTTTGTTTTTTAGATCGGCGATTTCATTTTGTACAATAGTCTTTTGGTTGTCGTCTAGTATTGCAGTTTAAATTGATGTGTTATGTAGTAACGTTAATATTTCCATTGGATGAATAATGTGAATGACGATGTCAGTTTGATTTATTATTTCAGTTTTATCTAAGTTATTTTAATAAATCCTGTATTTGATTGTATGTTATTAACTTCTAGAAAGTTTGATTTAACCTCAGTAATTGCTACTGTTATTATCATTATTATCATTAACACTTGGTATATCTGTAAATTTCAATGGTCTCTTAATATTAGATGTATGTATGATAATTGGTTGTAGTTTTTGAAATTTTGGTTGTTCTTTATGTCGAACTGCTTTATAATTTTTCACAGAACCGGTCCATCGGCTCTCAACATAATCTTCTCTTTTTGCATTTAATTTTTCTATTTTTTTTGTTTTATTTCTTTCTAAAATTTCTTTAACTTTAATGGGTTGTATTTTATGATTATGTGCGTTTAATGGGGTATTTTTAATACTAAAATGGTATCTATTGTTACATATTCGGACAGACGGAGGGGTATCATAATGTCAAGTTCCATAATGTCAATTGACATTATGAGCTATTTAAAAAGCCCATAATGTCAATTGACATTATGAGTATTTTGAAAAGCTCATAAAGTCCATTGACATTGTCTACATTTTAAAATTGACATTATGAGTTTTTCAACATGTTCATAATGTCAATTAATTAATATATAATTATATATTGATTAATAATTGAGTATGTTTTTAAGAACCTGAAAAAAACGTATAAATGCTGTTTTTAAGCTTAATCCATAGAATAAAAACCAACTTTTTTCAAATATTTTTATTTTTCATTCGTCAACAAATTAAATAAAACAGTTTCCTTACAAATTAAAAAGAAAAAATAACAAAATACAAACAAAAAATAAGTAATTAAGTACAAATTTTACAAGAATTTTCAACAATTTGTCTACAACATGGGCACAAAATTTTCGATTTATTTTTTAAGGATAATTCGTATAAATTTTTAAAACAATCTGAACATAATTTGAAATGATTACAAGGTTGTAATAATATATCTCTTGACTTTATCATACAAATAACACATATTAATTTTTGGTTTTCTGATTCTGATTGTTGAAGATCATCATCATCATCAATGTCATCGCTTAAAGTTTCTATTTCCTCTAAGAAAGAAAAGAAATCGTTATTGTTATTTAATGCGAAATTTTGTTTGTTTGTTAAAATATTGAAAAAGTCAGTTAAATGCAAATTGTTGTTATCAAGCTTATCAATCATTTCATTTATTATTTTAGCCCGATTATGGTAATATAAATTTGAATTAGGTTTATGTACGCCAAGAACACGATCCAAAGAATTTTTCAAATCTATTGTTTTTCTGAAATCCACATTTAGTAATACATTTAAAAATTTACAAAAATTTCCTTTTTTATACTGTTTAGTACTAAGCTGTCCATTAAAAGATTCTACGGCACTTGTTGTCTTTGATGTTTCTTTGTATAACGATATTTTCGTTGGAGTTTTCAGTTTTTACATTGATAATCCACTGTTTCTCAAAATAATCAGTAAATTTTTTAAATATTTCAGATTGTTTTGATGAAATATCAATTGGTTCAGTCAATAATAGATTAAATCCCTCATAAATTTGAACTGGTTTTAATAATGGAAGAAATAGGTATTTGCTAAACAATCTACGAACATTTTCTTTATTTTTCAACATCTTCGTAAATCCTTCAATTTTAGATGATTTTCTGCGCAAAGCCTGACAATAGTGAAACCAGCATCCTTTAAAACTATTTAATGGAAAAATTGTTTTCAAAGCATTTCTTAGTCCCTTTTCATAATCAGTAGTAAAGGAAATAGCTTCAAATTTAAATATGTTGGCATTAAGAAATTGAAACAAGTGGATATACGCTTCTTGTGACTTTTTTGACATTAAAATATATATAAATGGATACACCTAAAAATACAAGTTAGTTTTAATTAATATAGAAACAATATATTATACTTAAAAAGAATGATAAGTAAGGTGGCGCGGGGACGACTGCGCGCGAACGTTGGCGAAGTGCATCGCGCGCCACGTGAATTGCTGATACAGACATAATTCATTTGATATTATGTGTGTATATATCATTGATGATGTTATTTGATTTATATGTCTTTTTATTTTTTCCAATATTTTATGAAGAATTTATATTATACATACGTGATCTAAATAATTAACATAAATAATGAGTAATTGTTTATATCCACAGTTGGGTACAGCTGCAAAAGTCGCATCCATAAAAAATTCTCTGTTAATTTGTACATTGTCTAAAATGAGTTTTATTATAGAAGGTGAAGCAAATACGGTATAACTACATTTGTCTGTTATGATTGTATCTCTATAAAATAGCGCATCGTTTATGCTCCTTGATGTACCAAATTCCTTTAAATTTTTTTCATCTGCAAACATGCTTACTATTTTTGATGGCTTAGTAGGAGGGTCCTTTGGCAAAATGCTTCTTTTAATTCGAGTAAGCGTTCGACGTAATTTTCCAAATTGAACCATATTAGCACGTTTTTTATTTTGTAAGCATTCCTCGTCAAATACTTCTCGAATCCCAGCTCTTTTCAAAGATAAATTCTTACATTTAGTTTTAATTGAATTTATAATTTTTAGTTTTTCAATAAAATCCTTATCAATTGGATGATTGTGAATATTATTATTATTTACATATGAGCACGTGTAGTTATTATGAAAAAAAATAACGCTTACTTTGCACTGATTATTATAACAAATGTAGCGAATTTTATCATCATATTTATTTTTTTGTCGATAAACTTGATGTTCATTGATTATGTATAATAATTTAGAATTCATTCTAACACCTGGAATAAATTCAAATTGTAATTTGTCATTATTTTCCTCCATCTTTTAAGTTTTCGATCACTTTTCGCACGTGTCTTAATTTTATTTGAACTCAGTACATTAACCAAAAGAACGGAAATTAAAACTATTATAATATCAGAATTATAATATCAGATGATTATTAACACGGAGAAAATAAGAGAGCTGAGAAATAAGATTCCTACATACATACATACTCAATTAATAATCAACATATTATTATATATTGGTTAATTGACATTATGAACATTTTAAAATTGACATTACAAGCTTTTCAAAATTACTCATAATATCAATTGACATTATGAGTAATTTAAATAGCTCATAATGTCAATTGACATTATGGAACTTGACATTATGATACCCCTCCCGGACAGACTGTTGTAAACTTCTTTAAACTGACAGATTTTTATTAGTTTGTTTTATTATTCTAAATTTCTCAGCGATTGTGTTTTGAAGTCGTTCAATGACACCGTTGCCTGTGTGGCTGTTAGGTTTTGTTAAATGAAGTGAAATATTTTGTTTTTGTAAGAACTCATGAATTTGAAATGCGTTAAATTCATTATCGGCTATTATTTTATTTGGTATACCGAATTTTGTGATATGTTCTCCAAGTTTTTCTATGATAGTTAAATGGATTCTGTTTGTTAAATTATAAACAGAACCGAAGTTTGAGAACTTATCAATTATTGTCAGAAAAGTATTTTGCATTATAACATATGAGTCTATATGAAAAATTTGATTAATATCATTTGGTGTTTCAATTTTGTGATATTTTGTTTTTATTGTGTTCTGTCATATCTAACTTGCTGACAGACTTCAAACTGATTTATTATAATTTAAATTAATTTGAGCAATTTTGGATAATAAATTTTCAATTTCATCATCACTCTCTCCCTCATTTAGATTAATGTTATCATTTTGGATTCTACTAAGAAAATCTGCTACGCGAAGAATTTTTTTCTGTAGCCCCAGCCGTTACGGAGCTACAGCCCCCCAAAGTTGGAAAAATCCCTATTTTTAAATTATTATAACAAGAGTTTTGTTAAGTGTATTTTCAATCTGAAAACGGCAAAATATAGCTGGTTTTATAGACTTCACAAAAATATAAAGCTAAAATTTATAAGGTTACCATACGGTACTAAAATTTACCATTAAGCTAAACTCAACTTTTGAAAAATTTTTGGCCCCATATATCTTATAAACGGTTCAACCTAGGGTCTTGAAATTTTGGGAGAAGTTAGGTCCTCCAAAATTAGTTAACAAAATTTCGGTTAACAAAATTTTTTTGTAACGCACCCTGTTGAGGAGCTATAAGGGCTCGAAAATTGAAACTTTGCTATTTTCAACCACCTGTAACTTTAACACCTGTTCAAATTTTTTTTTACAAATATGCAAAATTTACAGCTGCAACATTATACTTCAACATACGTTAAAGATTTTTCTTAAATTTGAAAGGGTCTCTTTAAATTGAAGAAATTGTTTCATAGTCTTAACCATTTTTGGTTAGATTAACCATTTGGGTAAAATTCCAAAATTTGTTGTAGTTCAAAATTGATTTCCTAGAACCGGAAAAAAATGGAAGGGTGAAGACAGGAGGGGGGTGAGCAGATCCATCATAAGTTTGCTAAGCAAAAATTTGGGAACCTTCCTCATTGAAGGGCTATAAGGTCTTCAAAATTAAAACTTTTATGTTCTTATAAAACAGTAACTTATTCACCAGTGTAAGTTTTTCCAAAATTAAACGTTAACAATGAAGCTCCAACATTATATTTTGCACTTATTAACAGGTTTTCTTGAGTGCATTGGGGTTATATTCTAAGTATTTCACCATTAGTCATATAATTAATTATTAATGAAATAACAAAATTATAATATTATCATAATATATATTTTTATAAAAATAAATGATAAAATACTCAGTAAGAAACCGTATATAATTTTGAAAATGTGCTTTTTAAAAACCCTTGGTTTTTTCCCTCACTTGTTTTTCTTAATAACTTCATTAACCATTAGTATTCTGTGATATATCACTTAAAATTTTTTATAATCTATTCAAAAACGATTTGACCGATTGACTTGAAATTTTGCACAAATGCTCCTCTTAGCAACCGGAATTAGTTGTATAAATTTCGTTGGAATAAATTAAGCCATTTCGGCCTGGCGGGCTTCCAAAAAATTTTGTGTTTCCGATTCTGATGTGTCCAATTTTACAGGGTGATTTTGCAGTCAAAAAGAGAGGCTGCAAAAACGTTTTAATTAAGTTCAATTAACCCGTTTTCAACGACGACGCCATGAATTTTTCTATAAATTTAATTTGCTTAAACGATTAAAAGAATTTTATTGAAAATTTCGTTCCAGCATTTTAATTATAAAAACCCACTAAGTTAATTTGGTTTTGATCTGTTTACGCGTTTTGCAAAAAGATTCAATAAAATTTTAAAATTTTTGGTATTAACGCAAGTTAATCTTTATTCCGTTTTGGTGCTGCCTTGTACTTCATGGGATTGGTTTCTCAAAGGCTAGGAGATGACAACTCCGAAATTAAACTAAATCCAGAAGCGTCTGACTCAGAATGAGCGGCTCCTTGGTCTGCGTCTGACCCCAGAGGGGCGGCAGATAAATAACCTGGCAGTAGGTATAAAATGCGGTCATAGGATTGACGATTCTATACCAATCACAAATGTCATGAACCCGCAACAAATGCCTCGGATATTAGATCGGACTTTACGGCAACGACCTATGGCAAGAATTAAGGAAAATGATTTGACACTCGGATATTGGAATATTTTGACAATGCTTAAACCTGGTAAAATGGCAGAGATAGCAGACGAATTGAAACGATACAAAATGAATATAGTGGCGCTTCAAGAAATAAGATACAAAGAACAAAATGTAATAAAAAAGAAAGACTATTATATATACTATAGTGGGGAGGAAAGAACTGGCATGAACGGTACAGGCTTCTACATAGATAAAAAAACCCATAAAAGCTTTCTTTCTTTTGAACCGGTTAATGATAGGATTTGTTGTATGAGACTGCAAGGAAAATATCAAAATATAACTTTAATGTCAGTATATGCACCAACGGAAATTAGCCCGGAAGAAGACAAAGATAATTTCTATGATGTGCTAGCAAGTACATGTAGCAAAATACCAAAACATGATATGGTCATTATAATGGGCGATTTTAATGCCCAAATTGGTAAGGAAAGCTTTACCAAGCAAGTAGCAGGCGGATACTCCATGCATGATCTAACAAATGATAATGGATCGAGAATTATCAGTTTCGCAGCAAGCCAAAATATGTGGGTTAGTAGTGTATCATTCCCTCATAAACAAATTCACAAACAAACTTGGAAAATACCAGGCAGAAGAGGTGCGAACCAAATTGATCACCTTTTGGTAGACAAGCGGCATGCCACTTCCGTAATTGATGTAAGGAATTGTAGAGGTGCAAATTGTGATTCTGATCACTATCTCATCAAAGCTAAAATAAGGCAAAGAATTTCTGTAGTAAATACAAAAAAGAAACAAAAAATCAATAATTGGGAAATAGATAAACTAATCACAAATGAAAACCTAAGAAACGGATACCAAGCAGAATTGGTACGCAAAATAGAAAATATTACTCTAGATGCCAATAGCAATATTAACGAAAAATGGAAAGATATGCAAAATGCAATAGTCA